>CM068581.1:73964139-74459139 GCA_035048485.1 Pteria penguin | reverse complement strand
TTGAAAAAAAATCTTCCACATCTTTCATATGAAGGGTCCTCCTAAATGAAGAACTCTAAAGAACACTAAAGAACTCTAAGGTTAATTTCGATATGGATGGGTGAAATGGAAAAATAAAATGATATTTAGGTGCATTATGATCATACAAACATAAATATATAAGGTTTGTTGGGGTTTTGATGAAAGGAAAGTGTCATAATTGTGAATTGAATATGGCTGGGTTTACAAATCGCGTTGCGTGTAAAACGCCATACTGTATTGGAAAGTTATTTAAAGTTGGACGTTGCGATCGGTTTTTGAATGATAATCAATTTTTTTTTTTTTTTTTATATATTTATTTTTTTTTTTTAAGCAAGTCCGCTTAAATGTAGAACTAGAAACTAGATATAGAGTGTTCCCATACAGCCCTGTTTTCCTCAAATTAGCTAGAGTTATCTCCCTCATTGGAGTACAACTCTCGGACTTTATCCATCAATGCTCATATAAAACTGCTTGATTTAACTTAATTTTATGAAATAATTGCACTGTATATCTAAATGTTTTACAGAAAATTTTCAACTGATTGATTATATTTACTGATTAATTAAGACTGAAGTCACGAAATCTACCCTGATAAATAGTTAATTTCTCAGAAATTTAATGAAGTTTACATGGTAGAGATGGAAAAAGTCCGAGAGTTGTACTCCAATATGGCCGCTAATGCTAGTAGTGTGACATCACATGGGCAAACTCTATACTGTTAACAAAAGAAATATAGGTTTTATTTCGATATGTGTGGTCAAAGTTTACAATTATTTGATATTTTGACAGAGGGGGATCATACAATTTTAATAATGTATAGTTTGTAAGGGTTTAGTGTTAGAAAGTATTTTTTTTGAATTTGAAAAATTAATTATTTATGTGCTAGCTACGCAACATGTACCATAGTGGAAATACTTGTAATTGTTCTTACTTAGATTTAATAATTGGCATATTTATTCATTAAGCTATCAGGGGGGGGGGGGGGGGGGGGGACCGGGTAAAAGGGAGGTGGGAGGTAAGGGGGGAGGGGATGGTAAGGGGTTGGGGGGAGGGAGGTGATGGGCGGAAGAGGGGAGGCAGTATTAGTCAACAATAGATGAACATTGTATACATGAGGCAATACAGATGCAGAGAGAGAGAGAGAGAGGAAAACACATAGATCTAATAAATTATTAGAAATACAGATAGAGAGATAAAAAATAAATGAATAACAATTGAATAGATATATTGCATAAAATAAATGAGAAAAAAGAGTCAAGTGCAACAAAAAATCGGAATAAAAAAAATCACGGATTCTTTTTACATACCAGCGAAGAGGATAATAATTTGCCATCGTCCCTTCTCGATAGGCAATTTATTTTTCGCGAGTCTAAATTTGCAAAACACAATGGGATCTTTTTCTCTCAGAATTTGAATATATTTTTCAAGTGAACGTTGTATATTATAGATACGAAAGTTCAATGACTTGTTAATATCTGAATGCCATGATTGCTTTTGTAATGTGTTTTAACCGATTGTTTTAGATAACCAGATAAAATTTTGTTGCATCCAGATAATTAACAAGTCATCAACAACAATATTTATCTTTATTCAATTTGCTCATATTTTCTATTTGAAAGTATATCATTCAGATTGAGAAGGCATCACATAAAACGTGTAACAACGAAACCCCTGACTATTGGCTTCGAACAGACCCGCCATATGATTGTTGTTTGAACTTGTTTCCCATGTCGACTTCTGATATAACTGTTATACATAACACTGTTATGTATATAACAGTTATATGGCACAATTTTTAATTAGATCATATGAGATCTACTCATCATCTATGTCATTTTAAGGTGGCTTCAGTACAGAATAATATTGTGCTGATATTACTATTGTCTATGTGTTATTTTACCCATTGTCCTATGTACATGTAAGAAAGAGTAACAACTTGATAAAGCGAACATGAATGAATGAATGAATAAACGAACGAACGAATGAACTAATGAACGAACGAACTAATGAATGAATAGATCGGATCTAAATCATCTGATTAGGTGAGGTGTCAATGGGAAAAAGGTTTCATTTCTTTAACTTGAAATTGGCTAGAGTCAATCGTATATGTAACCATTGTAAACTCAATGAAATTGAGGACGAATTTCATTTCATTCTTGTATGCCCTTACTACTCTGTATATTAAGACAGCAATACACTGAGAGCTATTCTATTCGCAGACCGCGTGTCCTTAAAATCGATTATGGTAATTATTCTGGTAAGGATTTGCGCAACTGTATAAGATATATATAATAATAATAAGAATGATTTTATTCATGTAAGGGGGGTGGGGTGGACATGATAAGAATGAAGGGGTGGGGTTAAGGGGCTGGAGAGGGAAGGGGAGAGGCGGAGAAGGGGGATGAGAGACAGGATGGGAGAGGAAGAAAATTATACAGTGGGGGAGGGTCTTATACTTAAAAAAAACCCCCAAAAATGTCGCACCGGATACTACGGGAGGGGGAGGTAGGGGCGGGCTGAAGAGGGGTACCACCTGTCCACCACTCATTTATTGTAGTATTTTTGTTCAGATACTACAATACATGAATAAATGTTTTATTCAAATAATAAATTTATTCATGTATTCATCATACATTTGAGGCGACACAAACCTTACCATATATTAAATACGTTTTTAAAACCTTTGGAAATAAATTGTATCAATTATATGTCGTAACTTGTAAGGTCATACATTATCACTTAGAAAAAAGGAAGCAAGTAATATATATGTATATGATTTTATTTCAATGTGAATAGTATTTCAGAGTAATAATAAGTAAAACATAACTTAAAAAAGTTGTAGATCTAAAACTAAAAGGTAATGTCCATGAAAAAAAATGCATCCATTCTTTGTTGCTTTTAAAACAGCGCCTTTTATGCTTTTTCCATTCTGATCCACTAATAAATAAAGGATGAATAATTAATATATAATCAATAATAATTATCAATCAAAAACACTTCAAAAAAAAAAGTCACCAGCGATCGCAATAACTTTCCAATATGGCGTTTTACGCGCATCACGCTTCGTAAATCCAGCTATATTCAATTCACAATTATGACACTTTCCTTTCATCTAAACTCCAACAAACCTTATATATTTAAGTTTGTATGATCATAATACACCTAAATATCAATTTATTTTTCCATTTTACCCATCCATATCGAAATTAACCCGAGAGTTCTTTAGTGTTCTTTAGAGTTCTTTAGAGTTCTTCATTTAGGAGGACCGTCTATGAATGTATTGTAAATTGTAAGGCTTCTGCCAAATTGAAGACCTATAGGAAATTGAAGACTTACGGAAGACCCCATTTATCTACATATTATTATAAATGATTTTACTGAATTATCTTTCTTAACTATATAAATCTATGTATATAAATAAAATCTTACCAAATAAAGAAAATATGATCTTGTATCTTTTAACCATTGTTTTAAATCAAATTCACCCTTCTACAAAAAGACATCATAAATAGAGCAATTAAAAATCGTATGAATCGAATGTCCTGTTCTTTTACGAACCGTGAAAGGGTAATTAATGTGTAGGTCTTCAATAGATTGAAACGGCAGCCATGACAGTAAATCTACATTTGTACTGTATTCATACAGAATTTTGTATAAGTTATTGAAATTCCATAACTAGAAACCATGGTGGCTTTTATAATAATTAAGAACATGGTTTTGATGCAGAATTTTAATTATATTTAATGGGTAGGGTCTTCCATAGGTCTTCATTTCCCTGTGGGTCTTCAATTAATATGCTGCTGTAATGTATGGAACATTTTGGACATAATGACATACCATAATCTATATGAGGCGATGTCCAGCAAACTGTGTGTCCAATAATTCTGGAGCAAAGTAACGGCCTTTCGTGGTTACTTTAGATTTGGTTTGAAATACCTTGTATTCTACTCCAGGGATTATTCTGGAGTCTGAGAGACATGGGAGAAATCTAATAAAATTAATGGGAGATTTAATCATAATTCACACAGTTCAGGAATTTTAATAGAATTTTGCCACAAAATGTAAGCAAATTCTACAAACAAATATCACACCCCAGACTGATCCCTGCTACTCTAGTCTCCCTCAAGGTACAGTCATGTGGCCAACTAAGCTTGAGAGTTGTTTTCTTGAGTTCCCTCTGAATGCATCCACTAAATCAAAATTGATCTTCACATGTTGAAATAATATTACTTTAAAATGTTCCTTATAGTCAGAATTTTTGTGGTTAAAATTGTGGATAAAACCTAATTCTATTAATCAGCTGAATGTTGGCATTTTCATCACCATGTTGATATTGCATGAAGGGAGAAGCAACCAGCAGGATTTGATTTTATTATTTTATTTTTAGGATGATGTTGGTGTCATAAAACCATTGGATCCAAAAACAAAAGAAGTTTTATATAATCCCAAATATGAGGAAATGTATGCACCAAAGGTAGATTTAATGAGAATGTCTTTCTGAAGTAATTTAACCAATGTAAGGGATAGATTTCTTGTCTTTTAATCAAAAAGTACATTATGTTTTAACTCATCATTTATGTGTGAAGATGGACATTTATTATTTGATAAAATTTTTATTATATAAAATTATGTTATGAGCATTGGAAGTTTTTATATGCCTGTCGAAAGACAGAACCTATTATGGTTTTGCGATGTCTGTCTGTCTGTTCGTCCTTCAGTCCGTCCGCTATGGAACATAATAACTTTAGTAAACGTCAGCTGATTTTCATGAAACTCATACAGAATGCTTAGATAGTATAGAGAAAGCTGCCTTTTGATTTTGAGCAAATTCAGTTTTGTCGTTCCGGAGTTAGGGGACTTGAATTTTATTTTTACTACATGTATGAAAAGATGCTATGGAACGCTATAACTTAGATAAACGTCAGTTGTTTTTCATGAAACTCATACAGAATGCTTAGATAATGTAGGGGAAGCTGCCTTTTGATTTTGAGCAATTTCCGTTCTGTTGTCCCGGAGTTATGGAACTTGGATTTTATTTTTACTATGAAAATATGATATGGAATGCGATAAATTAAGTAAACATCAGTCATTTTTCATGAAACTCATACAGAATGCTTAGATAATGTAGGGGAAGCTGCCTTTTGATTTTGAGCAATTTCTGTTCTGTTGTTCCGGAGTTATGGAACTTGGATTTTATTTTTACTATGAAAATATGATATGGAATGCGATAACTTAAGTAAACATCAGTCATTTTTCATGAAACTCATACAGAATGCTTAGATAATGTAGGGGAAGCTGCCTTTCGATTTTGAGCAAACTCTGTTTTGTTGTTCCGGAGTTATAGGACGTGTATTTCATTTTTGCTATAGTAAAATGCTATGGAACGCAATAACTTTAGTAAATGTCAGCAGTTTTTCATGAAACTAATACAGAATGCTTAGATAATGTAGGGGAAGCCACCTTTTGATTTTGAGCAAATTACGTTTTGTCGTTCTGGAGTTATGGGACTTGGATTTTATTTTTACTATGAAAATATGTTATGGAATGCAATAACTTAAGTAAAGTCAATCGTTTTTCATGAAACTCATACAGAATGCTTAGATAATGTAGGGGAAGCTGCCTTTTGATTTTGAGCAATTTCCGTTCTGTTGTTCTGGAGTTATGGAACTTGGATTCTATTTTTACTATGAAAATATGATATGGAATGCGATAACTTAAGAAAACATCAGTTGTTTTTCATGAAACTCATACAGAATGCTTAGATAATGTAGGGGAAACTGCCTTTCGATTTTGAGCAAATTCCGTTTTGTTGTTCCGGAGTTATAGGACGTGGATTTCATTTTTGCTATAGTAAAATGCTATGGAACGCAATAACTTAAGTAAATGTCAGCAGTTTTTCATGAAACTAATACAGAATGCTTAGATAATGTAGGGGAAGCCGCCTTTTGATTTTGAGCAAATTACGTATTGTCGTTCTGGAGTTAAGGGACTTGGATTTTATTTTTACTATGAAAATATGCTATGGAATGCAATAACTTAAGTAAACATCAATCGTTTTTCATGAAACTCATTCAGAATGCTTAGATAATGTAGGGGAAGCTGCCTTTCAATTTTGAGCAAATTCCGTTCTGTTGTTCCGGAGTTATAGGACCTGGATTTCATTTTTGCCTTAGTAAAATGCTACAGTACGCAATAACTTTAGTAAATGTCAGCTATTTTTCATGAAACTAATACAGAATGCTTAAATAGGGTAGAGGAAGTAGCCTTTTGATTTTGGGCAAATTCTGTTTTGTCGTTACGGAGTTATGGAACTTGGATTTTATTTTTACTATGATAAGATGCTATGGAGATGCTGTGTAACGCAGTAACTTAAGTAAACGTCAGTGTTTTTCATGAAACTTCTACAGAATGCTTAAATAGTGTAGGGGAGGCCACCTTCCAGTTTTGAGCAAATTCCATTCTGTCATTACAGAGTTATGGGACTTGGATCCCTCTTTTTGGATTTCAATATTTCATAAAAGTATTACCAAAGAGACCCATGTTTGTGGGTAATAAAACCATACATTAACATTGATCCCGTCCAAAGTAAGCGGCTGGCGTATTAAGCCATGCTAGGCATTGCTCTTGTTACAAAATGAAATAAAGAGGGGTACTGAATCAGATATAAAAGAATACCAAGCAATAATTTTTATGCATACAAGGTTTATTCTATTATGAATTTTTATGTTATCTTAAATAAATGTTGAACATACTTATCAAAATTGCAGTGATGTATACTTGAGTCTTTCTAATTCTTTCTCTAGGTTGGACCTTCAAATCCATTTAAAACAAATCAAATGCTGGCCACTAGAAACACATTGACTGGATATGCTGAAACAGCCCATGTTAGTCATTTTGAATTTGAAAACCAAAGGAGAACATTTCACAGCTATGGTATGATATTACAATGTACCTTCACTTTAACTCCTGCAACAAAGGTATAGAGGGATCTACAGATCCAACTTTAACCACACCCATTACATAGTTCCATTGTGACTATATATTTAAATTCATGTTTGACGGGCCATTTATTTATGACGTCATAATGAACAAGTGTGCCAAAATGTGTGATGTCGGGCATTTGACGATGACTCATTTATCGTTGGAGTGTAGTATACTTGAATCACTGTATTTGTCCATCTGTCTCACTATTTGTTCATCTATCAATGTATTTGTAGAGACAAGGTCTGTTCCAAGGTTATTGCAAGTGGTACTGTACGTGTACTTATTTTAGCGGGATTCATATTTTAGCGCAATTAGCGCTGTTCAAAGTGTGCTAATTCATGACTACTCTAATATAAAATACATGAGATTGATAGAATTAAATGGGCACTTCCGTTTCAACTCTATAGTTATGTCTATCAAATAAATATCAAGAACAAATTCATCATTTCTTTTGATTAAGCATAAAGAGGACACAAGTAATGATCGATTAAAGATGTTTGCTTTAGCCGGACACTGTCGATATGATTATCACAAAACCAACGCAAGAATTAAAAAAAACCGGTGGTTTGAAGTTTAGGAATTAATCCCCTGCTAAGCATAACGCTTCTACAATACCGTCTTTTACGTAATTATAGGCAAAGAGCAGTCAGTGATGCTAGTAATTTATCTTATATCAACTTATGAAAACAATGGCTTCGTCCGTAAAACGTAAGAATGGCATTTTGTTTTCTATGTGTCTTTCTTTAAAAAAAAATTATTACTTATCAATATAACTAGGTGTTTTGCTTTCAATGATATGGTAGGTTATTGGATAAACATGAATGAAATGAGGTTGTATTTGATTCACTGCATATACTGTGAGTAAGGTAATTGACCCGATGCTTGTCATCCAAGCCAATCAACGGTTTAACAACTCCAGGTACGTGTACTCGTTAATTATGTCCAATGGCAAACGTATCATACCAGCCGATTCGATAATCGCACGTGTGGCATATATTTCAATTCCTCGTAAGTAAGATACTTAAACACACTATTTTTTACCCAAAAACTGTTTTGAATGCGCCGATTTAATGGATAAATTGCGCTAATCAAACATGACAAATGCGCTAAACAGACTACGCTAAAATACTGCCGACCCTTCTTTCGAGCATTTTGTGCTAAAATTTGATTGCGCCAATATATGTACACGTACAGTATCTGAACCCAACTTGGACAAATGGTACATTTAAGTCATGATCTTGACTCAGGTCAGTTCAGTTTATTCCAAGATGAAGGACAACTGTCCAGGCCATATTTTCTGTATGCTTTAGTTATGCAGCTTCACACTTGGCAAAATTATTCTTTATGGCAAGGCAGTGTGTCATGGCCTTGACTCAGGGTCATGACTCAAAGGTCACACTTACTGTAGACTATCATGAAATTCCTTTGTTTGTGCCATATTTGCTAAGATATTAGTTCTGCAGCTCTACACAATTGTTCCTTATGACAGGGTGATGTGTCATGACCTTGACACAATATCATACACCTTAGATGAAGGTCATTCAAAATCTTGATTGAATCATCTTGTCTTTCTTTAGTCAGTTCTGCAAGTAGAGCACACCTAATCTGAGAATTGAAATCTGGATCTGTTGTACAGACAATTAAACATGATCCATAGTCAAACTAGGGATTTTTAATAAAATGAATTTAATGAAAATTACGTGGTTTAATCATGTTTCAATCCAGAATTTGGGATTCACATGTTGGAATTATTGCAGGAATGCCAGCATTTTTTAAATTTGGTGTTAGAGACCTCCATGACAAAAAACAAATGTGTTTGTTTATTTGTTCATAATCGCTCTGGAGCAATCTTTGAGAATAGAACATGTCCTTTGCATTAATGCTATGTCATAGTACATGTAACCATGACATCATAGAAAACATCAAGCCTGAAATATCACACATAGTTATTCTGCATGCAATTTGCAGATGTCACGAGTGACACTTCTTAATTATGTACCGTGATTTCTAATTTAGGTCTGTTTATAACATGTAGTACTGGTATGCAAACCAAACTTCAACATACAATGTAGCCAGGAAGTTTCTTTTTATCAATATCATATGCTACATCAAGCCTACAACTATCACTTCAATAACCTGGATGTAGACAGCATTTTCATTTGATCTGTACAAACTTAACTTGCTCTCATGATTATTATAATTATCTTAATTCAAATTTGTTTTTATTAGAGTTAATAACAATTTAAAATATGTGGGGAAATTTGTACCAATTCAAATGCAATGGAAAAGTATTTTGTTGTTATTGTGAGTGTTGTTGTCATTGTTGTTCACAAGCTTTGCCGATATTTTCTAGGATATGCTATGGATCCCTCAGGAGTTATTGTGAGTGTTGTTGTCATTGTTGTTCACAAGCTTTGCCGATATTTTCTAGGATATGCTATGGATCCCTCAGGAGTTATTGTGAGTGTTGTTGTCATTGTTGTTCACAAGCTTTGCCGATATTTTCTAGGATATGCTATGGATCCCTCAGGAGTTTTTGTGAGTGTTGTTGTCATTGTTGTTCACAAGCTTTGCCGATATTTTCTAGGATATGCTATGGATCCCTCAGGAGTTTTTGTGAGTGTTGTTGTTGTCATTGTTGTTCACAAGGTTTGTCTATGATTCATATTTCTAGGATATGCTATGGATCCCTCAGCAGACAGCTGTTTCACTTCACAACCCCAAATTGTCGGTGATCTTAGCAAAGAGGAAGACAATAAAGGTATGTATTAAAAGGACATTAAGGTAAATAGAAATTTAAAGACTTTCCATGTGTAAAATAGATGAAGGTACTGTTTCTCATGAATTGTTGTATGGTCAAGATATGTCTATGGTTTTAATTTTTTTTACATCAAATTTCTTCATCAATGAATTGGATGATACTTAAAAAAAAATTGAAAGCCAGTATTTTATTACCAATGAGACTTTGACTGTCTAAATTGATAGACTTCCTGATATTCCAGGAAGTACTTTGTGTTCTTAAGTGTACAGCTCACCCTCAACTTCTAGTCTTTAGTAGCTCTCAATGAATACGAGTTTTAACACTTATCGGATGTCTTAGTTAACAACACAAGAAATCAAATGTATTTGAATAGGGACTATATAGATTAATTTAACTGAAGTTACAGTTAAATCAAACCTATATGTATAAATATTGAGATAAATAAGATAAATGTATATATACACCCAAATTAAGTAAAATCTTTCAGAGGTTAGTTGATACATAGTAAAAAAAAAAGGCACTCTCTTTGCAAAGTTTCAGCCACTTGATTTGTATCAAGTGTATTAATGGATTATATACCTTGAAAAAAAAAAAATATATATATATTATGTTGAGGCAAAAGTTTACTTGTTCTATTTCTCAGTGTATTTACTGAGTGTGCTTACATTCTGAACTCGTTGAACTCGTTCATTTTGATTCCTTTATATTAACAAACTCTCTTCAATATCAAGTCCACAATGTAGATTCTGTGTGGATTAATTGGTTTCTCTTTTACGAAAGAATTCATGCTGAGGAATGAAAATTGTTTTGTTTTATCAGGTAAAACTGTGTTTGAAGCAGTGAAAAAGCGTCCAGAAGATAAAAGAAAACGTCAAAGGAATGATGATTCTAGTGATGTAGAAGGATACCTTGGACCTTGGGGAAAATTTGTAGATGAAAAAACTGTTATGAAGCCAGATGAGGTAACACTTCTGCTAGTATTATTACTGTATACATATAGCTAATGGAAGAATTCATTTATGTAGAAGAGCAGACAAAGATACTTCAATCTTTTTGTTAGCTTACCTTAGCTATTGATATATTATTCCATTTGTCATCTGTCCAACTGTCTTCAGCCCACCATCATTTGTAAACATTTTGAAATCAAAATTTTTATCATCTTTTCTCCGCTGACATTTTTGCCCATTTTCAGATAATATCTTCGATTTTCTCCATGTGGGTTACTTATGATACTTTAATGTAGTGTATTTTAATTGATTTTAAGGAAGTACCAGTAAATGAAACTACAGAATTATAGACAAAAATGATATGAAGAGTTTTTTTTTCAAGTTTTGTAAGATTAAAAAGGAAGGGGTTTGATGGACTTTCTCTTCAGAAGAACTGAAGTGATTTTGATCAAACTTACCAAGAGAGAAACATTCAAGGTTCCCTACTAGTGTTGTTGGCCAGATCCATCAAATGGTGGATCCAGGATGAGGCGACGTAGACCCCAGAGGGTACCCTCTTTTGACAAACTTCTATGGACTGATGGTATAGATCAGCAAACCAAATGCATGAGAGTGAATAAAAAGGATATCAAAAAAACACTTTTGTTTTTAGTCCATCATCTTGCACTTTGTCAGGTTTGCATATTTTCAGAAGCTTTCTTCAATTTCTCATAGAAGGTTGATGATTATGTATCAATTTTAAGTCTTCTTTCTTGGAAAGAAATGTGACTGTATTGTATACTTAAATAAATAGGAATCTATGTAAGTACTAAAATGTTACAGCTTTAAGTTTTAGTAAATTTAATTCAAATAATATTGATTTTTTTTTTCAGGATGAAAAGAAGGAACTTGATGAGATTTTGGCAAAAAGAAGTAAAACAGGAAAACAAACAGAGGAAAAACCAGCTGAAGAGAAAACCACATTACACAGTATGTATTGAAATGTGTTATGTGTTAAATATGAAAAAAAGGATAAAAAGCTGATTCCTTAGAAAGCCTTCAAAATTACAAAGCACAAATTTAATCCAGGTCATTTATATTTTATGTATATTGATTGATTGTCTGTTGTTTTATATCATGGTTTTTTAACTCACATATTGACTGCATCTGCCTGATGTAATTCAGAGAAATTTTGAACTATACAACAAACCAGTCTGAAGCAGTTAGAGATCTTTAATGTGATGATGTTTACCACTATACAAACCATTTGTTTTTAATGTCTTACCCAAAAATACCAGTAGATACCAAAAGGAGGCCATTTTGATTCTGATTCTGATTCTCTTGCCAAGAAATTATACACTGATATGCACTTAATCATTAAGACACTTTCTACTAATCTTTTTGCACTTGCCAAGACAATGTCCCTTAATGTTTGACAGTTCAGTTTAAAGTGTATTAAAGATGAATGCTAAATTGATTGCCCCTGGAGTTTACCCTCTGCATCCCACAGAAGAAATATCACATTATACCCTACTCCTATAGATATCATGATGTAACTTTATATTTCAGTTAAGGATGCTTATGACTACCAAGGTCGTTCATTCCTTCACATACCACAAGATGTTGGAGTCAATCTCAAGTCTGATTCACCACCAGAGAAATGCTTCCTGCCAAAGAAACTAATTCACACCTGGGCTGGACACAGTAAGGGTGTGTCAGCTATAAGATGGTTCCCAAAATCTGCTCACCTTTTGCTGTCATGTAGTATGGATTGTAAAATTAAGGTATATAATACACATGTCTACAAATGTAAAACAATGCTAGAAAATCTGTATATAGCTCAAAGCTTATTTCAACAGTGGCTCGTGGTTACTAGCTTTTTATCTCTCTGGGTCTACAGAATGAGGCCGTATTGTTTTTGGTTTGTCAGTCACAAATATTTAAAATTTTGACCTTGATTCCTTCCATTAGATAACTGGCAGAGTGTTTTAGCAATGCATCTTATTGATAGTACAATAGGATGCATTAAGATACTGGTAAGGTAAGACTGAAATAGGAGTAGATTTTCTTTGTAATACTTTCTTGAAATGAAATTCATGATTTTTCACATATACCTTTAGTGTTTATTTTCATACACTAGATAATGACATATTATTAATGTGTCTGTCATTAAGATAACAAAGGAAAATTTAATAGACTTCATGAAGATAAATTTTTAATTAATGTTTTGATTAGAGTTAATATAGAATCATATGGTAGGTGTAGCTTAATACCTTAATCAATTACCAAAGTTTGACATATTAGAATTAATCAATTTGCAACTTACAAAATGCCATCCTCCAAGATTTTGAACGGCTTTGATTATTAGCTTTGTTGATGCACTTCACTGTTACTGAGTAATGTTCACAGTGATGTAGACTTAGGATGTTGTCATGTGTTATTGTTGTAGATATGGGAGGTTTATAATGATAGACGTTGTGTTAGGACATATAATGGCCACAAGCAAGCTGTCAGAGATGCTCAGTTCAACAACTCAGGAACAGAATTTTTAAGCTGTGCTTATGATAGATATATCAAACTTTGGGACACTGAAACAGGTACTTTTAGAGATAGGATGAAAAGAGGAGTTTTTTTCGCAGTTAAAGACTTTGCAGTATTGAATTTATTTGATCTGAATAGGTAGAATGCTTAGATTATAACATATTTTATTTTCAAATAGAATTTTTTTCCCTTTATTAGTTATGGTTTAACTATAAAACATGCCATCATAGATATACATTTTTGGTTTCTTGATTATCTGCAGGAGAGTGTAAATCCCGATTCACAAGTCGAAAAGTGCCATACTGTGTAAAGTACCACCCAGAAGAAGATAAACAACATCTTTTTGTTGCAGGAACCTCGGACAAGAAAATCGTTTGTGTAAGTGTAATTTTTTTCATCTTCAGTAATACATGTATAATTAAAAACTTAAAAAACACAAGTGATAGAATGTTATCCTTTGGTCAGGATGAATTGGAGTTCAGAGCTCGTCATTTGGTTGTTGGACACTGTCATTCTCCTTTTCTCTGATGAATGTTGGTAATGTAAAAAAAACCCCCCAAAACCCCCAAAAATAAGAGGCCCATCTGGGATTATTAGTCCCCTGCTGGAGAGGACTGTAGTATTTGTCATTCTCTCTCCGTTTGTCTATCCGAATGGTTTCCAGATGAAAACTTTAGTTAGGATTGACCAATATTGATAAAACTTCACACAGTGATAGTTTATGTAGAGTGCTTGCAGGGGATTTTGTTTAGGGTCAAAAGGTCAAATTTGTAGGTTACTTGCTTAAAATAGATTTTTGGTTTCTAGATGATAGCTTGAGTAAGAACAGACCAATTTAGTTGATACTTCATGTAATATTTGTTTGTGAGCACTTCTAGTGTGGGATAGTGTTTGGGGTCAAAAAGTCAATTATTTACATCACTTAATGAAAATAGATCTTGGGTTTCCAGATGGTAACTCCAGTTAGGGATGCCACTAACGTTAATAAAACTTGACACAGTGATAGTTTATGAAGTGCGTCCAATTTTGTCAAAAGTTCATATTGTACTAGTTAATGAACACTACATGCTATATTTTCCTGGTTACTAGAACGTTTGAGAGATACTTTGTATCTTACTTTGAATCTTGAAAATATAATCAATTTTCAAAAACTTTCAACTTTGGCATTATCTTTTAAATAATTAGTGATATGACCTTCATATTTAGCATCTATATTTTTTGTAACTGGAGCTTTATTTTTTTGGTATTTTGTGACCTAAAGCTTGTACTTAGAGTCAATTTTTAAAAACTTCTGTCTCTGCAGTATCTTAAATAGTACATTTTATAATCTAATGGTAAATTTCAATAATGTTTATTCTTAATGAAACTTCATTTTTGTGTAGAAGCAGGTACTGGAATAAATTTGAAAATAAAGTTCTTGGGAATCAAAAGTGCTTAACAGTATTTAAACCCATCTGACAAGCTCTTTTGTCTTCTGACCACTCTTGCTACCAATATTATAGAAGTGAATTTTCCATTTCCAGTGGGATATCAGATCTGGAGAAATAGTCCAGGAGTATGACCGCCATTTAGGTGCCGTCAATACAATCACATTTGTGGATCAAAACAGAAGATTTGTATCGACTTCAGATGATAAAAGTCTGAGAGTATGGGAATGGTAAGTCTATGTTATTATTATATTACATGTATACTATCTTTAGGACGACCATGATATTAAATGCTTCATTACTTTGAATGGAAGATAGCATGTCTATTAACTTGCCATGATTTAAATTTTGCCCACTTCAAAATGCTAGAGGCATAACTTTTCTCAAACAAATCACTGTGTTCACAATGTTTATTTGAAACTGCAAGTAGTATGAAAATTTATATAGAAAAAGTGACTTTTAAAAAGAGGAATTTCTTTATTCAGGATACGTATGTATGATTTTTCAGTTAAAGTTTTTACATCTGACATTTTTTTTCCAGGGACATTCCTGTTGATTTTAAATATATTGCTGATCCTTCGATGCACTCAATGCCAGCTGTTCAACTATCACCGAATGGTATGTCACATACCTGTAATTCTTTGCCATAACTTTAAATTAATTAAAAATGAATTTTCTTAATAATTGCTGCCCTATATACATGTATTACACAGCGACAAAGCTCACTGGACCCCGGGATCGATTTTGGTATACATATGTACATACCAAAATCGATCCCAGGTTCAAGCGAGCTTTGTCCCTTTGATGTATTACTGTCAACTTAAGGTAGTAAAAGTGGAATAGAATAGAAAATTATGTCTATGAAATCATCCAACTTTCATTTAGACATTCAGTTTGATTAAGTCTTGTTGTAAGCTATTCTTGTTAATACAGATTTTTCTGGTCATCATTGCAGGGAAGTGGTTAGCATGTCAATCCATGGATAACAAAGTGTGTATCTTCAATGTTCTCAATAGATTTAAGTACATGAGGAAAAAGATCTTTACAGGACACATGGTAAGGATAGGCTCATCAACAATGATGTTCATACAGTGAACGACAACATTGATGTTCATATAATGAACTACAACATTGATGTTCATACAATGTACTACAACAGTGATGTTCATACAATGAACGACAACATTGATGTTCATACAATGTACTACAACACTGATGTTCATACAATGTACTATAACATTAATGTTCATACAATGTACTACATTGATGTTCATACAGTGTACTACAACATTGATGTTCATACAATGTACTACAACATTGATGTACATACAGTGTACTACAACATTGATGTTCATACAATGAACGACAACATTGATGTTCATACAATGTACTACAGCACTGATGTTCATACAATGTACTACAGCACTGATGTTCTTACAATGTACTACAAGATGGATGTTCATACAATATACTACATCACTGATGTTCATACAATGTACTACAACATTGATGTACAATGTACTACAACACTGATGTTCATACAATGTACTACAACACTGATGTTTATACAATGTACTACAACACTGATGTTCTTACAATGTACTACAACACTGATGTTCATACAATGTACTACAGCATTGATGTTCATACAATGTACTACAACATTGATGTTCATACAATGTACTACAACACTGATGTACAATGTACTACAACACTGATGTTCATACAATGTACTACAACACTGATGTTCATACAATGTACTACAACATTGATGTTCATACATTGAACGACAACATTGATGTACATACAGTGTACTACAACATTGATGTTCATACAATGAACGACAACATTGATGTTCATACAATGTACTACAACACTGATGTTCATACAATGTACTACAACACTGATGTTCTTACAATGTACTACAACATTGATATTCATACAATGAACGACAACATTGATGTTCATACAATGTACTACAACACTGATGTACAATGTACTACAACACTGATATTCATACAGTGTACTACAACACTGATGTTCTTACAATGTACTACAACATTGATGTTCATACAATGTACTACAACATTGATGTTCATACAGTGTACTACAACATTGATGTCCATACAATGAACGACAACATTGATTTTCATATAATGTACTACAACACTGATGTTCATACAGTGTACTACAACACTGATTTTCTTACAATGTACTACAACATTGATGTTCATACAATGTACTACAACACTGATGTACAATGTACTACAACACTGATGTTCATACAATGTATTACAACACTGATGTTCATACAGTGGGCTACAACACTAATGTTCATACAATGGGCTACAACACTGATGTTCATACAATGTACTACAACACTGATGTTCTTACAATGTACTACAACATTGATGTTCATACAATGTACTACAACACTGATGTACAATTTACTACAACACTGATGTTCATACAATGTACTACAACATTGATGTTTATACAATGTACTACAACACTGATGTTCATACAATGTACTACAACATTGATGTTCATACAATGAATGACAATATTGATGTTCATACAATGTACTACAACACTGATGTTCTCACAATGTACTACAACATTGATGTTCATACAGTGTACTACAACATTGATGTTCATACAATATACTACAACATTGATGTTCATACAATGAAAGACAACATTGATGTTCATACAATGTACTACAACACTGATGTTCATACAATGTACTACAACACTGATGTTCTTACAATGTACTACAAGATGGATGTTCATACAATGTACTACATCACTGATGTTCATACAATGTACTACAACACTGATGTACAATGTACTACAACACTGATGTTCATACAATGTACTACAACACTGATGTTTATACAATGTACTACAACACTGATGTTCTTACAATGTACTACAACACTGATGTTCATACAATGTACTACAGCATTGATGTTCATACAATGTACTACAACATTGATGTTCATACAATGTACTACAACACTGATGTTCATACAATGTACTACAACACTGATGTACAATGTACTACAACACTGATGTTCATACAATGTACTACAACACTGATGTTCATACAATGTACTACAACACTGATGTTCTTACAATGTACTACAACACTGATGTTCATACAATGTACTACAGCATTGATGTTCATACAATGTACTACAACATTGATGTTCATACAATGTACTACAACACTGATGTCCATATAATGTACTACAACACTGATGTTCTTACAATGGACTACAACATGGATGTTCATACAATGTACTACAACACTGATGTTCATACAATGTACTACAACACTGATGTTCATACAATGTACTACAACACTGATGTTCTTACAATGTACTACAACAGTGATGTTCATACAATGCACTACAACATTGATGTTCATACAATGAACGACAGCATTGATGTTCATACAATGTACTACAACACTGATGTTCATACAATGTACTACAACACTGATGTTCTTACAATGTACAACATGGATGTTCATACAATGTACTACAACACTGATGTACAATTTACTACATCACTGATGTTCATACAATGTACTACAACACTGATGTTCATACAATGTACTACAACATTGATGTTCATACATTGAACGACAACATTGATGTTCATACAATGTACTACAACACTGATGTTCATACAATGTACTACAACACTGATGTTCTTACAATGTACTACAACATGGATGTTCATACAATGTACTATATCACTGATGTTCATACAATGTACTACAACACTGATGTACAATGT
The DNA here is from genome assembly GCA_035048485.1 of Pteria penguin. Taxonomy (NCBI): domain Eukaryota; kingdom Metazoa; phylum Mollusca; class Bivalvia; order Pterioida; family Pteriidae; genus Pteria; species Pteria penguin. The sequence goes on along the minus strand of CM068581.1, from coordinate 74,440,672 downwards.
ACTACAACACTGATGTTCATACAATGTACTACAACACTGATGTTTATACAATGTGCTACAACACTGATGTTCTTAAAATGTACTACAACACTGATGTTCATACAATGTACTACAGCATTGATATTCATACATTGTACTACAACATTGATGTTCATACAATGTACTACAACACTGATGTTCATACAATGTACTACAACACTGATGTACAATGTACTACAACACTGATGTTCTTACAATGTACTACAACACTGATGTTCATACAATGTACTACAGCATTGATGTTCATACATTGTACTACAACATTGATGTTCATACAATGTACTACAACACTGATGTTCATACAATGTACTACAACACTGATGTTCATACAATGTACTACAACACTCATGTTCATACAATGTACTACAACACTGATGTTTATACAATGTGCTACAACACTGATGTTCTTACAATGTACTACAACACTGATGTTCATACAATGTACTACAGCATTGATGTTCATACAATGTACTACGACATTGATGTTCATACAATGTACTACAACACTGATCTCCATATAATGTACTACAACACTGATGTTCTTACAATGTACTACAACATGGATGTTCATACAATGTACTACAACACTGATGTTCATACAGTGTACTACAACACTGATGTTCATACAATGAACGACAACATTGATGTTCATACAATGTACTACAACACTGATGTTCATACAATGTACTACAACACTGATGTTCTTACAATGTACAACATGGATGTTCATACAATGTACTACAACACTGATGTTCATACAATGTACTACAACACTGATGTTCATACAATGTACTACAACACTGATGTTCATACAATGGGCTACAACACTAATGTTCATAGAATGGGCTACAACACTGATGTTCATACAATGTACTACAACACTGATGTTTATACAATGTACTACAACACTGATGTTCTTACAATGTACTACAACATTGATGTTCATACAATGTACTACAACACTGATGTACAATGTACTACAACACTGATGTTCATACAATGTACTACAACACTGATGTTCATACAATGTACTACAACATTGATGTTCATACAGTGTACTACAACATTGATGTTCATACAATGTACTACAACACTGATGTTCATACAATGTACTACAACACTGATGTTCATACAATGTACTACAACACTGATGTTCATACAATGTACTACAACACTGATGTTCATACAATGTACTACAACATTGATGTTCATACAGTGTACTACAACATTGATGTTCATACAATGATTTTCATACAATGTACTACAACACTGATGTTCATACAATGTACTACAACACTGATGTTCATACAATGTACTACAACATTGATGTTCATACAATGTACTACAACACTGATGTCCATATAATGTACTACAACACTGATGTTCTTACAATGTACTACAACATGGATGTTCATACAATGTACTACAACACTGATGTTCATACAATGTACTACAACACTGATGTTCTTACAGTGTACAACAACACTGATGTTCATACAATGTACTACAACATTGATGTTCATACAATGAACGACAACATTGATGTTCATACAATGTTCTACAACACTGATGTTCATACAATGTACTACAACACTGATGTTCTTACAATGTACAACATGGATGTTCATACAATGTACTACAACACTGATGTACAATGTACTACATCACTGATGTTCATACAATGTACTACAACACTGATGTTCATACAATGGGCTACAACACTAATGTTCATACAATGGGCTACAACACTGATGTTCATACAATGTACTACAACACTGATGTTCATACAATGTACTACAGCATTGATGTTCATACATTGTACTACAACACTGATGTTCATACAATGTACTACAACACTGATGTTCATACAATGTACTACAACACTGATGTTCATACAATGTACTACAACACTGATGTTCATACAATGTACTACAACATTGATGTTCATACAGTGTACTACAACATTGATGTTCATACAATGTACTACAACATTGATGTTCATACAATGAACGACAACATTGATGTTCATACAATGTACTACAACACTGATGTTCATACAATGTACTACAACACTGATGTTCTTACAATGTACTACAACATGGATGTTCATGCAATGTACTACAACACTGATGTCCATATAATGTACTACAACACTGATGTTCTTACAATGTACTACAACATTGATGTTCATACAATGTACTACAACACTGATGTTCATACAATGTACTACAACACTGATGTTCATACAATGTACTACAACACTGATGTTCATACAATGTACTACAACAGTGATGTTCTTACAATGTACTACAACAGTGATGTTCATACAATGTACTACAACATTGATGTTCATACAATGAACGACAACATTAATGTTCATACAATGTACTACAGCATTGATGTTCATACATTGTACTACAACATTGATGTTCATACAGTGTACTACAACACTGATGTTCATACAATGTACTACAATACTGATGTTCATACAATGTACTACAACACTGATGTTCATACAATGTACTACAACACTGATGTTCATACAATGTACTACAACATTGATGTTCATACAGTGTACTACAACATTGATGTTCATACAATATACTACAACATTGATGTTCATACAATGAAAGACAACATTGATGTTCATACAATGTACTACAACACTGATGTTCATACAATGTACTACAACACTGATGTTCTTACAATGTACTACAACATTGATGTTCATACAATGTACTACAACACTGATGTACAATGTACTACAACACTGATGTTCATACAATGTACTACAACACTGATGTTCATACAATGGGCTACAACACTAATGTTCATAGAATGGGCTACAACACTGATGTTCATACAATGTACTACAACACTGATGTTCATACAATGTACTACAACATTGATGTTCATACAGTGTGCTACAACATTGATGTTCATACAATGTACTACAACATTGATGTTCATACATTGAACGACAACATTGATGTTCATACAATGTACTACAACACTGATGTTCATACAATGTACTACAGCACTGATGTTCTTACAATGTACTACAAGATGGATGTTCATACAATGAATGACAACATTGATGTTCATACAATGAATGACAACATTGATGTTCATACAATGTACTACAATACTGATGTTCATACAATGTACTACAACACTGATGTTCCTACAATGTACTACAACATGGATGTTCATACAATGTACTACAATACTGATGTACAATGTACTACAACACTGATGTTCATGCAATGTACTACCACACTGATGTTCATACAATGTACTACAACACTGATGTTCTTACAGTGTACTACAACACTGATGTTCATACAATGTACTACAGCATTGATGTTCATACAATGTACTACAACATTGATGTTCATACAATGTACTACAACACTGATGTCCATATAATGTACTACAACACTGATGTTCTTACAATGTACTACAACATGGATGTTCATACAATGTACTACAACACTGATGTTCATACAATGTACTACAACATTGATGTTCATACAATGAATGACAACATTGATGTTCATACAATGTACTACAACACTGATGTTCATACAATGTACTACAACACTGATGTTCATACAATGTACTACAACATTGATGTTCATACAATGAATGACAACATTGATGTTCATACAATGTACTACAACACTGATGTTCATACAATGTACTACAACACTGATGTTCTTACAATGTACTACAACATTGATGTTCATACAATGAATGACAACATTGATGTTCATACAATGTATTACAACATTGATGTTCATACAGTGTACTACAACATTGATGTTCATACAATGTACTACAACGATGTTGCTGACATTTAGATTTAAATGTTTGAAATATACAGAACATGCATTTTTAAGACTATTTTGTGTTTGACCAAACACTAGAATTAATTCATTTTATATGGTGGCGATAACAATCAACCTGTCACGTTGCCCTGAGCATGTAATTACAGTTGATAGAGGGGAGAATTTACAGCAGGTTTCAGCATAGTGTAGTAGACCACCAAGCTACCCTTTTGCTGAATCACTTTGGTTTCTGACTTAACATACTAATATAATCTTGGCTTTATGAACAGTAATAATTAGATATACAAGACAAAATAAGTGTGTGCATTGGTATATACTAAATACACCAGGTAACTGGACAGTCATCGGGACAGTTATTTTGTCCGCTTTGGACAGGTGTCCGGTTTTCAAAGAATGAACTGTAAATTTCATTATGATCTTAAGCAAGTAGTAAATATATATATATATATACGGTAGATGGTTTAATTTTGAGAAAAAAGTATTTCAAGAACTATAACATAGAATAATTCATGAAACTTAAAATCCCAGAGAAAGCAAATCATGAATTAAAGCAAAAGATTAAAAAACATCTCATCGGTGTCAAGTGATTTACAGAATACGTTTCAGTAGAAATTTCAAACAAAATTTTTTATGTACTGAATCCCTAGAATACTCTTGATGAACTAAACAGTGTTGTGGCATTTTCCTTCTGATCTTTAATTTGTATGGACTAGTTTACTTGTACTGTTTATCTGATAAATTATGTTATCTTATTACAGGTTGCTGGATATGCATGTGGAGTTGATTTCTCCCCAGACATGAGGTAAAATTCTTACCCATACGTTTATGTGCATCATATAAATTTCCAGCATTATTTTTCAAAAAGGTTTATTTAAAAGAATTGACTTTTGTGAGTTTTTGGGAGTTTAAAATGATTTAAATCACAGTCTGATACCTTGATATGCAGAACTTGCAGCAATTTAGGACAAAATTTTGTCTTGACAACAAGTTTGAATCATGTCGTGAGAAATTCATAATGATCTCATGTGTTCTGGTAGGAGATTCACAAATGGGATATGCCTGGACTTTAGCTATATAGGTCATAGCATTGTAAGTATCTCGCATTACAGTATTTGATGCATCTTTGTCCTACAAAGCAATATGATTAATTAATGCTTGCAAGAATTGGGTCTACCGTTAAGGCATATTCCAGGTGAAATTTTCATACATCACAAAAGTAGGCTATTTTTAGCTAACCTGGACAAAGGAGATGGGAGCTTATGCTATACCCCTGGGGGTAAGATCAGGTATGAGAGAAGTGCAAGTGCTACATATTGAAAGTTGGTATACAGATTCTTCTCGGCCTACCAAGATATCATGCATGGGATTCAGCTGAGATAGGCACAGGTGCTACATGAATGAAAGTTGGTATACAGATTCATCTCAACATAAAAGGATAATACCGCTAGACCTACATTTTTCTTTGGAATGACCTGGTTTAGAAGTTTGGATAAGGTCAGGTTTTAGAGAAGTGCAAGTGCTACATTAATAAAATTGGTGTACATGCTCATCTTGACATACTGAAATGATACTGTAATCAAATGCTGCATGTGACCTATATTTTCTGCTTGACGGTAAGAAGTTTTGGTAAGGTCAGGATTGAGAGAAGTATAAATGCTACATGAATGAAAGTTTGTGTACACTTTCATTGCGACATACCGAGTGGATACCATGAATTGGATGCTGACCTACATTTTCTAAGAAGTTTGGGAAAGGTCAGGTTTGAGAGAAGTACGAAGTGTATCAAAATTCGTGTGCAAGTTCATATTGACATAGGAAGATGATACTATGCATCAGTTACTGCATCTGACCTTCATTTTATGCTTGACTGACCAGGTTAGAAAGTTTTTGTTAAGGTCAAGTTTAGAGAAGTATAAATGCTTCATGATAAAGTGACTTTTACCTTTTTCAAGGTCAAATTAATTCAAATGAATTAACGGCATGTGGACCACAGTTTACTGAATTTGCTTTTTCTATTTTCATATTAAGCAAAAATGTATTTGCTTAAAGGTAAATGTCCAAGTTGATGTGAGCTTTGTGATCATAGATTACTTTCACAGAATTCACTTACAAGCAGGTGGAACTAGGTTCTTGATCCTGAAATAAAATGTTTAGTGTACTGGGGACATTAAATGAGATCCAGAACAAATGCTTAAATTGTTGACAAACTCCAGAAAATCTATCTGGCATCATAAGATGGACTTACTTTTTTCATTTTTCTTTGAAAACCAAAAGTAAGACCTGTTTTTATTCCTTTGACAGTTACATGATCTCAGGAGATGCCGATGGTAAGCTGTATGTTTGGGATTGGAAAACCACAAAACTTTATTCCAAATTCAAAGCTCATGACGATGTGTGTGTTGGTGTGTTATGGCATCCACATGAGACATCCAAGGTGGCAACATGTGGCTGGGATGGCGTTATCAAGTACTGGGACTGAGAAGACACTTATGCTTCCTTTTATCCAGCAGCACATGAAAATTCATTGCCATCACAACAAATGTGATCGTCTCCAGTGTCATCCTTGTGAGGAACTTTTGTCTATTATAATGAAATCTGACAAATAATATACATTTACATGTATGTAGGAAAATAATTTACATCTACATAGATGTATAGAAATAGATCCATAAAGAATGCTGATCAAATAGTGGTGTCATGGTCATGACCTTGCAATAAAATGGCATTTGTGAAATAAAAATGTCAAGTTTGCTAAAACTTGAGACTACAGTGTATTTGCAAAATCCCACAAATAGCATCTGAAATAGAAACTTGTCCAGTACTTTCTGATTTATACCCCAGGTATCTTTGTAAAGAGGTCAGATGTACCAGTGATAAGGTGGTACGATATTTCAGATTCCGTATCTTATAATTCATAAGCATTACCTTTTAAATGTATGCTTCTATCTGTGATATGAGGTAAGACAGATAATTCACAGAAAAAAGAATCATTTTAATTTGATGTTCATCGTTTTTCAAAAATGTTTTATCAATGCATTGTATAAATCATGTCATGTAATAAATTTGATACTTATTTATACCTGTTTGTTTTTTACTCGTCAGAGAACTATTGTCATACCCGTGTGTCAGCATCCTCGTACACAGAAAACTTTAACCTGGGCTATATCTTTTCAACCAATAGGGGTACGGCTTTGATACTTCACACATAGGTTCCTCATGACAAGAGCTTTCATTTAATGCCAAAACTTTAGACCTTGTGACCTTGTCCTTGGACTTTGACCTACTTTTCAAAGAACTTTAACAGGGCTACATCTTTTGAACTAATAAGGATAGGGCTGTGATGCATCACAGTTAGGTTCTTCATGACAAAAACTTTCTTTTGATACCATGACTTTTGACCTTGAACTTTGATTTTGACCTACTTTTTAAAAACTTTATCCTGGTCTGTGTCTTTTAAACCAATAGGGTTAGGGCTTCAATACATCATGTATAGGGTCCTCATGACAAGAGCTTTCATTTAATACCATGACTTTTGACTGTGATCTGAACCTTTGGTCTACATTTAAAAAACTTTAACCTTGACTAGATTTTTTGAACCAAAAGGGTTAGGGCTTTGAAACTTCACATATCGGTTCCTCATGACAAGAGCTTTCATTTGATACCATGACTTTTGACTTTGTGATCTTGACCTTTGACTATTACCTACTTTTTAAAAACATTAACCAGGGTGATATTTTTTGAACCAATAAAGTTAGGGCTTTGATGTTTCACATATAGGTTCCTTATGACAAGAACTTTCATTTGATGGCATGACTTTTGACCTTGACCTTGGACTTTGATTTGCTTTGTCAAGACTTTTATCTAGGCTTACTTTTGAAATATTAGAGATCAGGATTTCACAAGTAGATTTATTGTGACCAGAGCTTTGTATGAACTTAGAGAAGAGTGTGTACAGTAGAAATGAGGCTGGCTGAAAGTAAAAGTAAGAGCTCTGGCTTGATTAAAAAGAGTTTACACGTTTAAATACAGAAAATCCATCAGGGACTATAGCTCAACAGCACAAAAGCAAATAATGCAGGAATGTGACACAGGAACTAAATGTAGCCATGTTGGTTGTTTTGAACTATATGTTACTACTGATAAATCCACTAGGGGCCAGTTGTTTAAAAAACTTGAAACCAGTAGTCATGGTTGTGATGTCTTAATCAAATGGTCAATTTGTTCCATCTTGAATGACATTAATACAAACAAATTTTGTACTAAATAGAATGCATTAGAGGAAAGTGGATCAGTGTGTTGCTGAATACAAATTTATGACAAAAGGCCTCTGGCCATCATCATCTAAAATCTCTAATTCTTTACCAACAAAGTTGGGATGTTGAAAATGCTTTTTTTTAGCAGACCTGACAAAATGAAGATGACCTTATGCTACACCTACAGCATCCATGTCCAGTTAAGTAGTCAGTATTGGAGCAAGTATAGGTGCTACAGTCACTAAACCAGCATAGATTCATCTGGAGATACTGACTGAAGCACATTCATTTGATGATGCGACTGACCTTGACTTTACACTGGAGTAACTCAGTTCAAGATTACAGTGCTCTACAGAATTTCCTATTCATATTTGTTTTTGTTTGACAAATACTGTATTCAGGTGAAGCATGGTAATCTTTGATTACATTATATTTATAATCTCCTTCTTTTGAGATCTCTTGTGGTTAAAACATTAAAAGTATTATGCAGTGAACGAGATACGGGTTACTTACTGTATTTGTCTTATTTCCCCTATTAATAAATGGGAATTTCCTTGGACTTATTCTGCCAAGTTTTGATCATGTTTAATAAACCACTTCTATCAAGACACGGTCAAAGGCCGAATGTCTGGATTGCAAAGCAATATATTTATACATTGAACAACATATGTTTAACATATAAGTAGGTATCGTTATTGGCATGCAAGAAATCAAGCTAAATGCAAAATCAGTCTGTGTTCACTGGAGCATGTCACCAAATTTTGTATCAGTCAAGAAGAACTCATTAATGTCTACAAACCTACCAAGTTTGATATAGGTATCATTAATGGTACAAAAAATATCAAGCTACACTCAAAATCACTGTGTTAACTGGAACATGACATCAAGGTCAAGGTCACCAAATTTTACATCAGTCGGAAAAAATCATAAGTCTACAAACCTACCAAGTTTGATGTAGATATCATTAATGGTATTAAGCAAGCTATATGCAAAATTACTGTGTTCATTGAGGCATGACATCTAGCTCAAGGTCACTCATTTCACACGAGTGGGGAAGCAGTCATTTATGTCTACTAACCTCCCAAGTCTGATGTAGGTATCATCAACGGTATGTAAGCAATAAAACTAAACCCAAACTATTTTCCTGGACAGATAGGCAGACAAGCAGACGTGGCCTAGCGGTATCCACTCATCTCCTGATCTGAAGGTCAGGGTTCGAGTCCCACTCTGGTCATGCCGGTGTCCTGTCTTTCAGTTGAGACAGTAAAAACCGAGGCCCTGTGTCATGGTATGCATGGTACGTTAAAGATCCCTCACTGCTTCAGGTGGGTTCCTTGCAAACGTCACAAATTTGTATGCCTCGCATCAGGCAGATGCCGTCACCATATACGTGAAATATTCATGGTGTGACGTTAAACAAAACTCAATCAATCAGATAGACAGACAGATAATATATATTGCTTTGCAATCCAGTCAAAAATTAATCAAAAATGTCAACCGTTTTATGCGTGACAAATTAAGGAGAAAAGGTATCTAAATAGGTAAATAATGACATTGTATTGGGTTGGTTAGTTGGTTGATTAGGGTTTAAGCTACTTTTAACAACTTTTCGGTCACAACATGACCTGGAAGCAGGTGGCTTTGTATTGGATGAACCTATTTGTAGGGTGTATACAAGAGAGACTTCTGAATGTGACTTAATTTACTAGATATACAGTACATGTACAAAAGGCATTACACATTCTAAGAATCAAATGAAGTACATGTATATAATTCATTTATGAATCTACAGTACATCGCACAATGATAAAAAAAACTATATTCAAAACTGTACTGAACATACCTCTTAAAAATAACTTCAGCTATCAAAAAGTTTGAAATATACATATACTACCCATTTTCTATAAAAACTGGCTGAAGTTTTGAACAAATATACAAATAAATGTAAAAAGCACCAGCAAAATGAGTATCTACAATTACACACAAGACTAAAGAGTAACATGACAATATTAAATGCATATTATTGATAGACTAGTACTTCAGTGACAGCATCCACTATAAATAAAGTCTTTAGTCCTGTTTGTCTTTGTTCAGTTGCCAGATCCTGAAGGTCAAAGCTGTGGCGAAGGTCACCCATGCTAAGTAGGGCATCATTAAATAGGATGCAGTGGAATTGATTGGATGGAATGCAACTGTTGTTGCAACAATACTTCCCCACAAACCAACAATCTCAATGGTGGCCTGCTCAAAACAAAAGTCATAAAATTTATGATCTTGAAATATTCTACAGATGTAAGCATGGTATATGCCTGCAAAGCTTCTTAGATTTAGTTGAATTTCAACAAGTAACAGAAATAGGTCAAATATCTGTAAAAGTAACAGAATTGCTTTTGTATTCACCTCATCCAAATGACATTTACCTTCGAGCTCTCAAAACTACATATATATCTTATTAAAAGATAATGACAATACTAAATCTCCAGGATATATTTGAAGCATATGTCCTCACCATGGGCTTATTTCACAGCAGTAACAAAACTGTCTTTGCCATCTTTTCTATTTCAATGAATCTATAGCTATAACTCTTGTAAAATTTGTCCAATCATAGTTATCTAACTTGCCATACAACATTTGTGGCTAGTTTGGTTCAATTCAATGCATGAGTGTGGTGGGAGTTGTGATGACAAGTTATGATGGGACAGAAGAACAAAGTAACACATGATGCCCTCTGGCAGGGATAAATCACAAATAAGAAATAACCTAATGTAATTTTACTGCTCATCTGAGTTTCACATGATCTTTATTTTGCCCTGACAATAGGTAAGAAACATTATTTTCCTAATTTTTCAATGAAACCTTTCATTTGCCACTTTTTATAGTTTTGTTTTATGGGTAGAGGCAGATAAAGTAGCTTTGCCTTCCTTGAACACAGTATCAATGGAATGTGGTACAGGTATTTCAAACAAGCATACTAAGTTCTTGAGAATAAATACATGTCCTTCACTGGTTTCCATAAAATTACTATGTGCATGAGCCATAACTCTTACAAAAATATGTCAATCATGACCAAACTCAAACTTGGTCTGTAACTCATTGGTACAAAGCTACATACCAAATTTCAAGTCAATTACTTCAATGGTTGCAAAAAAAGTCAGGAAAACTAAAGTGTCTCAGACAGATGGAGTGGAAACCTATAGTACCAACAGGTTTTACACATATTGATCAATCACTTGTTCCTTACTCCTAACTGTCTATACATAATCAACCTGTAACAAGAGGCTATCCCTATAAACAAGTGCCTTGAAAAAGATTTGACTGTAGAAAATAACTTTAATAGTACATGTACAGATGTGGTAAAGTAAGTATTTTAGAATAACCTTGGTCACTGAGATATGACAATGAGCAATAGATACAGAAGCTTTGTTCATATACTGGAGTAGAAAGATACAACTTTCTGTTTAAGGTTGAACTGGACATTCTGTTTCAAAATTTTTTGTGTATGCATTTACCGTTTTGTGTACTACTTCTGAAGAAAAACATTACCGGTAGATGTAAGAGGTGAATGTGTTTACATAATTACATGTAATTTACATATAAAAACAATAAACATACCAAACCAAGTCTGTGTGCACCAAAAAATATTGGCGACCAAGCCCAGTTGAGCGCTAGCTGTGTTCCATAGAGGGCAAGGGGCATGGCAGCTTCACCTTGGAAACCTCCTCCATCCCTCCAAACTAAGTAAGAAGCGTAGCCCATGCCTGTATACAGGGCTGTCCATACTGGTCCAAAGACCCAGTTTGGGGGCCTCCATGAGGGTCTCTCTAAATGCTAACACAATGCAAGTAAGATTAGCAACATAAGGTCTTTCTAAAATATTATATAGAAAATAAGATTTTTCAAATATGAAATATATTCCATATAAAGAATTCCAGGAGTGCAAATATAGTTTTAATTAATTCTTAGAGAATATGTGAATGAGGCTAGTTCACACATAATGCTGTGAAAATCATCCACTACAACATGTAGTACAAGTGGAAATATTTTTTTCGATTGATAGTATTTCCTGAAGAATACAGGGAAGTAAAGAGATTAATACACGGTTTTCACATGTATGTTTCTACTAATGGCTTGCGCTTCATCTAAAACTTTTACAGAGGAAGATTTGACCTATAATGTCAAGTTGGACATTGAAAAACTGGAAAGAGATGTTTTACTAAAAAGTAGGTATATGTGATACAGGCAGGAAAAACTGATAAATTAATAGGAAATTATAAACATTTTGAATCAGTTGTAAAAGTAATTGAGGTTTGTTTCAATGACTTTCAATGATTATAATTAAATTGTGTATTAAAATTTTTATAAAGCATACATATAATAATGAGAGATTCTCTGAGCTCAGGGAGGAGGACGGAGGTAGATTGTTGTGGGTAAGGGGTTAACATATCTTAAATATGCTTTCTATAGCTATGACCTTTTTAACTGAAGAGATGATTGCAGGTTAATATTCTGAAATTTTGTGTCCTTTAAAACAGAATTCTTTCTGTAATATTGAAAGCTGTTCCTTCCAAAGTAAAAAGTATTAATTATTGTTGCTGATAAATGTATACAACAAACATGTTATACTGAAAATTGTGAATCTTTAAAGAAAAAAGAACGAAAATGAACGGTTTTGAATTCTGATATGTATAGCAAGTACCTGGTTCATACTCAAGATTGGTTGGATATCACTTCCAACATTATATGGTTGACTCTCAAAAACTGGAATAGGAAGGGACCATGTAAAACCATTTGATTAAATAGAGTTCTAGTTAAGGATCTATACTCATGAAATTAAAATCAGGATTTGAGTTGGTAGAGAGCCCCAGTTAGAATAAACAAGAGTCAACTGTATTTCAGTAATACTGAAATACAGAAGCTGGAGGTAATCAACCTCTTAGATATGGCAGTGCAATCCTAGAATCTTCCCCTGATGACTTGCATTACCAGCCAAGTGCTTAACCACAGCAACAAATTGGCCCATCATAGCACATGAAAGTATCATAAAGCTGAACAGACAAGGAGTTCAAAACATTAGATTCTCACATTACATCTTGCAATCTCACAGTATTTTCTTAAGCTTTTAAGCAGTGTTTCTTATTTTAAAGCAATATAGGTACATGTATATATAGCAGGAGTGTGTCCTAATTTAATTCCAGTAGCCATTGATACATAGAATGATAGATATGGTTTACAAAGGAATACAGTGGTGTGGGTATGGACTGTTAAAATTCTGATCTTTTTTTCAGCATACCTTGTTAAACCAAGTTTTATCTCGATTGAAAAAGCTTCCAACAATACCACCTACATTTGGCAGCAAGGTTATAAGAGTGGGCTTAATATACTCTGACATTCTGTAAAATGAGATCAGAAATGATCATGCACTCATTTCATATGGACTGTTTACAACTATAAAGCATAAAAAGTAAAACATCCCTCTGCATGACAGAATATTACTATGTCATTTCCTTATCAAGATTGCAAGATTGGTCTCTCACTTATGCATTAAACACATGTAAAGGAATTTATCAATATGATCTTATGTGAGAGTGAGAGAGATGTTTTACCTTAACAAATGCACAAAAAAGAGAAAACTGAAAACATAGCTAAGGTAATATATAAAAAGAAATGTTGTATGTGCCATCGTTATGACAAAAACAAAACAAAAAAGCAGGATTCTGGTTTATTTTCATGAATATTATTGGGTCAAAAACTATATTAGTTTCTATCTGATTTTAATGATATCAATGCTTACATTGCATAATACACTCACTGCTTAATTTTAGGGAAGCAACTTTTTATAAAGAGTAGTAACTTTTTAAAAATTTGGTCACACAATAAAAATTTAACATCTTTAAATATTCCAAGAAATATTTCACTTTGTTATCTAAAAACACCTAATACATCACTTAAGTTGACAGTGCCCATGACCTAAAATACATGACCTAGGATCAAGGTTTTCCATGTTATGACATAAATTTCTCCATCAAAAATGTTTCTTCCAAAGATAAATTTCTACCATTATGCCTGAAAATGTTGAAGGTAAAAAAAATATTGGACTTGTTTAGACAGCTTTTAATATTTGTAAATATTGACAAGGATTCTCCCTCTCGTGTACGTTTTTCCAATCATAGTGAGATGATGCCACATATGAAGTCCTTCACTTTAATGAAAGTCAAGAAGAAACCAATATCTCCTAAGGTGACAGTGACCTTGATCTTGGATGCATAACCTTGAGTGAAGGTCAAGCACAACCATGAGTGAAGGTCATTACAAGCTACCTTCCTAAAGAGAATACCTTCACCATGTAAATTTTATTTTCTGTACCCGGCAATGTATAGTATATATCAATTGTGGGTTTGGCAAGTTGACAGTGACCTTAGTCTTTGATGCATGACCTCCAGTGTAGGCTGTGAAACACTGCCTTGTATCAGGTTGCCTATTAATATTTAATTTCTAAGACTCTGACCTTTAACCTTGAAAAAAAAACCTCAATAGGCATCATCCCCCCACTGTGGAGAACATAAGCACCAACACACTTAGGGTAACATAGGCACCAATGCTGGTGATCCTAGATAAAACTGTACAGTACTAGTATGTACCTTGCTAACAAGATTTTACAACAATATTTAGGTGTGATCTTCACCCCTGACCTTGAAAAGGTTGCTAACAAATAAACACACTTCTACCAAACGGTAATACTCCAATGGTTTAGACTAACCTATCTGGAAAAAGTATTGATGATAATGAACATGGTAATATTTCTCTATGTTTAAGATGTACACATGTGCTTAAAGTGCTACAAGAATGTTCACAGTTTTTCTATACATTGTGTGTATCTACATACACAAGTCGCTGACAAAAAAACTGCACTGTTGCATGACCTCAATCACAAGATATACTGGTAAACAATAATGGATAAACAGCTTGGTGGATTTTTTCAGTTGTTAATCTCCGTAATATGTGACGTCAGAAGTTGTACCAATGCTACTTTTCCTTTAGTTTTAATTATGACGTTAATGTTTGCATTGTGATGTCACAGTAAAAAGTTGTACAGGAAGCCTTTATTGTACTTGGGTTTTCCCGTAAATTGGGTAAATGGATACTAAAGTAGAAGGAGCAGTAATTTTTATGAATTTTATATAATTCAATTAGGATTTTAAGAAAATGCAAAATGCATTCTAACAGCACTTTAAGGAATAATATACTATTATATGATTAAAAGTATCCAATACTTAAAAGAAACCACAATTTATGAATGTGTTCTGAACAGAAGAAAACACATTTTTCCAATGTACTTTCACTACCTTTACTGATATCAAATGGATTTTACTAATTTCAGTTTTTATCTGTCTTGTTCAAGAAAATAAAAATGGATAAATTTGGGTATAACACTTGAAATAAACCATTTTATTTCTAGAGAAATCAACATTGTTTTGTTTAGTCTACTGCCAGCACCAGCCATGCATATTCCATTAGTTTAATTAATTATGATTAGTATTGCTAAGCAACAAAGATTTATCAAGGTTCATACAACCAGATCCACTCTTAGGAAAATGCTTTATCTCTAACAACAACAATTTACCTACAGGTAAAACTCCTAAGAGCAGAAGGGACAAACAGGTGGGCAGACAAAATAAAAACCAAAATGTTTTATGACTGGAATGCATAAAACTGATATGCTTAAATCAGATAAAATAATGAGCATGTCATTTGTATAAACAAACCAATACATGAGTAAAGAGAAATATTTGTCAAAAGAGAATGGCAATATTTTAACTGACCTTGACCTTGATAAATCTTTATGTGAGGATTAATCTGAAGTAATCTCATACTCTTTGAACATTCCAGAGTAGGTGCTATTATTAGCCTTAGAACCACACTACCTATGATAGCTCCATACCTCGAACCAGGTCTTGATATTGTTTTTACTAACAAACCCTCCTGCTAAGCCTCCAATATGTGGGATAAGGGAAGCAACAATAGGTTCAATATATTCTGACATCTGAAAAATCAAGGCACTAAAAACTTGCATGCCAGTAAAACTAATAAATTGTGCCATTCACATACAAGTCCAGGTAATAAATCTCCTCAGTTGCAGCCTTTAATGGAGTCAAGAGAACTGTGATTTTATTTCAAATACTGACTTAATTCAAAGTCATTAGTACAGTGTTTTTAACTTCATTGAATTTCAACACAAAAAAAGAAAATCTCAAAACAGAGAAAAGTTCTCAAAGGCTGAAACTGCTCCAACTGAATCCAAAACTACATAATAAATAATAAACAAGATAGAGGTAACAAGCAATAATGACAGGCCAACCAACTTCATACCTCATACCACGTAGGTATATTAGGCCGTGTGAAATAAACCCCAAACAAAACTCCAACGTTTGGAAGAATGGTGGAAATAATTGGAGCAATGTAATCAGACATTTTCTGCAAAGTAATTAATTATATGCAACATTATTTGTAACAACATTTCATTTTCAAATATGTATCATTTCTATAAGAGATCAAACCTTATCCGATTGAGTATACCTCCAGATCAGGAAAAAAAAATTATTTGATCTCAGATCTGACTGGAAATATACTCACCTTGCTTACAGTAATTTGAGGACATTTCAAATCTTACAGCCATTGTTATTAAAAGAACTCAACATCCAACAATTATACATTTATTCAAAAGCTTTTTCACACAGGAAGTAAAATCAGGATCTTATTTCTTTCAAAAACTTGAAAGTGTGATGTACCATTGAAAATCTAAATATATATATTTCTAAGTTCCTTATATTGTGACTCTAATTAGAAGAAGAAGCTTGGTTAGACTAAATAGTCACACAATTTCAGAACGAGAGAGGTCCAATTAATAAGAAAGTCTCATTTGCAGTTATGTTAATGTATATATAATGCTATAAGGATGGTTAGCCAATATCATTGCATGTACATTTTTTTCTATGGCTTTTAGTGAGCTTACACTAAAGCAAGATGATTTTATTATTACAAACAGAAAAAGAGCAGTTATTAAAATCGTATGTCATGAAGTTTAAATGTTTTAAATGTCTTGAGATTGAGGCAATTTTTACCATAACATATTTGGCACATCCCCTCATTTGAGGGATAGTGTCTTGAATGTGAGACAGTCCCTGTTTTAGACATAATTTTATAACCATAAAACAAGAGGCCCAAGTGGGCCTATATCGCTCACCTGAGTACCTAGATGATCAGTCATGCATGAAGGAAGAATTCATTTATTTTTGCATTAATGTGACTAAGTCAACACAGATGTTGAAAATATGTCAAATTTTATTTCAGGCTAGAATAAAAAACAACACTTTTTTGCACATCCATTCAGGTGATTTTGATATTAAGCATTTCCTTTGTCTCTGCAAGAAGTCATTCAGGGCAACAAGTTAGTCATTTTCTTTAGGTGGGGCTTTTTGTTGACTGATTTCAAGTCTGGGTCATGAACAACAATTGTTTCAAATATTGTCCAGATCTAACTTAAAATTGCCTAATTTCATATGTTGAGTGTTGAGAAACATCTAAAAACTTACTTAGATGTGTAAAGAAATGAAAAAAACAAATTTGACCACAGCTGGATTTGAACCGCTACTCTCCATATTTCAATTACCAAGTGGTATATGTACCATTGTGAGAACTGCTTTTTAGACATGGTGGCATTATCTGTTAACCAATTTGGATGAAATTTACCAAATTGATAGAGGACCTTTAGTACTTCATGTATTCCATGTTTCATTAAAATCTTTCATGTGGTATAACAGCAGAAGTGAAAAATGTGATTGAATTGTTCCTATACACCCTCATTTGGAAGTCTTAAAAAATTCATTAAAAAAAAACCAAAAATTGAGATATTGACAAAATTCTTTCAAAGTAACAATCCTTACCATAATTATGATCACAATAGTCCATAAGAAATCATCATTATCAATTAACTAGGAAATATGACACTTTTTTTTCTGCATTGAATCACCAAGTTCAAAGAAATGTCGAAAAAAAATTCTAAAATTTGATTTTGGAAGGGAACCAAAATGACAGTATGTCTTCACTCATCCCTCTAGATCATTTCTATGCATTCTGTTTGTCTCTGTATACAGCCCATATGAAAAAAAATATTGTTAAAGGAGGGACCTCTTTTGTGACCTACTTTTGACTATGGTGGCGCCACCTGTAAAGAGGTCTGGACGAAAACAACAGAATTTGAAGAGGATCATAAGTGACTTATTTCTACCAAAATTTATTAAAATCCTTCAAACAGTTTTGTAGAAAAAGTTGAAAATGTGAAAAATGGCAACCCCCCCTTTTTTTGGAAATCTTAAAAAATTCATAAAAAATCCCCAAATTGAGATAATGACAAAATTCTTTCACAATAATATTCCTTACCACAATTATGATCAAAATAGTCATTAAGAAATCATCAATATCAATTAACTGAAAAACATGACACTTTTCTTCATTGAAATGACTAAGTCCAGAAACACGTCAAAAAAGCATAAATTTCTATTTGACGGATCTTAACCCCGAACACAATTTTTTATAACCCATCTTTATAGATTGTTGAAATGCAATTAGTTTCCCCATTTATGTACTGGTTCTGGAGAAGAAGATGTTTGAAGAGGGGTACCCTTTTGGGCACTTTTGGTCCCGCCCTGGATCCACCCCTGTGGGAATCTGGATCCCGAACACAATTTTAGTAGGGGACCTTGAGTACATCATTTACACAAAGTTTGATCCAAATCTGCAATGCAGTTCCAGAGAAGAAGTCGAAAATGTGAAAAAGTTAACGACGGACGACGACGACGGACGGCGCACTATGACTATAGCTCACTTGAGCCTTTGGCTCAGGTGAGCTAAAAATGCAAAGTTTTAAATTCTATCTGGTACTCTAAAGTGCATATTTTCATATTATACTGAATAATGTCTACACTATAACAGATTTTACCTATAGCAGTTCCCATTTTAAAGTGTTAAGATGAAAAATATTGATAAAAAAAGTCTATTTTCTAAAGAAATATTTTTCATTGAACTATAAAGTTGAAATTTCAGATCAAATTTCCATGTCTAAAACAGGATGGGGGAAATAACTATTATTTGAGAGATTAACACTCAAATGTATAATAATCTCTGTTTTCAGAAATCAATTTTAAGTATTAATCAAGGCCTAAAGAAATAAATTTTTGGAATTTTAATTCAAACTTCAGAGGGGCACATATTTACAATACAAATGAATATAATTTATATAAAAAGCTCATCTTTTTAACTTATCATTTTGAAGTTTGTAACAGCAAACATCTGTGCAAAATGGTAACTTTATAATAAAGATGATCATCTTTTAAGAATTATATTCTGAATGTTTCACAATGTAAGATGTGCTTTTTGAAGTGTGATTCCAAATCTCCAAAATTTATTTTCAGCACTTGCTTACTTCTGCTCAGTCCTTGAAGTCGATGACTGAAAATAGAGATTGTTTCACATTAGAGGTGCATGACTGCCTCTCAAATGAGAAGTTATCCCCATCTCTGTAAAATTTTTATCACTTGAAAAGCAATGAAAGTTGTGCTTCAAAACTGGAATTATTTCACATTTAAGAGACTATCTCTCAATGAATATTTTATTTTATCACTGGCACACCTAGGCTTACGTACTCTTGGCTCAGATTTTCTTCTATGCTAAAATAGACCTCTTCAAGTTAATCGAAATGCAGAGCTGCAACACAGGACTGCAAATTAAATATTTAACATTCCCTCCAAATTGATGGTGAAGGTATGAGCCGACCGTTTCAATAGAAATTAGGGGTACACCACCAAATCACGAATGAGAATGAGAGGGTGTGTCCCAAAATGCACAAGTTACTGCATAAAACTGCATGTTAGGAAACTCCTCCCTGCTCCTCTGAATCAATTTACATATTGTTATAATTACTAAAATATGTCATCAAAGGGAGAAATTACCACAATTACAATACAAATACAAGAGGAAATACCGAGTTCATTCGGATGGGACAGTGTGTTGCGTAATTCGACAAAACATTAAAAGGGGTATGTCTTACCTTAATTTTAAACAGCTAACTCTTAATTGAGACTTAGAATTCTTTTCTGGGGTTGACACAATCTATTATTGGGTATTAACGTTGCAATTTACCCAAATGATTACATGTGCAAGCAGACGAACTGACCTTTAGCACCTTTTACCTACTCTCAAGAAAAATATCAGTAAGATATATCATTTTGATTTATAGAGACATTACTTTAAGTAGATGTACGTCTTAATTTTTTTTACATTTACAATTATATAAGATGAAATTTGAGCTAAACATTCCCTAATTGAGAAACAAAAAAACTTTATCAATAGTTTAAAGATTATGTTTTGGGGAATTTTTGGATTTTATCTTTACTCTAAAACCTATAAATCCGAGAGCTTCCGTATCGGAAGTTATTGGAATTCCATCATGGCTACCTCTCCTACAAATACGTCAACTTTGACGCCTAAAAAGAAGGAAGAATCTTTCCTCGATAAGTTAGGTGGCACTCTTGCACGAAAGAAAAAGGCAAAGGAAGGTTCGCAAATATTTGTATTTTCTCTTTATCCCATAATTCTGCAAAATACCACAATGAAAGTTTTTGCCCATAAATGGCCAGAAGTGAGAAGGCAGAACGTAAACATTTCAATCCCTGGACTCAGTGGGAATAGATTTCTAGAGATTTTCAGCTTTTAATGGCAATTTTTTGTATTCTATTGTTTTGTTATGTTTTTTCTTTTCTTTTTTTTTGTTTTTTTGTTTTTTTGTTTTTTTTGTTTTTTCTAACTTTAGACACTGATACTGATAGCATCAATATGTAATTCCATACATTTTTTGTGGAATTCTCGAAGTCCGTGTGACATCACTGTCTGAATTTGTCTACGTAGATACCCGAGGAGTCTTGATATGACACTTGGGGTAAAACTCGGGGTTTATCGTTATAGCGTTAATAAAACTTTAAGCTCTTCTGTATCAATTCTAAAAGGGTTTTCTTATGAAATATGATCGGAAATACGTAAAACATGTATTCAAAATTTACGTGTTTGAAAGACAAAATATTTTATTTATTCCTTTTAACCAAAATTCATCCCGGAATATTCATTGCTCTCTTTGATAAAGTCTGATGCTTTACCCCAAATGTTCCGAATGCTCGTTATAAAATACCTGGATATCTGACTTCGAGAATTAGTGGGTTTAAGACTTTTCTACTGGGATGACTCTTTAGCTAGCTTGGTAATGTGCTAGACTGGAATCCTGGGTTCCATAAAGTGTGTGGGTTCAAGACTGGTCACGGTCTTTCATTAAATCACTTCAGTGGCGACGAGGTGTGTATGATCCATCCCTTTGGTGTGCTGAAGCAGGTCTCAATGACACCAGGAGGAGAGTCATGCCTCATCCAACAATGTAAGGGCGGAAGGGTGTTGTGGAATCCGGTTAGTGTAGTGGGTTCAACATTTGGGACGTCTCATTACGTGTAGCTCATTCAGTAACATGCTTGACTGGAAATAATAGGTTCCATAATGTGTGTGGGTTCGAAACTGACCACCATCTGTCATAAAATCACTTCACATCTATGACAACCCCATATGACCTAGGGAACATCAAATAACTAGAATGGCATCCAGTTACCAGACAGGCTAAAGATAATGAAATGGCTTTATATCTTCATAATGTTGCATGGTTCTGATGAACAAAAACTGCCTTCACCTAAAATATATTACAGTGGGTTGGGGTTTTTTTTTGCATTACTGTCTGGAACATACTTTCACCGGAAAGCAAAATACCAATAAATATGACAATAAAAAAGACTGACACGGACATGAGAGGATCATCTCAGCTACATTAATAGATGTTATGGTAAAACATTATTTTTCCATTGTTCTTGCAATCTTCTTTCAATTGTCAGTCATTCGGATTGACACTTGACACAAACTTATCAGTCTGTACAGAAACTTATCACTCAGAAAAAAATTTCAGTGTAAAAAAGTTTACAGATGAATAGATTAAATTACACTATGCTTACATATAACACAAGAAGTCTGTTATGGGCACGTTGCAGGCATGTGTGTTTCAAAATTTGTATGCAATTTGTTTTCTTACAGACTCATTTAGTGCAACTACAGTTTAATGTGCAACAGATTGCTTTTTATTGGGCTGCAATACATGATAATGATGATTTTATAATTTTGGCTACATGTGCACGAGAAGCAGATGTCTCATGGTCACTGATGGAAGAAAAGCAGTAGTTAAAAGAACTTGAAAAGAAATAGTGTTTTGAACAGAATTTACCATAACTAGCACAACTACAAACAGTACATGCCATGCCCCATATTTGGATCATATTTTAAAAATCCCATCATTCTTTCCATTCTGGTTTGAACTCCTGTGCCAAAGACATAATATCACACCATTGTATCATTGATTTGGAGGGTGTTTGTGTGATGACAGTGCTGCAGATACAATTATGTGAATATGTATACTGGGTATCACATCATTGTCATCGCATTTACAGTGTATCATTGTTTCATTTTGCTTTAAGTATAGTTTCCATTCCCAGGCAGGTAGCATCATATTTCAAAAGGGAGAGGGGGAGCCTCTTTCCTCTACCTCCCAGAGATGATAAGGAAAAACATATTCTGTTATCAGGGTTTTTTTTCCGTTCAATTTGGGTCCATTCCCAACGCTAAATAGTAATTAGTATCTTTTTTTCCCAAAAAGTGACCCCAAATTCCCAAACCAAAACTCTAAAAAAAAAAATTAAATCAGTATACAAAAACGGTAAAAACAGCAAAGAAATATACCAATGCTATTGTCATGATAACGAGGAAACATAACACGCACACTATTACTCGCATCCAGTACAAGTTGCAGTGCTATAAATAGTTTAATTCCGTAATTTGTATAACCAGTTCGGGTTTTATGTTTTAGCATTTCGCTTTGCGATTCTTGAAGTCGGCGTGACATCACACTAAAATCTAAACGAAGATAATCCCTGACACATTCCAAGGAAGACCTGGGGGATAAACTCGGTGTTTATCATAGACCGTAAGGCTGCCAGACCGTAATGCAACTTTGTTGAATTATATTTTGAGCACAGGAGCTAAATGACTCTTAAAACTTCGAAATTCATTGAGGAATCTCATGAGGAATGACTCTCTTTCCTTCTTTGTATTCTATATGACCCCAGTTTGCAGAAATTAGATTTCAAAATATCGGATTCTTCATAGAGAGCGATGATAAATCCCGAGAGTTATCCCCCAACAAATATGATGCAAATTAGGTCATGTGACCAGTCCGACTTCAAGAATTGATAACATCTCATAAAAAAGCTTAATGATGCAGAAATTACTTGTGTTATTGATAAATTCAAAGCTAGGAGATCCAGAGAAATCAAGTTGTAAAAAATAACCTTAATAAAAATCTTGATGTACATGTTTAATTTATGGTGTTTTTTTATACACTTTCCCAAAATGTAACAAAATCACACTATTTTTCCCAATTGCAAGGGACCCGGCCCCATTCCCAAAGGACTGAAAAAAAAAACCCTGGTCATTGCTGCAATTCCATGTCTATATGTGAGGTTTCAGAGGGCCTTTCTCTAGAAAATTTTGATAAATATAAGCAAATTGGATTTTTGGATTGTATCTGACATAGTTGTTTCCGGTCCAAAATATATAAGGGTGAGAGGAAGTTTAGACCCACCGGGTGAGCCAAGCCTATGATTGTTGGCATATGATTTGCAAATTTGTAAAAACAAAAAATTGCATTTTTGATAAACCTTACAAACAAGATTTGAAAATTTTGCATTTTTACATTGATCATCATGTACACTGGTTTTGAAGCTGCCCTATGGTAACCTTTAAATATAGAATTTTTAATCTGTACTGTCAAAAGTAATATACTGTTTACTGTGTAATAAATCTTTATGAATTGGTTTAAGTTATAACTTATTTTTTACTATTCAATTGCAGGGATTGTTTTTTTTTTTTTTTTTTAATAGGCCATTTTCCATTAGTGACAACTGTTCTGGTTATTTGAGAAACCCATTCCCTGAAGGATCAACTTCAACCACTTCTGACAATAATTAAATTGAAAATGAGATTTCAGTTTTGAAAAAGTAGTTGTTTGCCTACCGGATCGTGTCAAGATTCAGTAATTTTCCAAGATACATGTAAGCTCTAACAACTACAAATACTTTGTCAGTTTTAGTATAACACTTTGTAGGTGACATCACAGTTTTAACAGTATTACGGTAATTCAGCAGAGTTTTCCAAAATAAGCTGAGCAATCATTGATCTTAAAGAGCTTATTTTGAAACTTTTTAACATTGTTGGGTAAATGATCCATCAGATGATCACTTTATTGAAATAAAGGTACAGTATGCAGTACAGTCTTGGTGTTTTGTAATTCTTTCATGTACAGTGGGCTTAATCCAGGTGTAAATTTAAAACTCACAAAAAACACTGTGATTTTATTCAATGATATGAACCGGCATACATGAACATGTAGGTAAATTTACAATGTATACCTGAATTCTCACTGTGTTTTATGTATTTATCAATTATGTTTTGTGCATTTTTATCCAAAATGCCTAGACTGCACTGTAACAATTTAACAAGTTTTGAGGATGCTATCTTTGAACAGTCTGTACTCTATTGAATCTTCTTTATGAAAGATTTATCATTTAAAAACATATGAGAAGATTTGTTGTTTGCTGATGCTTTATCATTGAAAATTCTGAAACCATGCTTATATCATTTCAGTTACTGTGAATTATATGTCAGTTGATGCCCTTACTACAACCTTTCATATTTTGATAAAGAAAGGGACCTTTAGTGGTCTTTCATTTGTTATGATTGTGATGTTATATTGAAATGTCTTACTTATCTGACGTCAATACAATCAAATTTTGCACTACATTGGTAAATTGTCTGTTATTAAAGGTACATGTAAATGTCCAATCTTAGATGACATCAGTACAAACAAATTTTGCACTAAACAGTTTGCTATTAAAGAAAAATGTTCAACCTGTAAATGACGTCATTACGAGCAAATTTTGCTCTAAATATTGTAGTTCGTTATTAAAAGAAAATGTCTGATGTCAGATGACATTAATACAAACAAATTTTGTTCTAAATAATGTGTTGTTAAAGGAAGATGGATTGGTGTATCAGCACCTTCATTGTGATGTAATGAAATATCTATGTGAGTAAGGTGCTTGGCTCTTAAACAAAAGGTCTCAGGTTAGATTCCCATCAGTGGCTTGTCAATTTACTGTCTTTCAGATGAGACAAGTAAAAATTGGAGTCTTATATCTAAGACTAAGTAGACATAGGATAAAAGATCTCACTACCTTGGGTATGTCCATGAGAATACATTTTCTCAGAGGTGTCCATCAGATATCACTGCCTCAGGTGTGTCCGTCAGATCTCTTACTGCATCAGGTGTGTCTGTTAGATCTGACTGCCTCAGGTGTTTGTCAGATCTCACTGTCTCAGGTGTATCCATCAGATCTCACTGCCTCAGGTGTGTCTGTCAGATCTCACTTTCTCAGGTGTGTCCATCACATAGGTCTAAATTTGCACCAGACAGATGCTATCACAATGTACATCATGCCACATGTAAGTAAAATAGTCTTGATGTGTCATGAAACAACACTAAAACAAGGAAAACACCCAAACGTTTCTCTTTGCTTATTATGGATGGATGTATTGTGTCATGTAATGGAATCAAATTTCCGTCTCTAGTAGTCTTACAAATGTAATATAAACCTTATGTTACTTTATCATTATTTAGTCAGTAACATTGATTTTATATAGTGAGTGAGTTGCAAGAGGAAGGGAAAAATGCCATAGAATCTCCAACAAGTCCAACTCTACCAGATATTGGACCTGAAGGCTATTTCTTGGGTATGTACAGTGTTAAAAAGATGGTGCCAAAATTCATTTTATTTAAGAACTTATTATGAAGAAGAGAATATTACTTGCAAGATTACTATTATAGTTGAATGGAGTTAAGAAATGTCGTTAAATGTCGTTAGGAATTAAGGCCACAACAAATTAATGTCTTGTTCGACGGAATTTTCGCTTTTTTCATATTTTTTTTTTTTCAAATTTCCGTAAAAAAACTGGTCCGGTCCGGTTTTATTTTTTAATTCTGTATTACGCGCCCGGTTCCAGTTTTCGCCAATACGGGGTATTGCAACTACTATAATTCGTCACAAATTGCATCTACTCACCTACCAAATCCATTGTTCTCAATGTGGGCACTTTTATGTGAGCAACTTACGTCATAATTATATGACATAATAACAATCACAAAGTCCACATGTATGTTGACATTATTGTAGTTGCGATATTCTGTATTCTAGGCAGCACTGAATAAGGCATCTAGATGTTGTCAATGTATCACTGAAATTTACAGGAAAAATACAGTGAAATGGCCATATGTTGGAGTTGTAAGCATGTTAATTAAACAATCCTATTATATATGAAGGTACAGTTTTCAAAAAAAAATATTGAAAAAAAAAAAGAAAAATTCGCTTGCCACCACTCTACTTTCATGATAAAGATTCAAAGAACAAGAATTCTTTTTGGTGTGGCCTAACAGAGGTTTGTAATATATCTGATTTTCTTCGTCTAAAGTATTTAAGGAAGGTAATTACAATGAAAAAAAGATGGCATAGAAAGTGTTTTTCTTTTTGAAGCATCTATTTTTTGTTTATTTACAGATGAGAATGAAGAGCGTTCAATGATCGAGCCTCAGTCTAGAGATGATCCCAAAGTTAGGGAGCTTATCAGGGTTAGTATACAAACAACATTATGAGTGATTACTGAAGATGTGAGTTCAGATTAAAGTTACTTTACATACAATATTTTAAATATGTTACTTAGAAGTATATGTGACAGACAGACGTAGAAGAAAAAGTGAGAGAGATCATACTTGTACCTGAAACTGAGCTTGATAATAGGAATGAGTATCATCACAATTTCTGTATTGTGTTGACAATAATTAATGGAGCCAGTATGGCGCAGCAGTCAGTGGGTAGTGTAGTCCCACTGGTGGCTCATCAGTGTCCTGTATGGAGCCAGCATGGCTCAGCAGTCAGTGGGTGGTGTAGTCCCACTGGTGGCTCATCATTGTCCTGTATGGAGCCAGCATGTCTCAGCAGTCAGTGGGTGGTGTAGTCCCACTGGTGGCTCATCATTGTCCTGTATGGAGCCAGCATGTCTCAGCAGTCAGTGGGTGGTGTAGTCCCACTGGTGGCTCATCAGTGCCCTATATGGAGCCAGTGTGGCGCAGCAGTCAGTGGGTAGTGTAGTCCCACTCGTGGCTCATCAGTGCCCTATATGGAGCCAGTGTGGCGCAGCAGTCAGTGGGTAGTGTAGTCCCACTGGTGGCTCATCAGTGTCCTGTATGGAGCCAGTATGGCTCAGCAGTCAGTGGGTGGTGTAGTCCCACTGGTGGCCCATCAGTGCCCTATATGGAGCCAGTATGGCTCAGCAGTCAGTGGTTGGTGTAGTCCCACTGGTGGCTCATCATTGTCCTGTATGGAGCCAGTGTGGCGCAGCAGTCAGTGGGTGGTATAGTCCCACTGGTGCCTCATCAGTGCCCTATATGGAGCCAGCATGGCTCAGCAGTCAGTGGGTGGTGTAGTCCCACTGGTGGCTCATCAGTGTCCTGTATGGAGCCAGTATGGTGCAGCAGCCTGTGGGTGGTGTAGTCCCACTGGTGGCTCATCAGTGCCCTATATGGAGCCAGCATGGCTCAGCAGTCAGTGGGTGGTGTAGTCCCACTGGTGGCTCATCAGTGTCCTGTATGGAGCCAGCATGGTGCAGCAGTCAGTGGGTGGTGTAGTCCCACTGGTGGCTCATCAGTGTCCTGTATGGAGCCAGCATGTCTCAGCAGTCAGTGGGTGGTGTAGTCCCACTGGTGGCTCATCATTGTCCAGTATGGAGCCAGCATTGCTCAGCAGTCATTGGGTGGTGTAGTCCCACTGGTGGCTCATCATTGTCCTGTATGGAGCCAGCATGTCTCAGCAGACAGTGGGTAGTGTAGTCCCACTGGTGGCTCATCAGTGTCCTGTATGGAGCCAGTATGGCGCAGCAGTCAGTGGGTGGTGTAGTCCCACTGGTGGCTCATCAGTGTCCTGTATGGAGCCAGTGTGGCCCAGCAGTCAGTGGGTGGTGTAGTCCCACTGGTGGCTCATCAGTGCCCTATATGGAGCCAGCATGGCTCAGCAGTCAGTGGGTGGTGTAGTCCCACTGGTGGCTCATAAGTGTCCTGTATGGAGCCAGCATGGCTCAGCAGTCAGTGGGTGGTGTAGTCCCACTGGTGGCTCATCAGTGGGTGGTGTAGTCCCACTGGTGGCTCATCAGTGCCCTATTTGGAGCCAGTGTGGCACAGCAGTCAGTGGGTAGTGTAGTCCCACTGGTGGCTCATCAGTGTCCTGTATGGATCCAGCATGTCTCAGCAGTCAGTGGGTGGTGTAGTCCCACTGGTGGCTCATCAGTGCCCTATATGGAGCCAGTGTGGCGCAGCAGTCAGTGGGTAGTGTAGTCCCACTCGTGGCTCATCAGTGCCCTATATGGAGCCAGTGTGGCGCAGCAGTCAGTGGGTAGTGTAGTCCCACTGGTGGCTCATCAGTGTCCTGTATGGAGCCAGTATGGCTCAGCAGTCAGTGGTTGGTGTAGTCCCACTGGTGGCTCATCATTGTCCTGTATGGAGCCAGTGTGGCGCAGCAGTCAGTGGGTGGTATAGTCCCACTGGTGGCTCATCAGTGCCCTATATGGAGCCAGCATGGCTCAGCAGTCAGTGGGTGGTGTAGTCCCACTGGTGGCTCATCAGTGTCCTGTATGGAGCCAGTATGGCGCAGCAGCCTGTGGGTGGTGTAGTCCCACTGGTGGCTCATCAGTGCCCTATATGGAGCCAGCATGGCTCAGCAGTCAGTGGGTGGTGTAGTCCCACTGGTGGCTCATCAGTGTCCTGTATGGAGCCAGCATGTCTCAGCAGTCAGTGGGTGGTGTAGTCCCACTGGTGGCTCATCATTGTCCAGTATGGAGCCAGCATTGCTCAGCAGTCATTGGGTGGTGTAGTCCCACTGGTGGCTCATCATTGTCCTGTATGGAGCCAGCATGTCTCAGCAGACAGTGGGTAGTGTAGTCCCACTGGTGGCTCATCAGTGTCCTGTATGGAGCCAGTATGGCGCAGCAGTCAGTGGGTGGTGTAGTCCCACTGGTGGCTCATCAGTGTCCTGTATGGAGCCAGTGTGGCCCAGCAGTCAGTGGGTGGTGTAGTCCCACTGGTGGCTCATCAGTGCCCTATATGGAGCCAGCATGGCTCAGCAGTCAGTGGGTGGTGTAGTCCCACTGGTGGCTCATAAGTGTCCTGTATGGAGCCAGCATGGCTCAGCAGTCAGTGGGTGGTGTAGTCCCACTGGTGGCTCATCAGTGTCCTGTATGGATCCAGCATGGTTCAGCAGTCAGTGGGTGGTGTAGTCCCACTGGTGGCTCATCAGTGCCCTATATGGAGCCAGTGTGGCGCAGCAGTCAGTGGGTAGTGTAGTCCCACTGGTGGCTCATCAGTGTCCTGTATGGAGCCAGTATGGCGCAGCAGTCAGTGGGTGGTGTAGTCCCACTGGTGGCTCATCAGTGCCCTATATGAAGCCAGTATGGCTCAGCAGTCAGTGGTTGGTGTAGTCCCTCTGGTGGCTCATCATTGTCCTGTATGGAGCCAGTGTGGCGCAGCAGTCAGTGGGTGGTGTAGTCCCACTGGTGGCTCATCATTGTCCAGTATGGAGCCAGCATTGCTCAGCAGTCATTGGGTGGTGTAGTCCCACTGGTGGCTCATCATTGTCCTGTATGGAGCCAGCATGTCTCAGCAGACAGTGGGTAGTGTAGTCCCACTGGTGGCTCATCAGTGTCCTGTATGGAGCCAGTATGGCGCAGCAGTCAGTGGGTGGTGTAGTCCCACTGGTGGCTCATCAGTGTCCTGTATGGAGCCAGTGTGGCCCAGCAGTCAGTGGGTGGTGTAGTCCCACTGGTGGCTCATCAGTGCCCTATATGGAGCCAGCATGGCTCAGCAGTCAGTGGGTGGTGTAGTCCCACTGGTGGCTCATAAGTGTCCTGTATGGAGCCAGCATGGCTCAGCAGTCAGTGGGTGGTGTAGTCCCACTGGTGGCTCATCAGTGTCCTGTATGGATCCAGCATGGTTCAGCAGTCTGTGGGTGGTGTAGTCCCACTGGTGGCTCATCAGTGCCCTATATGGAG
The DNA here is from genome assembly GCA_035048485.1 of Pteria penguin. Classification (NCBI taxonomy): domain Eukaryota; kingdom Metazoa; phylum Mollusca; class Bivalvia; order Pterioida; family Pteriidae; genus Pteria; species Pteria penguin. Next base: position 74,410,188 of record CM068581.1, on the reverse strand, counting down.
CCAGTATGGCGCAGCAGTCAGTGGGTAGTGTAGTCCCACTGGTGGCTCATCAGTGTCCTGTATGGAGCCAGTATGGCGCAGCAGTCAGTGGGTGGTGTAGTCCCACTGGTGGCTCATCAGTGCCCTATATGAAGCCAGTATGGCTCAGCAGTCAGTGGTTGGTGTAGTCCCACTGGTGGCTCATCATTGTCCTGTATGGAGCCAGTGTGGCGCAGCAGTCAGTGGGTGGTGTAGTCCCACTGGTGGCTCATCAGTGCCCTATATGGAGCCAGCATGGCTCAGCAGTCAGTGGGTGGTGTAGTCCCACTGGTGGCTCATCAGTGTCCTGTATGGAGCCAGTATGGTGCAGCAGTCTGTAGGTGGTGTAGTCCCACTGGTGGCTCATCAGTGCCCTATATGGAGCCAGCATGGCTCAGCAGTCAGTGGGTGGTGTAGTCCCACTGGTGGCTCATCATTGTCCTGTATGGAGCCAGCATGGCTCAGCAGTCAGTGGGTGGTGTAGTCCCACTGGTGGCTCATCATTGTCCTGTATGGAGCCAGCATGTCTCAGCAGTCAGTGGGTAGTGTAGTCCCACTGGTGGCTAATCAGTGTCCTGTATGGAGCCAGTATGGCGCAGCAGTCAGTGGGTGGTGTAGTCCCACTGGTGGCTCATCAGTGTCCTGTATGGAGCCAGTGTGGCGCAGCAGTCAGTAGGTGGTGTAGTCCCACTGCTGGCTCATCAGTGTCCTGTATGGAGCCAGTATGGCTCAGCAGTCAGTGGGTGGTGTAGTCCCACTGGTGGCTCATCAGTGTCCTCTATGGAGCCAGTGTGGCGCAGCAGTCAGTGGGTGGTGTAGTCCCACTGGTGGCTCATCAGTGTCCTGTGTGGAGCCAGTGTGGCGCAGCAGTCAGTGGGTGGTGTAGTCCCACTGGTGGCTCATCAGTGCCCTATATGGAGCCAGTGTGGCGCAGCAGTCAGTGGGTGGTGTAGTCCCACTGGTGGCTCATCAGTGCCCTATATGGAGCCAGCATGGCTCAGCAGTCAGTGGGTGGTGTAGTCCCACTGGTGGCTCATCAGTGTCCTGTATGGAGCCAGTATGGCGCAGCAGTCAGTGGGTGGTGTAGTCCCACTGGTGGCTCATCAGTGCCCTATATGGAGCCAGCATGTCTCAGCAGTCAGTGGGTGGTGTAGTCCCACTGGTGGCTCATCAGTGTCCTGTATGGAGCCAGTATGGCGCAGCAGTCAGTGGGTGGTGTAGTCCCACTGGTGGCTCATCAGTGTCCTATATGGAGCCAGCATGTCTCAGCAGTCAGTGGGTGGTGTAGTCCCACTGGTGGCTCATCATTGTCCTGTATGGAGCCAGTATGGCTCAGCAGTCAGTGGGTGGAGTAGTCCCACTGGTGGCTCATCAGTGTCCTATATGGAGCCAGCATGGCTCAGCAGTCAGTGGGTGGTGTAGTCCCACTGGTGGCTCATCATTGTCCTGTATGGAGCCAGCATGGCTCAGCAGTCGGTGGGTGGAGTAGTCCCACTGGTGGCTCATCAGTGTCCTATATGGAGCCAGCATGGCTCAGCAGTCAGTGGGTGGTGTAGTCCCACTGGTGGCTCATCAGTGCCCTATATGGAGCCAGTGTGGCGCAGCAGTCAGTGGGTGGTGTAGTCCCACTGGTGGCTCATCAGTGCCCTATATGGAGCCAGTGTGGCTCAGCAGTCAGTGGGTGGTGTAGTACCACTGGTGGCTCATCATTGTCCTGTCTGGAGCCAGCATGGCTCAGCAGTCAGTGGGTGGTGTAGTCCCACTGGTGGCTCATCAGTGTCCTGTATGGAGCCAATATGGCTCAGCAGTCAGTGGGTGGTGTAGTCCCACTGGTGGCTCATCAGTGTCCTGTATGGAGCCAGCATGGCTCAGCAGTCAGTGTGTGGTGTAGTCCCACTGGTGGCTCATCATTGTCCTGTATGGAACCAGCATGGCTCAGCAGTCAGTGGGTAGTGTAGTCCCACTGGTGGCTCATCATTGTCCTGTATGGAGCCAGCATGGCTCAGCAGTCAGTGGGTGGTGTAGTCCCACTGGTGGCTCATCAGTGTCCTGTATAGAGCCAGTATGGCTCAGCAGTCAGTGGGTGGTGTAGTCCCACTGGTGGCTCATCAGTGTCCTGTATGGAACCAGTGTGGCACAGCAGTCAGTGGGTGATGTAGTCCCACTGGTGGCTCATCAGTGTCCTGTATGGAACCAGTATGGCGCAGCAGTCAGTGGAAGGTGTAGTCCCACTGGTGGCTCATCAGTGTCCTGTATGGAGCCAGTATGGCTCAGCAGTCAGTGTATGGTGTAGTCCCACTGTTGGCTCATCAGTGTCCTGTATGGAGCCAGTATGGCGCAGGAGTCAGTGGGTGGTGTAGTCCCACTGGTGGCTCATCATTGTCCTGTATGGAGCCAGTGTGGCTCAGCAATCAGTGGGTGGTGTAGTCCCACTGGTGGCTCATCAGTGTCCTGTATGGAGCCAGTATGGCTCAGCAATCAGTGGGTGGTGTAGTCCCACTGGTGGCTCATCAGTGTCCTGTATGGAGCCAGTGTGGCTCAGCAGTCAGTGGGTGGTGTAGTCCTACTGGTGGCTCATCAGTGCCCTATATGGAGCCAGCATGTCTCAGCAGTCAGTGGGTGGAGTAGTCCCACTGGTGGCTCATCAGTGTCCTGTATGGAGCCAGCATGGCTCAGCAGTCAGTGGGTGGTGTAGTCCCACTGGTGGCTCATCAGTGCCCTATATGGAGCCAGTGTGGCACAGCAGTCAGTGGGTGGTGTAGTCCCACTGGTGGCTCATCATTGTCCTGTATGGAGCCAGCATGGCTCAGCAGTCAGTGGGTGGTGTAGTCCCACTGGTGGCTCATCAGTGTCCTGTATGGAGCCAGTATGGCTCAGCAGTCAGTGGATGGTGTAGTCCCACTGGTGGCTCATCAGTGTCCTGTATGGAGCCAGCATGTCTCAGCAGTCAGTGGGTGGTGTAGTCCCACTGGTGGCTCATCAGTGTCCTGTATGGAGCCAGCATGTCTCAGCAGTCAGTGGGTGGTGTAGTCCCACTGGTGGCTCATCAGTGTCCTGTATGGAGCCAGCATGGCTCAGCAGTCAGTGGGTGGTGTAGTCCCACTGGTGGATCATCAGTGTCCTGTATGGAGCCAGTATGGTGCAGCAGTCAGTGGGTGGTGTAGTCCCACTGGTGGCTCATCAGTGTCCTATATGGAGCCAGCATGTCTCAGCAGTCAGTGGGTGGTGTAGTCCCACTGGTGGCTCATCAGTGCCCTATATGGAGCCAGCATGGCTCAGCAGTCAGTGGGTGGTGTAGTCCCACTGGTGGCTCATCAATGCCCTATATGGAGCCAGTGTGGCACAGCAGTCAGTGGGTGGGGTAGCATTATCTACCTTTAGTAGCATTATCTGTCTTTAGCACCATTATCTACCTTTAGTGGCATTATCTACCTTTAGTGGCATTATCTACCTTTAGTAGCATTATCTGTCTTTAGTAGCATTATATTATCTACCTTTAGTAGCATTATCTATCTTTAGTAGCATTATATACCTTTAGTAGCGTTATCTACCTTTAGTAGCATTATCTACCTTTAGTAGCAATATCTACCTTTAGTAGCATTATCTACCTTTAGTGGCATTATCTATTTTCAGTAGCATTAACTGTCATTATTATCTTGAGATTTTAAATTTGTTCTTTTTCTACAGATGCTTTTGGACTGGATCAATGATGTGTTAGCAGATGATAGAATCATAGTCAAGGATATTGAAGAAGATTTGTTTGATGGTCAAATCTTACAGAAACTTATTGGTTAGTTTCTGTCCTTTATTTTCAAATACATTTTCTGATACTTGATGCTTAAGCTAGATTTACAATACACGTTGTGGTTTTCTGAGTCAACCAATAATGTATAATGGGTTATTAGTTTTGAGTGCAGATATTCTTTCAAAATGGTAGATTACCATTATACAAAAATTATAAGAAAAACTCTTCACTCATATTTTGTGCTAAAGTGTTTTCTATATGAATAGCCCGCAATTGCATATAAAATTGTGATACAGAGTAGATAGGTAAAGCTGTGAGTGAAGTCTGCTTTGGCTCATTTCTGGTACCTACCTAACTATCATTATCAGGGGTGTGTGGAACATAAGCAAGTTAAACTAGTGATTTTGAATTTTAGCTGTTACAACCACTGTATAGCTGATAAATTCTTGAAATGTTTTGTATTACACAAAATAGTGCTATTGCATGTACATTTAGCTGCTTCAGACATCACACAATTTTTACCCTTGATGTAAGGTTGTGTTATGATTTCCACCCAAAGATCACACATTCAAAGATCACCATAAAGGTATGAACAACTTACATGTAGTGTCTTGGTTCATAAAACCATTTCTGTAACTGGAATCAATTTCCTATTTGACACAGTTTTGATCCATGACACAAGCTGTGTTATGACCACTAACCAAAGTCAACCTTGAAGGTCAAAGATGTTAATATATTTTCCCTTGAAAGAAACTGTGTAAACTTTTGCTGCTTTGAGGCTATTTGTGCCATGAGTGTGGTCCAAAACTGAAATAATAAAGAAAAAATTGTCACTAGGATATCACTCAAAATTCTCTGTGTCATTCCCTTATTTACATCCATATCATCTATTTTAAACATTTCTCAGCAGAATTTTTCCACAATTTCTATTTTTAGATTATGGTAAATTTCAATTTGAATGAAATATGAGGATATTTGGTGATAAAATGTGAAAATTACCTGCTACAGGACTTATATTGACCTTTCTGATATGAAGGCATTATAGTTTTGATGTAAACAAGTGAATGACAAAGCAAATTATGAGTTATATAAAGTTTCAATCTTTTAAAAATTCCAATCAGTTTTCTCTATGGAAGGATTTCAGACCCAAATCTGACATTTCGGACTACCATTAGGACTACTGGTATTTGAGTTTACACATGATGCCTACTTTCAGTTCAGTCCTAGTGTAAAGCAAAAAGCTTCATCATTTCTTTCCATATTGTATACACTTGTATTGATTTCTTACAGAGAAGTTAGCTGGTCTAAGAGTGGAGGTTCCAGAGGTCACTCAGTCTGAACAAGGTCAAAAGCAGAAGTTACAGATCATCCTGACGGTCATCAATAGAATTCTCCAGCATACACCGCAGTGGAACCAGAACAAGTGGAGTGTAGATAGTAAGCACACCTTCCTACCACAAGTTATCTGTCAGGATTATGCCTTTATGTCTCAATATGTTGAGTCTGATCCCAAGATCATGCTGCTCTGGTTGGTAGAACCCCCAAACCAAATAAACAAACTGATTGATTGTTTGTCCTTGGATTCAATATTTTTCTGATGTCATCTATGCATTTATTCATGTCTTCTTTTCCTGTTTCATTTTCCTTGCTTTATCATGTGATTGAGTCAAGTGTCATAATTTTCAGAAATTGTGATCACTAGTTCTATTTTGCAGAATAATTGAAAAAATGGTTATTAGTGATGGGAACCTCAGCAAACCAACCAAAAACCTGAATTTTTTCCTAAATGTAACAATCATATATTATCAGTATGATTTGGTTTGATTAAATATTTACTGGTATTTTTAGCTCACCTGAGCCAAAGGCTCAAGTGAGCTATTGTGATCAATCACCGTCCGTCGTCCGTCCGTCGTCCGTCGTCCGTCGTTAACTTTTCACATTTTCGACTTCTTCCCCAGAACCACTGAACAGAATTTGATGAAACTTGATAAGCATGTAGTACTCATGGTCCCCTACAAGTGTTGTTGTTTTTCGTCCAGATTCATCAACAGGTGGCGCCACCACAGGCAAAAGTAGGTCAAAGAGGGTACCCTCCTTTGACAAACTTCTTCTTCAGACCGGGGGCATACAGAGACAAACCAAATGCATAGGAATGATCTAGAGGGATGTGTGAAGAAGTGTTGTTATTTTTGGTTCCATTCCGAAATCAAATTTTTGACGTTTTTTTGACGTTTTTTTGTACTTGGTAATTTTAATGCAGAAAAGAGGTATTTTTTTCTTTTAGTAAACATTGATGCATTAATTTGGTTTAATTTGATCATTTTGATGGTAAGAAATACTACTGCGAAGAAAATTTTTCAATATTTTATGTTTTGGATTTTTTATGAATTTTTTAAGACTTTCAAGAAAAAGGGGGGGGGGGATAATTGGTGTAAACATTTCACAGTTTGAACTTTTTCTTCGGAACCACTTGCTGGAATTCAATGAAACTTGGCATGCATCAAATACTCAAGGTCCCCGACAAATGTGGTCATCTTTGTCAGGATCCATGAACAGGTGGCACCACCACAGACAAAAGTAGGTCACAGAGGGTACCCTCCTTTGACAAACTTCTTATTCAGATCGGGTGCATACAGCAACAAACCGACTGCATAGGAATGAGATAGAGGCATATGGGAAGAAGTGTTGATATTTTTGGTTCCATTCCGAAATCAAATTTTTGACGTTTTTTCATTTTTATTTTGGACTTTGTTATTTTAATGCATTAAAGAGTTATTATTTTCTTTTAGTAAACATTGATGCATTCATTTGGTTTCATTTAATCATTTCTATGGTAAGGAATGCTGGTGTGAAGGAATTTTTTCAATATCTCGATTTTTGAATTTTTTATGAATTTTTTAAGACTTCCAAGAAAAGGGGGGGGGGGACAATTTTTCATATCTTCAACTTGATCTACAGAACAACTTGAAGGATTGTGATAAAACTGGGTAGGATGCAAGTACTCATAGTCCTTTTCAAAGGTTTTGTTTTTTGTGCGGATCATACAAATTGGTTAACAGATAATGCCACCATGTCTAAAAGTAGGTCTCACAATGGTACATATACCACTTGGTAATTGAAATATGGAGAGTAGCGGTTCAAATCCAGTTGTGGTCAAAATTTTTTTTTCATTTCTTTACACATCTAAATAAGTTTTTAGATGTTTCTCAACACTCAACATATGAAATTAGGCAATTTTAAGTTAGATCTGGACAATATTTGAAACAATTGTTGTTCATGACCCAGACTTGAAATCAGTCAACAAAAGGCCCCACCTAAAGAAAATGACTAACTTGTTGCCCTGAATGACTTCTTGCAGAGACAAAGGAAATGCTTAATATCAAAATCACCTGAATGGATGTGCAAAAAAGTGTTGTTTTTTATTCTAGCCTGAAATAAAATTTGACATATTTTCAACATCTGTGTTGACTTAGTCACATTAATGCAAAAATAAATGAATTCTTCCTTCATGCATGACTGATAATATAGGTACTCAGGTGAGCGATATAGGCCCACTTGGGCCTCTTGTTTATAATTTGGCAGTGATAGAAACTATGTGTTTCAAAATAACACATATACCTAACTGAGCAATGAATTTATCTTTTGGGAAGTGACTTGAAAAACTATTTCATACATACATACATTGATACACAGACAAAAATTATTTAAATATCTAATTGTTCTGAGTACTTTTTAAAGAGTAATCCAGACTTCTTGAAAACTTTTGAAACTTGTCAGACATTTGGTCCGACAAACTGATGGACTTTGTCAGCTGAGCAAAATTTTGTCAGACCGAAGTTTTTTCACAATATTTGGAGTAGGAAATGAAAAAATATAAAAATAAACACCAGCTGAATTCAGTTGAATTTTATTACTCATATTCAATTTCCATTTCATATTCTTTAACTATTTGTTCCATTGTCTGTCATTTTCATCTTCAGATTGTTCATCATCACTTTCACTGTCATCTTCCTCGACATCACTCATATCTTCCTCTGTAGTCTGTGTCTCACTTTCATCCATACCCTTCTCTCTCATTGACTCCCTGTCAACCCCCTCTTGTATATTATCTGCAACTCCAACTCTTTCAACATCTTCAATACTTTCAACTTCTTCAACTATTTAAACATCTTCAACTCTTCCATCCCCAAACTCACTCTCAACAACTCTGTCATTTTGGAATGTGTATTTGTGTTTTTGGTCCAGCTTTCCCGAGGCCAAATACTTTATAGGCTAGGAGGCTGCCATTTTGACCTTCATGTGACACACAAATCTAAATAACGAAGATGCTTAAATCTGATCAGGGTATTCAGACTCTCTTAAAGCATTCGTATGATCATGACGAATGAATTAGTTCGGGTCAGAAAGGTGTATAGAATTCGGAAATATCGTATCGGACATTTGGACCGACAAGATGATGATTTCTATCGGACTTTTGAATTTTTTATCAGCAAAACCAACAGTTTTCAGGAACTCTGTAATCATTCTTTGTGAGTGATATTCTGTATGCTTCAGTTAAACTTGATTTCTTTACAGGTGTCCACTCCAAGAACTTGGTGGCCATTTTGCATTTACTGGTGGCTTTGGCTAGACATTTCCGGGCTCCTGTGCGTCTTCCTGAGAATGTATCTGTAAATTTAGTGGTAGTTACGGTAAGTCTAGAGAATAGTGGTGGTGTAGCACATTGCGACATCAGCTGTAGGTTTTCTAGAAGTCTATGTTGATGATTTACAAAAAAACTCTGGGACTTAAAGTCAGAGTATTATGAATAGCTTATGGAAAAGAAGAGTTGTCTTTCTTTCTGTTTTGATCAAATTTGGTTTTCTGTAACAGCAAAGGTATGAGGGAATAAAATTAAATTTTCATGTATTTTGTTCACTTAATTTTCCTTTTTTTTTTTTTCTTTTTTTTTGTCATATTTAATAGATAGGAGACTGTGAGAAATAACTGTATAGTGCAGCTTTGTCATTAACAATTTACATTTGCAGTGTTAAAAGAGTAATCATAGGATATATATATATATATTATTATTACCGATAAGTAGAGATTGTAATTTTGTTTTCTAGACAAACACTTACATGTCATATTCCTACCTTGTTCATGAGAAGATGAAAGTCCTGTTGCATTACTTTTGATGGGATTTACATGTAATATTGTATTGCAGAAAAGAGATGGCATGTTGCAGCCAAGAAGGGTTGCCGAGGATATTACCACAACAAATGAGTGAGTTTAATGATAGTTAAAGTCTAAAAGTTGCTTAATATACATTCTGTATGCCTGCGGATAGATAGATCAGGGACATATTGTTTTTATCCTGTCTTGTTTGTTTGTTTTTCTGTCTGTTGTCAACTTTAACATTCACAGTAACTTTTGAACCATGAGAGATAGAGACTTCATATTTGGCATGCATACTCTTCTAGTAAATTTTGTTGGTTGGTTGATTAGTGTTTTACATTGCTTTCAACAATATTTCAGTTATATCACGACATGGAAGCAGGACTTTACCAACCTCTTAAACATAGTGGTGCAACTGGGAATCGAACCCAGATCGTCGACACTGAAAACCAAGCGCTTAACCACTACACCAAGCCTGCCCCTCTATTAGTAATGCCCTTTCAAATTACGCCAAGGTCAGTGACCTTGTGACCTCGACCATGACATTTATGCTAAATTCATGTTGCCACCAGGGACATAGTGTTTCACAAGCACATGTTGTTTCATTTGATTTACATGATCTGTTGCAGAATTCTCTTTAATAACTTAGCAGAAAGCAAGTTCTTATGAGAAAACTCTTGTTGAAATTTTTTGGGACCTTATCGTGTAAATAAGTTTCAAAAGTAGTTGTTAAATTCCAAATTAAAAACTGTAGTAAAGCCGTAATAAGACTTTATTAGTAAACTAGCTTTAAGATTCTCTTTTAAGATATATGAAAAATATCATGTAAAAACCAGTGCCATCAGTAGATGATTCCATTTTTGTCCCCCGCTTTTCGGGAAAGCGATGGGACAATAAATCTCATTCTTCTGTCCATCCATCCGTCTGTCACTAACTCTTTAACCTTGGTCCTAACTTTTTAACAGTAAAACATAGGGCCTTCACATTTGACATGTGTGTCCCTAATTGCAATACCTTTCAATTGGTACCAATTTTTTTTATCATGTGACCTTTGACCTACTTCAGTGTTACTTTTTAACCGTAAGATGTGGGCCTTCATATTTGGCATGTGTGTCCCTAATGGCAATACCTTTTCGTTGGTACCAGAATTTTTTGTCATGTGACTTTGACCGTGACTTTGACCCCCTTCAGTGTAACTTTTTAACCACTTTTTAAACGTAAGACATAGGGCCTTCATATTTGGCATGTATGTCCCTAATTGCAATATCTTTCCGTTGATACCAAAAGTTTTATCATGTGACCTTTGACCTACTGCAGTGTAACTTTTTAACTGTAAGACGTAGGGCCTTCATATTTGGCATGTGTGTCCTTAATTGCAGATACATGTAGACATGCACAACCATGACAATGTCACAGATCACTGCACCCTTACTGATAGAATCCCGTAAGCAGGGGACCACAATTCTCAGAATTTGCTTGTATTTGAAGATTTTAACATTTAAGACTTATGTCTCACAAAACATGTTTATAATTCGCAAGCTCAACCCTTTCACACACACAATAAAGTTGGGGTAAACTGGAATCAGGTTGTCTTTCTGTCCGTCTTTCTGAAAGCACAGAAGTTTCCCACACTGTCTGAAAACATATAAGTTTTCCACACTTCATCTACAAAATCTATGAGATATTGAACAGGAATTGGTTTATTTTTTCCTTACCAACAACTGCAGTTTGAGTTTGAATAGACATTTTTCCAAAACTTTGAAAAGAATATGATGTAAGAAGCTATATGCCAGACATGCTTGTTTTTGGTCATGATTTTCTTTATGATGTAAATGTTAACATTGTGACTTCAGAATAAAGTGTCTCAAGATTTTATCATGGCAAATTATCTGTATGTCTTGCATGGAATGAAATATAAGATCAATTGGGAAAAGGTCTACATTGTTACAGTTGACCTGCTTTTGCTGGAGTTATGGCCCTTTGTCTTAAATTAGTTTTCACATATCCACTGAGATATTACACTGTATATATATGGCTGTGTTGTCGTGCATACGATTAGCTAATGATTGACTATTAAAGTTCTATTTTTTGTGGAGCTCAGGTAGCTCAGTCGGTTGAAGGGTCGCATGCATGACAGCTAGGTGATTCTGTACCATAGGTCGTGGGTTGGAATCCCCTTGAGACTATCACTATTACTGTATGACTTTACTTTAGGGGGTATTTGTCCCATAGGGACTATTCTCGTTAGATATTTATTCCAGTGATTCATTTTGATGTTTTATTGTAAGTGATTTGCATTTGTATGGTTTCTCTTACAGTGATATTGGAGCTAGATTTGGTAAGCATCATTATACTTATATGTAACTGTCAACACTTTAATTATGGAAACTTTATGCATTTTCCTGTTTCTCTTAATTACTATCTTTTTATCTCACACATTGTGGTAACTCAACATTTATTGTAAAAGCCTCTTTACTCTAGAGATAGAAAACTTATCTTCCTTAGATTCAGCCATCTCCTGAAAACTCCAATGCAAAGGGCAGATGTAAAACAGTTTGAGTTAACAGGATTCTCACTAGACTTTGGAAATCATAAGTCCCATTAGAGTTTTGGGACTCATCGTCATATACAAATGTTAAAGAAAATACAAATTTTGGTGAGTCCCAAACACATTTTGGTGAGTCCGGGTCTCGTCTAGGTGAGTTAATGAGAACACTGAGTTAAGCAGAGTTTGAGTTAGGGATACATGCTTATATCAGAGAGATAAACTCTGAACTTTATAATCACTTATAGCTAAGAGGAAATTATCTGTGTTCAAATAATGAAAGTCGGCTGTAGTTTACATTCTTTATATATTCAAGTTTGTTAAAATATTCTAATATTTCAGAGAGGGATGCGTTTGACACACTTTTTGATCATGCGCCAGATAAGCTGAATCTAGTCAAGAAGGTAAAATGCATTTATAAATATGTTGAAAAAATGTGATGTAACAAAAATTTTGACCTTATAGAAAAGCAGCCAAGGATAATAGATTGGTCAGAATCTGTCTGAATGTTTGAATAAATTTTATGTTTAGAAAATTTCTTTGTATATGTGTATATCTTTAATCAATAATCATGCAAGATACATATTAAGTAATACATTGTAAATGTTATCATTAGTGCTAAACTATAGCTCTCTTTTTCAGACTTTAGTGACGTTTGTCAACAAACAACTCTTAAAGATCAACTTAGAAGTTACAGATATTGATTCACAGGTAATGATTTTAAACAGGATTGCAAAGTCTATTGTTCAGGCGTTAGATTACAATGTAGAGGTCTAGATGGCCATGTGATAAAAAACTCTTTGTTGGATTTCACAATAGTCTCATGGCCTTGGGCCAAGTCCCTGGTCAAGGAAACTACAAATATCTTCCAATGGTAAAAAATGATCTCTTAATAATCTGGATATCTGGTAAAGCTGACCAATACTCAGTACTATTCAAATGTGTTGAAAAAATATGATTCCTGGACTGTAAGTGAAATTACTCTACACCTACGGCTGGGAAACTGCACACACATATAGTCAAGGATGTGTTCCATTGATTGGGAGATCCAAAGGTCAAGGTCACAGAACATGGATAACTGAATGTGGTTTCTGTATCATAACCGAATTCTCTTTACACCCTTTGATGTAAAACTTCATACACAAACATAAGATATAAGCTATGGCTTTAAAAGCTTCGAGAAAAAATAATATCATTGTTCTGTGAAATAATTGTCAGATTATAAATATATATAGGATTAAATCATAAGTATGGAACCTTTATGATATCATTTGTTTATTTCTTCATGAACAGTTTCATGATGGTGTGTATTTAGTGCTGTTGATGGGCCTGTTGGAAGGATATTTTGTCCCGATGTATGACTATCATCTCACTCCGGAAGACTTTGATCAAAAGGTAAGTTATAACTTATATATATGTGGTTTTAGTATTGCTATAGCAACAGGATCAATAAAGTCTATCAAAGAACATCCTTACTAATACTATGTGAATGAATTATCAATATATCAATTAAACATTGAATAAACCACATTCTGCAAAATTCCTAAGTAACTGTAGATGCTTTATTTTTATGCCCTTGCTTCGAAAGATCGGAAGCATTTTGTTTTCGTCCTGTTTGTTTGCGTGTCTGTCAAATAACTTTAATCTTGCCTATAACTTCTGAACCACAAAAGACAAAGCCTTTATAGTTGGCATGTGTACACCAGTACTTCAATCTTTTCAAATGATACCAAGATCATTGATCTTATGACCTTGATCCTAACCTACAAGCCAAAGATATTTTCTCTCAGCATTCTATGTCTTGCCATATCGCAACTTCGTTTCAAGAGATGATATTGTAACATTTAATGTCAGGACCTAAGGAAAACTTCAACTGAAAACCTATTTGGTTTTAATGATACTCTCTTTCGTTGTTGCGGTTATGGTACTTTTTATGCCACAAAATAGCTTTTATTCAGGCATATGTGTCTGTTTCACAATAACTCAAGTAATCTTTACAAGATTTCATTGATATTTTAACACATTCAGTACCCATTACTTTTGTTGCCATGGGGGCATAGTGTTTCACAAATACATATTGCTGCTCACTGGATTTGAATAGGGAGTATCAGAAGTTTCATTTTATTGTGTACTACTACTGTATTTTAATCAAAATTTTAGATTAAATGTTTTCCGTTATATGATAGCATGAGTTTTGTTACAGTCCTTGAGATATTACACAGAAAAAAAGGACAAGGATTTGTAAAGCCAATATCTGAAATTTATCCTGCTAAATAGATAAATTGTCTCACATAACTTGTCACTTAAGTCACTTAACTTGTTAACCTTGGTGCCATGATGTGTGACTGAAAACAATAGAGAATACCTTTGGATTTTCACGGAATAACTGGAATCTAAATTCAGTTCCCTTAACAGTGATAGACTAAGCATTTTAAAGATCCAATATAGCAAAGAGGAAATAGACCTTTTTAGCCCGCCGGGACGAATGTCCGGAGAGCTATTGTTCTACCCCCGGTATCGTTGTCGTTATCGTCGTCCATGAACGAAAACTTTAACCTGGATCATAACTATAGAATCATTAGAGACAGGGCTTTAATATTTCACATGTGTATTCTTTGTGCCAAGACCTTTCATTGAGTACCAAACCTTTTGACCATGTGACCTTGACCTTGAAGGTTTACATACTTTTATAAAATTTCAACCTTGGTCATAACTTATGAACATTAAGAGATAGGGCTAAAATATTTCATTTGTGTATTCTTTGTGACAAACCTTTCATTATGTGTCAAATGTTTTTTACGTTTTGACCTTGAAGAGTGGTCTATTTACACAAACTTTGCTATTTAAATTTGGTTGCTACAGACAAACTCTGTTGTCTTCTGACAACTATTGTTCATGTTAATTTCATCTCTCATTAAAATTTATTTCAAATTGAATGACCGACATGGTATTTTGCCATTCATAGTTGTATCATCATCAACGTCATAATGAAACTTACGAAAACAAGCAGTTTGACGGGCTTTAGCCCATTTATATCATGTAGAATATGAAATTTGTACATGTATGTTGGAAATACCAACTTGCATTGTTTTTGGTGGCAAGAAGGTTACATAAATGGATAGGAAAGTTTACCTAACTTGATAAGTTTACCTTCAGCAGTTATATAACACATGATATATTTAGTAACACTCTTTCGACAAAAGTTGGCATTTCTTGTTGTTTTCATCATGGTATAAGTAGTCTTATTTTAAATTATCCAAGCATTTTATGGGTATTATTTGGGAACATTATATAGTTTGGACGCCTAGTTTATTTTAGAGCGAGCCTTTTGTGTGTGTGTGTGTGGGGGGGGGGGGGGGGGTAGTAATGGAATGCCACATTTATATTATTGTAGTTACTACAAGTCTATACATTACCCTCTATCTTGTTTACGAAGAGGTAGACCATAGGTGTGTAGATCATTAGGTTTCGGGTTCGAATACGAATGAGTTCATATATTTCATTGTTTCCTATGACAAAAGATGTTGAGTCTGTGAAACGCTGCTGCAATGATACTTTGAAATTCTAAAATACTCACGAAGTTACGTATAACAACGAACAGACTGAACACTCGAAGACGCCCCCCCCCCTTCCCCAACCACCACATACACACACTTCCCGCTTCGGTTTTATGTTTTGCATATGTCTTAACAAGGACAGCTTGTGCTACATTACTCAAATTCGAGTATGAACTGTGAAACGTGACGCAAAATACTTGGAACATAGAACTGGAATTTCCAAATAACCATTACCACCTCTGAAATTATGAAAGGAATTGAAAGGGAAGAAAGACAACTCATTTAAACTTGTAGGCCATTTTCTCTAGATAATTTTGGTCTCTGGGCGAGACTTTAAAATATCAAAAACGTAAGAGTGTTTATAGCTCAAATCGCTTAAATTTTACTGATTTTATTTGTCCATTTCAGTATTCGATGTTGACTCGTCCTGCTTGGATAAAGCTGTTTACTAGCGTAATATATATGCCCACTTTTGTGTAAATTTTGCCCTACATTTAACCGCAAGTAATTCTAAGTAAAGTATTGTTGCAACTTTTTTACGTTGATATATTATTCTCTTGTGAAGCATGACACAGTTTTAGGATTTAATTTCTCTCGACTTGAATCAGCTGTTTGCAGTACTTTTAAAATTTGTGTTTACAATGTATTCAATATGACGCTGACGTCAGCCGCTTCCTCTCCGGGACATATGACTCAGTAGAACCACAGACAAAACTAGGATCTAGGGTCATCGTGTAAAGGAATATAACTGAAGTGTGTTTAAAACCGATGTAATATGTATTGACGCTAAATGAGAAGGTGTACAGGTAGTCATTATCGCCGGTAATTTTGCATGAAGTTAAAAGAGTTGATAGTCGTTACGGGGCGATTGCAGCCAATTTCTTGTTATTTATTAGCAACCAAATAAACCCCCATATAATGAATTTACTCCAACTCTGTATTTGCTGTTCAAATATGTTGTATTAGACTTGCATATGTTTAGTAGAGAACAGAATTTAAACTCTGCCGTTCCAGGGTCTGAGTGGAATTCTGTCACGACTCACGAGGCACACTGTAACCACCAGTCCGGTAAACACCCCATCCCTACCATCACACTTCATAAGAACCAAAGACCTGCCGTTTTACATTTGTTGTACGGTATCTCTAATTGGTTTACTATCAATACGGCCACCATTAAAAATAAGTTATAAGGCGTCTGCAGTCACCTGTATTAGATAAGAAATAAAAAAAAATATCTTGACGAGCACTCGAGAGTTGTTGTGACACTTTCTGGTCTTGGATGAGTAATGTGTCCTCCCTTACCTTGTCAGTCTACTTGCTCCTCGTCTCCTATACCACAAATCATCTGTCAACTTACAGCATGAAAACCACCTGTATGGTCAAAACCTTTTAACTTTGACCTCGACTTGGTGACCTTGATGTAAATTATATTTGGTTTTGTATCAGAAACAACTACTGATCTTTGATTATATATTTATAATATTACTTTAGTATTGTTATTTTCGTTGGTTTGGGTCTCTGATGAATAGGTATTTTGCCTTTGGGTTTACCTTTATAATGTTTGAGGTAAACCTCCGACGAACACATACATTTGTAATTTTGCTATGACTATAATGAATTCTTTGTACTACATAATAGGGCAATGTTTATTTAGCTTAACTTGTTCTTGTTGTTGTTGTTGTTGTTGAAAATAGAGTAATATTTTAATAACATAGTACTGCAAAATATGAAAAAGAGAAATGATAAATATCTATCTCTTTAGAACACTGTTAACGATTTTAAGGAGGAAATGAGTGTGCATTAATCATGTTTCAAAGAAGGGGAAATGTACTTGTACTCATATATCCGGGGTTGTTTTTTTTGTTTTGAAAACAATTTTTATTTCTATTTTATCATAATTATTATTGCAACTATCATCATTTTTAAGCAAGAACAATGCAAATCACTTGCCTTCTTGAGATCCATTTTTATTGAAGGAAAATTAGCATAAGTACACGCTTGGTCTCCACATGCTGATGTAAGGCCGTTTTAACATCTCTAATTGCACAATAAATGTGAAAATGAATATGCTGTCGTGTTACATACGGAAATGCAAAGGTATATACAAAAGACGCTCTCTTCACAAATTTTCTGCCACGTGGCCTTTATCAAGTGAAATAAACGATGAGCAATTCTTAACAACACAAAATCAACATTGTAAACCGTAAGAGAGAATTTAATCTTGTGATTTACAGATAAAATTGAGAAATTAAGCGATTATTTAATTTGATAAATGCGATTTTCATCTACGTAAAATCCATGATAACGTAACAAATTATGAGACATATTTACTCTTATGTTTTGTAACGTTACTGCAGTATCGCTGATTTTACGTAGCTGAGAATTATACATCGATTATTTTAAAAGAGAACGAAAATTTGTGAAAAGAGTGTTTTTGTTGATCTGTACATCGACGCCCCGATACGTGTGTGGTTAAAAAGAAATATAACTGTAGATTTAACACTTTATGTTTTGCGTCATACTTCTATAAAATTTATGTTGTATTGTATAGTTTCTCGGTGCGTATGCATTTACCCTATAACATCCCTTCTTTGAGCCAGTGAAAAAAGAGGAAGAAGAAGAAGAAAAGATAGATAGAATGGATAATACGTGTAGTGGCATGAACACGACATTATTGCAGTGTACACTGATAAACAGAAGATAAATTTGAAATACTAGAAGAGGTTTTAACTCGAGAGGAAAAGTGTATCGCACTATCAATTGTTTTGTTGAGATCAGTCTAGTAGACTGGCACTTTATAGATGCTATTGAGATCACATGGATCGCGTTACAGTACATTGTTTCTGTGAGATACAGGCCCCACACAATAGTGTAACTCATACATTGCCGAGGTAGCTCGGTTGATAGCCTGCTCGGCCCACGGTCGAGAAGTCCCGGGCTCGAGTCCATGTGGCTATTCGTTGATGTTCAGTCTTTCGGACTAAACTTGGAAAGTACTTGTAGATGCTGATACATAAAAAGTCCTATACGGCTTCAGTTGACTGTGTTGCATAGGTTGAGATTGATGTGAAAGGCAGATGTCAACATTGATGTGGAAAAAAGAAAACAAATGTACAATGAATTATTCATGGCAAAGTTTTCATTTATTTCCTTCTGAATGTTGCGAGAAATTTCAAGTGCAGACGGTTTTGAACACAGGATGTTCTATTGATTATTGATTACATATCAAGTTTTTCCATGAGACCGTTTTAGTGTTCACTTTAAGGTCACGTGATGGTCCTATTGACATTCAAATAATACCTCACTTCATCTAGAGATCCCACAAACCGTAGGGTGAAAGTGGACACCACATTGCTCTCTTTAAAGCCCCAAGTTATTGTCCTCCGGGAAGAGAGTTTAATAAGTAGTTTCAATTTTCATCCTCCTGTTGGAGAAAAAAATACACAAAGATGTCATTGTTATCGTTTCAAAGTTTTATTTAGACAGTGTACCTGAATACATTAAACCAAAGTACTTGAAACTGTATTGTTATTGTCCTTGGACTAAATGATGTGATACTGCAGGGAGGCTTTGTTGCTACCTTACTATACTGGAGAGAATGATATGTATGGCTACATTCCCTGTGTACTCTTTGTTCCAGAATAAGTCAAACATCTTAAGAAAAATGTTTAAAGTATAGACTTCTTAATGTCAAAACATTAGGCAAAAGGGCAATAGACAAATTATAGTCCATGTATACAGTGAAATTTGATAATTCCGGAATGTGAAATAACCAAAGTTCTTTGACCACTGAACGCATCTATCAGTCCAAAAGATTCTATATCCATTATGCCCCGGGTCGATGATCGCAGTCATATTGTTTTTGTCCTGTCTGTCTGTTTTGTTTGTCTGTTTTTCTGTTTCTGTATTGTCAACTTTAATCTTCGCCTAAACTTTGAACCATGAGAGACAGAGACTTCATATTTGCCATGCATAGTCCACTAATAAAGCCCTTTCAAATAGACCATATTCCGATTTTGATAATTGCTGTCTTTTTGTCCGAGCTGATACATTTTGGCGTTGTTTTTCATAGTGACGTCATAACGCATGACATAGATTCATTATAACGTCACTATGAAAAACAACGCCAAAAGGTATTAGCTCGGACAAAAAGACAGCAATTATCAAACTCGGAATATGGTCTATTACACTAAGGTCATTGACCTCGTGACGTTGACCATGACCTGTGACCTGGATTTCAAAAACTTTAACATTGGTTATAACTTGAATCGTAAGAGGTAGAGCTTTCATATTTCACATGCGTATTCTCATGGGATGAGGTGTAATCAAGATAGGACATTGCAAAATTTGCCATATTTGGATTTTGTTGCTTATCTACAAATTATACAATACAATCTTTCATGGGAAGATGATGCATTTCAGCAACGTATATCACTGGATGTAGTGAAAGTTTACACTCTTTGTAAAAGGAAGAACTTGGAAATATGAACAGCACATCCGACATTGTAGTGACTCGCTTCACATTTCTTCGCGGTCTTGTAAGCTTTGCTAAATCAGTGACCCGATTCACACGCGTTTAGCTCAGCCCACACCTTTTGGCTAATTGTGTCAATCTTCCATCATTTTTTGCGAGTTTTATACGTAATGATTAAGTTGGTTTATGAGGTGATTCTAGTTACTGAATCACAGCCTTGTAAGACCCGTGACTGAGGTTATTAGGGACTTGTATATATATTTAATAGTCCGGAAACGTGTGGCACGAGTTTCCCACTAAACACATAAATTATATTGAGAAACTATGAACGAGCTGCAATATTTCATGTCAGTCTTAAAAATTTACATAATATGCATAATATGTAATCCATGAATTAGAATAATACCATGATTTTGTTTTGCCATACTTGTAAATTTGGTCGCTTTTCATAGTGCTTGGGTTCAGCCATTCACTTTCGAAAACGGAGTTATAAGTTCCTAGCGGGAACGACCACTCTGTCGTGTATATTTCCCTACCTCCATTTATTATACCCCCCGCAAACAAAGTTTGGGGGTTGTCTGTCTGTCCAGAAAACTTTAACCTTGACCATAACTTTTGAACCAAAAGAGACTGGGTATTCATACTTTACATGTGTATTCCTTGTGGCAAGACCTTTCTTTTGGTACCAAAATTTTTGACCTTGTGACCTTGGCCTTGACATTTGACCTACTTTTTTTTAAAAAAACTTTACCCTTAGCTATAACTTTTGAACCAAAAGAGACTGGGTATTCATACTACACATGTATATTCTTTGTGCCAAGATCTTTCATTTGGTACCAAAAATTTTGACCTTGTGACCTTGGCCTTGACATTTGACCTACTTTTTAAAAACTTTAACCTTAGCCATAACTTTTGAACCAAAAGAGACTGGGTATTCATTCTACACGTGTATATTCCTTGTGGCAAGACCTTTCTCTTGGTACCAAAGTTTTTGACCTTGTGACCTTGGCCTTGACATTTGACTTACCTTTTAAAAACTTTAACTTTAGCGATAACTTTTGAAAGAAAAGAGATGGGGCCTTCATACTATACATGTGTATTCCTTGTGGCAAGGCCTTTCTGTCGATACCAACATTTTCGACCTTGTGACCTTGGTCTTGATGTTTGACCTACTTTGTAAAAACTTTAACCTTAGCCATAACTTTTGAAAGAAAAGAGATGGGACCTTCATACTATATATGTGTATTCCTTGTGGCAAGACCTTTCAGTCAGTACCAGCTTTTTGACATTGTGACCTTGGCCTTGACATTTGACTTTTTGGGGGAAAAACTTTAACTTTGACGGTAAAGTATAGTCATAGAGAGATAAGGAGTCCATTTTACATGTGTGTATTCTGTATGACAAGTCCTGTACACTGATACAAGAAGAATTTACACAACCGCCTTGACCTTCACCTTCTTCTCCAAAACTTAAATATTGATCATATATATAGTTCTATGCCCTATTTTGAATTTTGGTGCCGCGGGGGGTATTTGTCCCCTTAGGACAGTTCTAGTTCATTTATTTCTACTTAGTATGTTAATATCGGTGATGGATAAAATTATCAGAAAGAACCATTGTCAAGTTTCATAAATAAGAAAGTGGATGTATCTAACATTAAAAACGAATGTCTGAGACTTTCCATCCTGAGCTAAAACAATTGCCTCTGAAGAAGTCGAAAGCGAGGTTGAAATATAATCTTCGCAAGAGATGAGGTTTATGGTTAGACATCTCTCATATATATTACAACTACATGTAAAGCTTATTAAGATTGTCGTGCTTCTTTTTCAGCCTGTTGTAAATGTGTTCTGTTCTGTTTAGTTCTTTCTTTAAAAAAGTAAACTTCCAGAGAGATTGCTTTGAAGTACCATTTTGTAGTGCGTTCATCTTGGGCGAGCTCATACACAATGTGAATATAAACAAATGGAAGCATCATAGAGGGTGATTTATATACTGGGACCATGCATAATTAGGATAAAGGTATCCTTGATGTGATACATTTTATGACACCGTCCTTTCTCGTGATCCGCACAATAAAATTAAAACAAAAATCCACCCATTAATATTTCATAGGCGACGAATTCAACGTTATGAAATGTTGATGTGATTCATGAATTAAGCCATTAAGCGCATATCACTGCAATACAAACTCGCGGTCACGCTTGGTTACTAGGATATAAAATGCAATGTAGTGTATCTCGTATTCGATTAACGTGTTGGTCGTTCCAGAATGTTTCGTGTATACGATGATGAGAATCTTGTGAGTTGCTATCGTATCTTCCTAATGTCTGCACGGTGTAGGTAAAGATACGAAGTACGTGCTTCATTACTCACAGTAACGATGTACACATGATAGAGAGCTTGGAAACCTAAGCAAAATGCAGGTCAACAGTGTCACTCACACATGTCTGGGAGATCTTTATGCCATGTCGATCTCCAGTAAACTCACCTCATACAAATGAAGAAAATAAGTTTAAATAGAATTATATGTCCCTCAATTTTTGCGGGTTTTTTTTACATGGATTATCTATTCAGGATGCTAATTGGAGAAAAATATAATTACATGTAGATATAATCACCGTAACAACCATCTTGACGATATTAAAACTATGTTTTTTTCTAGATCTTCAGTTACATTTTTGAATATAGAATATTGACGATATAAGTATGGTCCTGTTTAAAATCTGCGAATTGCATTTTTACATAGCTTATTTTACATAGATGATCCATTCCAAATGCTCAGACATGGGAGATCCGAGACAGTGAAGTGTCATTAGATAGTATCACCGAGCAATCGTCTTGGTATTACAAATGCATCTTCTCTAGACACACAGTTGCCCATATGAACTTCGAATATCATTGGCGGATTTAGAGGGGGGCGTGGGGGGCGCACGCCCCCCCCTAAACCTAAAAAAAAAAAGAGAGAGAGAGAGAGAGGAAAAGAGAAAGAGGGAGGGTGAAAAGAGAGAAAGATCATGTGATTCGGTGAACGTACTGTCTAAACTTTTAGTGATATGTCTATTTCGTTTAGTTTCTAAAGTACAAGGTTCCCGCAATTAAAGTTAAGCTATGTAGAAATCACCTTATTCGTTCTCTGTATCTTAAAATGTCAAGGGACTCGTGCAGAATTTACAGAAAATGTGTGTACAAAGAAGCTTACTGAGCGATATTACAGTCACAGGTAGTACTAGTATTTTACGAATAGCTGGTTATACAGAGGAAACTGAAAAACTGAAATGAAAAATTGGGATACAAACACGTTACAAAATTGTCTTTTACCATTTCGGATGATTATATGGAACGGCACCTAGGGTTCAACTGGTGTAGCTAACCTGGTTTATAAACCCGTAATTACAACGAAAGTCAATCATTCAATAACTCGATTAACACACATTTCAATATTTTGAAATAACTTAGATATATGTTATAAAATATGCATAAAACGTTGTATAGAGTCTTCGCGCTAACCACAAAAAGGGTTAATTTCTGAAAGGGCTTTGGGGGTTTTAAAACTCTTAAAACCATTTTCCTTCGGGGGGCTTCGCCCCCCTGAACCCCCTACCGGGGCTCTGCCCCGGACCCGCTGGGGGCCTACGCGGCCCCCCGACCCCTCGCGCTTTTGTTGATAATCACGCCCCCCCTAACTACAATTCCTGCATCCGCCCCTGAATATTGACGGTAGAAATAAAAATATTTAAAAAGCATAGCTTTCAGACTTCATATGCACTGTAGCTGCAGATACGCAAAGTTGTCAACTTTCATATTGCGTAAATTGCTTTATCATGGCGTAGCGATAAGTTGAACAGACTAATTTGTACTTCGATTTATATTATTATACATTACATATAAGGATTATAATCAATGTAAGGATAAGAGTTTAGTCAAAAAGAGCTTCAACAATGTAGACAGACAATAAGTTTAGATTTCACATTGAACCTGGTTAATGGGTAAAATCCATCCCATTTTAAGACTATTAATTTCAGAAACGAATATTTGAAGAAGATTTTTTTTTTTTTGCATTCAGGACACCACCCTCTCTTCCTACAGTCATGTCATATGTTAAATATTTGTCTACAATAAACATTTCAGATTTCAAATGACGATACTGCTGTACATAATAGAAATTGTCATAGTTTGCATGAAAAAGGTCAAAGAACAGTAATTAACGAGAGTCGTGATTGGCTGATGTGATGTAGGGAGAGAAGGACTACTATTTCAATGTATCAGGGGCTGTGATTGGATGAAATTATTTTATCATTCTATAAAGATTTATTCTGCTGTAAAATCATGAATTTTTATCTCATTTCGCTAATGTAAAAAATGTATGACCTAAAAAGGGGTTACTGTTTACATTTGAATTTTGGCAAATTTTTGGGGTAACCCCCTTCCAGTATGATTTTCTCGAAATTAAGGCGGATAACCTATTTTAAACTGTTAAAATTCTGATAGAGGAAGGTCTGACAAATATTTTGATATATGTATTATATATAGCTAAAATGTAGGATGTTGTGACTGATTGATTGATTGATTGATTGATTGAACATTGTTTTACGTCACTCTATGATTATTTCACGCATATGGTGACGGCATCTGCCTTATGCATTGCATACAAATTAAGATCTTTGCAACGGACCCACCCGAAGCAGTGAGGGATCTTTTAAGTGCCACGCCTACCGTGACACGGGACCTTGGTTTTTACTGTCTCATCCGAAAGATAGAACACACAGGGCGGGAGTCGAACCCAGGACCTCTCGATCACGAGCTGAGCACATTATCCACTAGGCCACACCGGCTTTAGGATGTTGTGTAAATCTTTCTGAAAGTTTAGTAATTTAACATGGGACCCTATGGGAAATGGAATTACTGTGCTTTGACCAAAAGCAGCTTCGACAGTAGATTTCTTTGGAAAATTAAACCCCTAACATGCGGGCGTCAGTTTCAGGACAACTCATTGTGTACCATGTGTTATACGATGACGACTACTTGTAGATCCAGAAATTCAGGAAGTGACCGGGGAGGGGGGGGCCTCATTGACATACCAAAAGCTCTTACCTCAATGGCAAATTGATAGTCGTTTAAAATGAGATGAATGAATATATCATAGAATTTGAATCAGAGAGAGGTTGAGAGGGTCGGAAGCTGAATGATACTGTGATAAATCCGCCGAGGGTATAGGTCGTGGCACTGAATATGAATACGTCACGTATGTCATAATGGTTTAGACTTAACTATATCATGGCAAGGTGCCCTGAGTTTACCTGTCATGTGACATTTGGTTGAAATTTATTAGTCAAGAACATAGTAAAATACATACATGCATATATTTCAAAAGATGATAGCACTATTACGTATTCTTTTTTCTTTCGGTGAAAGATCACTTTAGCTCTAACCCATTACTTCTACATAACAAGATTTGCTGATAAGCACTGCTGTCTGGGAGTTGTATTAAGTTTATGCATCAGGATCACGGACAAAAATACAATGATGCTTTACGAGAACACAATCAGTGTTAGTGCTGTTATACCCGAGACTGGTAAGGTCATAACAGGTCAACAGCTGAACTGGACACTCGCCATACTAGAATGCAACTCGAATCATTACACGTATGTGTACTTTTATCTCGTTGTCTACACGTATCAGCCCTCTCTTTACCAGTATCTGCCCTACCATATATCGGATGGATCCGCCATTACTTCAAGTATCAACCCTCCCCTTTAATCCAGTTGATCTTCCGTTATCAGAAGAATCAGCACTGCCGTTTTCACGAAGGATCCTCCGTGGTCTTCTATTCGTGGTGTGACGTCAAACAAAAATCAATCAATCAATCCCACCTGAGTATAACCCCTCTCCAATGCCCATGTTATCATCCCCTCCTGTTACCTGCTGGATCTCCCACATGAGTATAACCCCTCTCCAATGCCCATGTTATCATCCCCTCCTGTTACCTGCTGGATCTCCCATCAGAGTAAAAGCCGGCGTGGCCTAGTGGTATTGCGCTCGACTCATGATCGGGAGGCCGGGGTTCGAGTACGGTCTGGTCATGCCGGTGTCCTGTCTTTCCAATGAGACAGTGAAAACGGAGGCCCCGTGTCGTGGTATGCTGGCACGTTAAAGATCCATCGCTGCTTCGGATGGGTCGTTTCAAAGGTCAAATTTGGTATGTCCTGCATCAGGCAGATGCCGTCACCATATACGTGAAATATTCGTGGTTTGACGTTAAACAAAAATCAATCAATCAGTCAACCCACCAGAGTATAACCCCTCTCCACTGCCCATGTTATCATCCCCTCTTGTTACTTGCTGGATCTCCCACCCGAGTATAACCCTTCTACACACAGATCCCGTGCATGTATTACTGCCCAATTACTAGTGTGTACCTTCCGATTGGTGTGTACGTGTGACGATTCATTGCTATTATGTCATCTAGAGAGCTTTTTGCTGTAATAATTCTATCGTATCAAAACAACATATCCCCTCAGAATCAGCTAATGTGCTCGCTTAGATCACAGCTCCATGGTGTACATTAAGCATACTTACCAGGTATACTGTAAAACAAAAAGGTGTTCGATTGTGTTGTCAGAGCCTTTAGGGCTGTCGAGTGATTGCTCGTTCTTTGATGTCGAAGATGTATTGGGTGGCAGTGACGTAACCGGGGAGATCATAACGATAGTGGGGATAAGTGTCGTAGTGATATCAGATGACGTCATGATATCGTCGTTTAGATGGATGTCCGTGGGTACACGACTTTACATAGCTCGTACATTCGTGAATATATATGCATATTGATCAAAAGCACATAAGTATTTGACAGTAAGGATAACAATTCTGTGAATTTTTAACGAATGTGTTCTTTATTTACATGTAATTAAATGTAAATCTGAAATTTTCAAGTTGCATAATCTCCATAATATCGTCAAGAAGAATTACAATTATTGGAACAATAGATGTGTTGTATACGGTAAACTGTAAAGCTTCAGCATCATGTAATGTAATAGCTTTCGTCTTCTCTATTGCTTACTCTCCTCCAATAGATGCTGTTGCATTGAATCTATCAGATATCGGTCTTCATGCGCGGATCCAGAAATTTTTATCAGAGGGGGTCCAACCAAAAAAGGCAAATTTTTCTCTTAGACGAGGGGTGGTCCAACCCCAAATATTACCTTTTTTGGTAAAATTTTCGGATGCCGGGGGGGGGGGGGTCCAGACCTCCGGTACCCCCCTCTGTATCCGCGCATGGTCTTTATTATATACACAGATACAGATAATTGTTACTTAGGTTTATAGGTGCAGGGATACATGCATTTGAGGTCAAATGGACCTTGGTCACTCATAGTTATTTCATGCCGAATAACGATATTAAGACAGTTACACTTGTTACAAGTGTCTTTGCACTTTTAGAATCTCTAACTAGAGCAGTAAAGAAACATCAGTACCTTCTGGGTCCAGGGGAAGGGTATTTGCGAAAAATTCTTAAACTGTCAAAACACTTTTAATTCGCAAATTTGTACAATTTTGTCAAACATTGTTCCAGAAATACCTCACAAAATCTCGGCAATTGTACTTCTGGATCCACCACTGCCATTTTTGTTCATAACTATTCTAAATCTATAAAGCGCGAAAAAGGGCCCTTCCTCCTGGCCTACATCCGCTCTTGGGAGTCAGGTAACAGCATATGTATGACATACACTTTCCGATAGAAAAATGTACAACACGGAAAAGGAGAGAATAAAATCAACGTATAAATCAAGAGATTATTTCGTATACGCATGTACTGTGATATACTGGCTTGGAAATTCGGAAAGTTAAAGGTTTTGAATTTTGTGCCCATGTAAACAATTTTTCATTGATACCATGGCATGGAAATTTCATGAGCACTCAGAGATCAATCAAATCAAGTGCCGATGTAGGCCATAGACTAGCAAGAAAATAAGTTTTCCTCTTAAATGTAAAGAACTTTAAGTGTTTTGTTTGCTACGTAACATCTTCAATAACTTTACAATATATCACAACAGTGCTGGCCCTGCGTGGTGAAATGTACGCAAAATAGGTATTGTTTGAGCATTTAATGTTTACAATTGCTTCCGCCTAATTATTTTCGAATAATTAGTCTTAAGCATCGAAAAATTAATTAATATGATACTTCCATACAATGGTACAAATATGTAAGGTTTTACTAAATGTATATAAAAACCCCACAAATTTCCTAAATTTTATTGTAAACTTGATTACCTCGTATGAGATTTTTGTTATGTTTTTCAAAGGTTTTACTATTTTTGTTTCTTGTGGGTGGTGATGTGGGATTGGAGATGGGGTTGGGTTCAAACGATACAATAGTTGATGAGAGATCGATAGTTCAAGATATGTGGTACGATTTTGAAGCCTATTGGCGTTTTGCACGGCTTACCTTGAGCGTTTGGTCCAAGTACTGGGGTGTTTTTACCATATAACTTAGGGATTAAGAGGAGTGTTCTCTACTTAAACCGAAAAGGACAGAAGCTGCTAGTATAAATGCGTGGTAGTGAATACAAAGTACGGAACGAGGGAGTAAATTAGGAAATAAGTACTATGTGAGCATACAAGAAACCTTTGTTCTGTACTAGTTTGTGAATACAGTTTATTACTGGCATGTCCGGTGTCTGTCCTCTTACTCACGGATGCATCTCGTCATTTCTACATTTAAATCTGAGATGGAAGATTTAAAATTGATGAATATATACGATATCAACAAGAGAAGATATATATATAGTTGTTCTCAGTCTAACGCTGCAACATGTATCCTTTATCGAGTTCATATTATTATTATTGCAACCTTTCACGGTGAAAACATTAAGAAGTATACGTGCTTATCTTCTTATTGTGACCAAAAATATTTCAAACTACTTGAGGCATTCAAGAGTTAAAAGATGTATTTAAGGTCAATTCGTGTAAAACAATTTCACTCCAATGCTTATGTTCTGCGTAATGCATCTACAGAAGAGTTGGGTGTGAATAAGACTGCGATTGTCCTTTCTTGTGTATTATTGTCAAGATAAGAGGAGGAGTACATCTGGAAGTGATTAGCAGATAGTCACGATACTCAGACAGCATTCAGTGCATGTGTATTTTATGGACAAATCACGTGATCAACAAGACAGAGATAGGTTAGCGCCATGTTGCTTATTCTTTCAGCTTTGTAGTGGCGGTAATCAGTGTGCGTGTTCTCTTCTAAAAGTGCATGCGTATTGATTCGAATGAAGCCAAATAATTCCCGCCTAAAGTTTTATTTTTCTGTCGCCTGCGAAACAACGCGATAGACAGCGTCTGTCTGTTTGTTTGTCTGTCCTTTAGGAGTCACACTTTTGACAACTGTAATGCAGGCGACACATGCATTCCTGCCAACAATCTGAGAGAAATAATATCCTGATTTTAGACAAGAATACAGGGGGAAAAGGGAGAAAACCTTTTTTTCTTAGATAATAAAGATAATTCAGCAATTGCTTGTAGACTTGCAGTGTTATAGAAAATTACACAGATTTATATAAATGCTTTTAATTGAAAAGAGATCAACAAACATATAGACTCCCTTCTACAAAAACAAACAAAAACCTGTCCAATAAGCTCCTAACAATGACAAATATCAAAAACCCTTATCAGTATCTTTTCAAATGGGATGACTTAATAGGTTACATGTTAGCATGTTCGTGTCAGCTTAGTAACAATAACGTATTGTTTTTTTATGACTAAAGAAGTGTTTTCATAGCCTTGATTGTTATTGCATATAAACCTATTAAACTATTGAATAGTCTGCGTTCTTATTGATGACTGCGAGAATCCGAGTCGGACGCATGTTTTGTCGTCTGATGTACTTCACTGCATGTCACCACTTCAAGTATTTCCTTCACTTAACATATTTGTATTAAGAGTCACATAACCTTTTGTTTAATATCTGGTGATGCGATTGCTTTTCCCATCCTCTCTGTGTCGCTGCCTTTTATTCACTTTCTTGCCTTAAAATTTCCCATCGTCAGGCCGGAAGTAACTCAAACTCTAGATATATGTAGATCACCCCAAGGTGGTTTCTCATGAAAGAGATGAAGAGAATAGAAGTTTCATCTCGAGGTCGAACATTTGTTTTGGTATGATACCCCAGTACATTGAATATGTTTTGAGGGAGTTTCCATAACAAGCGTTGCTACTATGTATTTAAAGTATGATAGGTATAAACGAAAGAAAACCATTTTAATATTTCGGGTATTGATATGGAACTGTGATATTCCATAGATCAATACTTGTCGGAGGGGTTATCCCCGTTTTGATGGCGCGTGGTTGTGCCAACAGTTTAAGTGTACATTTTATCTCTTGTATGAAATTTTCGTGTGTTTTCTTTTGAAAGTACATGTATATTTAGGGCATTCATGTCAGCAATCTGATTGACACCATGTCTTTGTTCCCCTTCTCTAATAGATAGAGAAGCGGAACAAAGATAGGGTTTTAATCAAATTGTCATGACAGATGTGGCTAGCGAAGCAGGAGTATTTTGCTACATAGCGACGGTTGAACAACCATCTTTCGGGGATGTTTCGTAAACATCCGTTATTCCATAAATGTTGATAATGTTAACAGTGGACCCAATTTTACGCTTGCATAACTAGGGTCGGTAATTTACAGTGGCAATTTGTAGAAAATTATTCTGATAGTATACCACATATAGCAGCTCGGTCATATTATGTAAATATATGTCACACTCATACATTTATGTCAATTACATAGTTTCTGCGCTTAAACTAAAAGCATAGGCAGTGTAAACGATGTGGTAATATAGGTTCGATTCCAGCTGTGATACTGTGTTTATGTTTGAGGTATACGAAGAACCTTACCTCTATGTAAGGACGTGACTTCTTTTTTCTCTTTTTTTTTAAATAGGAGTTTTGTAAGTAAAGAAAACTTAATTTTATAACCGAGTAAATTTCCAAACAACTCGAAAAAATATACACAAAATATTGTCAATCCTGTCTGCAATTCCCTAATTCTTTTATTTAAGTTCTTGTTTGTTTTTCTTAAGATCAAATAAAATTATGAACTTTTATTGGATATCATGTCGAGATGTTAAAATTGTTTTCAGTTAACCACACAGAGCTGCGTATATATATTTGATGGTGTTATCTTGCAGTCGGGGGTATAAACTGTAAGCTCGGATCACCAATGGATGTGAGATGGTGGTATCGAGGCGGTGCTCTGAACCTGTATTACACTTCAGCAACCCGACTAAACAAAACCCCACACAAACCATTAACTTTAGCGGATTGAACGAGTGCTTACATAGGTCGTGATTAGAACATAATGAAGAAACGACGTCATTTGTGATTTACCGCTGTTTTGTTTATGGTGAGAGAACCTGCATAATGTAATTAGGGAGAAACACGCGATATACACGCGACGTTAGAAGTGTTACAGATTGCACTGCACTGGAGATCTGTCTGAACATCTTTGTTCTTACCTTTACATAGATATAACGTTGTCAGTGTCATTATATACTCAATCTAACACAATGTAGTCACTGTCTAGCTATAACTTTCATGTCGTTGTCATTGTCATAGTGATGCTCTGTCTATCACTGTGTAACCACTATCCAGCTATACCGTTCATGTTGTCAGTGTCATAATGATACTCAGCCTAACAAACTGTCGCCACTATCTTAGCTATATTAACGTTCAGTGCGTTGTCAGTGTCATAGTTATGATCAGTCTAACACAGTGTAGTCACTATCTAGCTATACCGTTCATATCGTTGTCATTGACATAGTGATGCTCTGACTATCACTATGTAACCACTATCCAGTTATACCGTTCTAATCGTTGTCAGTGTCATAGTGATGCTCAGTCTAACACAATGTAGTCACTATCTAACTATACCGTTCATATCGTTGTCAGTGACATAGTGATGCTCTGACTATCACTATGTAACCACTATCCAGTTATACTGTTCTAATCGTTGGCAGTGTCATAGTGATGCTCAGTCTAACACAAGGTAGTCACTATCTAGCTATACCGTTCATATCGTTGTCAGTGGTATAGTGATGGTCTGACTATCGCAGTGTAGCCACTATCCAGCTATACCATTCATGTCTTTGTCAAAATCATAATGATGCTCAGTACAAATCAAAGATATTGATCCGATATCCACAACTGGAAGTCGAAGAAACACGACAATACATATGTAAATAAAATATTAGCAATCACAAACCTCAGTCAAAACAGAGGTGGGATCAGGTGCCATGGAGGAGTAAGCATCCCCTGCTGACCGGTCACACCCGTCAGTCTAACACAATGTAGCCACTGTCTAGCTATAACGTTTATGCCGTTCACAGTGTGTGTCAAAGTGATGCTCAGTCGAACACAATGTAGCCATTATCTAGCTATAACGTTCATGCCGTTCCCAGTATGTGTCAAAGTGATGCTCAGTGTAACACAACTTAGCCATTATCTAGCTATAACGTTCATGCCGTTGGCAGTGTCATAGTGATGCTCAGTCGAACACAATGTAGCCACTATCTAGCTATACCGTTCATGTTGTTGTCTGAATGTTGAATCACTATACCAGAAAAAAAAGTGTTTATTTTGTCGGCGTTGCCGTGATGAGACTGACTCTGTTGACGTCGACACAATATGCTGACGCTAAAGAGAAAGGAATGTTTTCAGCTTTAGCTTCATTACGATAACAAAATAGCGTTGTGTGTTTTACAACGCTATAAATGACATTGGCCTCTTGCTAGAGTCACCACGGTACCTTGATCAAAATAGAAATATCGACAGTGGAACCTTAAATTCAAATAAAGTTAACAATGTCAGTGTCTTCACGTTATTGACATTACTATAGACGCTGTCAGTGTCGCCACGATACTGACATTGTATTAGAGATAGTGTTGTCAGTGTCGCCACGATACTGACATTGAAATATGTATAACGTTTGCGGTGGCAATGCGAGACTGATTCACGTGGGGTTTGCATAAAGTTAATGTTTCCAATACTACTACAATACCATTGTACCTTGTTAATGCTTTTATATTTTGTAGTAAGATAAATGACATTGTCAGTGTAAACACACCGTCAACCAACTTGGTACTGACCTTTATTTTCTGAAGTCATTTTGTCACCTGGACATATATGTAACGTTTTCATTAGCAGATCGCCCCTTGCCGTTACATTGTATAATCGATATTGATGTCATAGTTTAGATACTCGCAAATAAATGATATAATTGGATAAAGACGTCCATACAACGACCAGTACTAAATGACCTCGTGTAATACTTTTCTTGAAAAGGTATTCTAGAAATTAGATACCGTACACTGAGGGGGAATATGATTGATCATGATATGTGCGCAAATGCTGCTCTTCGAAATGAAAATTAGGTCATCAAAAAATAGGTCATAATAAAAAGGTTATACTGGGATACCTGCATCATGAGATAATTTTTCATTTTTAAACTAACAAATTACATTATTAGATTGTGGGATATTATTGAGATATTATTTCCATCGATATATTTTAAATGATATAACAAATGTCAAAAATGGTATTGGATTCCCTCATCGGCGAGTGCTCCGGAAAGTGGTTAGATGCGTGCGCAACGTAATTTTGGTGCACTCAAGATGTGAGACCAAAAAGAAAGAAAATAAATACGCGTTTAACAAAACAAAAAAAAAACACACCCCCCCCCCCAAAAAAAAACCCAAAAACAAAAGCCGATTTTTAGTTTACCCAAATTTTGCTTTTCAGTTTTTCGAGAATATCCATCTGACTTTTAAACTGTTTAGTTCTAAAGGTATTTTCAGGTGGATACGATCCTAGACATGGCATTACATGGCCCAGACCCCTAGCCTTCAGATTGTTCTTAAATTCTTTCATTTATTTGCCTAAGTAACGACGTAATTCCAGTCAATAAAAATACAATTTATCTGAGGCTAATAAATTTTAAGAGTATCATATGATTATCCTGGATAAATATCATTTATCATATTATCATATTATCATACGCTTGTGCGTCCCCAGAACGAGATGAATTAATTTGTTGAAAGTGAACATACCACTTGCGAAATTTATACGATTGATTAGATGTTTCGATTTTTTTCGCTTTCTCATCGATTTTCTCTATGGTTAGACTTCTGTCCCAGGTACATGTGCATTAAATGGGTCTGATGTTTTGGACCAAGTTATGCCGCAGTATTTGTCCCAGGCATAGAATAACGTCCTTTGTTCGGGTTTGGTATTTCGGGCTTGCTTACGATGTATCGAGAGTATTATCCATACCATTGTCTGACTTTTGAGTGTAGGAGTTGAACATATTAAAGCAGGACCTTGGATGTCTTGGATTCGGATGATTGTGGAGGTCCTTGCCTCTCTGGGAATTCTCTTGGTGCCAAATCATTAAATGAAAATGAAAACAAACTTTCTTCTTTGGAGAAAAAGAGGATTAGGAAAATAAAGTCGTTTGTAATCCAAGAAACACCAGATTATCGTACATAAAATGTCTGATCAGTGCTAGGGCATCCAATGCCCATCAATTTTAACGCTACGCGAAATATGAATAACATTTGTTTTCATTCATTCACAGTCATAACGATGGATAAAGAATGGTCGATCTGTACTAGAAAATTGTCAACCATTCATGCCTGTTTTATGGCGCATAACTGACATGTGAAAGTGGTGCCCGTAGAAACATTCAAATCATTTTGTCATTTAACAATATACATCAGCTTATTTTAGTGGCAATTCCATTAATGGTAACTTTAACTAGCGATGTCAAACGATATATCTCCGATCCGTTACGGGATTAAGTAGGGACATTTGACCTGTAGGTAGATGTGTATAGTTATGGGATGAGGATGCACCGAGTTTACTCTGTCGCCATATTTTATTAAGCTTGGAGATTTAGATCGGGATTTATTTTTAAGATAAAATCGTGAGAATTTCTTGTAGTGTGGCTAATTATAGGCCCAGCCTGTAAATTAGAACACGGAAGTGAAAAGTTCAGGAGCAAACAAACGTGAAGGTGGCAATTTAGGCATCTTTATTACATTGTTTTGCAGAATATGTAGATGTTACATTTGCATATATTGTTATATTATGTGTAAGAGGGAATAGGAACAATTATGAATTGGAATACTCTGTCTCTCTTTCTCTCTCTCTCTCTCTCTCTCTCTGATACCCACCAGCCTGATTGACATTTCTGGTAAAAATAGGCTTAGTCAGGTTGTCATTGAAATAAGAAGATTTACCAAATAAAATTTCCTGTAAAGCCTCAATGAGTTTCGCACACAAACACAAACACACACACACACACTCTCTCTCTCTCTCTCTCTCTCTCTCCCAGAATTTGTCATGGAGATCACAATGGAAAAACGAAAAGGAAAAGCGGAAGTAATTTGTCAGTTCAACATGAAATCTGTCAATGATTGTAGTTTAATTTTCTCTCGGTCGTAAACTCCCTGATAATGTTCTACGTACACCTGCCTTGCCAACGGCTCGACAACATCTTGTGTGATCACGCGGTATAAAGCTTGAGACTCTCGTAGCATATTACAATATACTAAATGTACAGGAAATGTCGTAATAATTATCCAGAAGTGTAATGTTAACATTATTTTCAATTTTCTTAACTGTGTATTACCATTATTAGATACACATTTTCGTGATGCAAAGACTGCGTATTTAAAACGAGCATTATATTAGATGTTACATAGTATTCCACCTGTTGATAGGTGTATCGGAGTCTTACTAGGCTAGATGTTAGTGTATCATTGGTTGATTGGGGGTTTAACGTCGCTTTCAACAACTTGACACATGTAGAGAGTTGAAATTTGGGCCCCAATGTTTCTCTGAAAACGTCTTTCAGCTTGATTGGGGCTTATTGGTCACAACCTTCCTCTCACATAAATACAGGTTCAGTTAGACACACTGGTGCAAGATGACCTACTTGATGGCTGAAAGTAGATAAGTTATTCAGATTTTTTTGTTATGGATACAGATATTTCACAGAAATTTAGTCATAACCGACCTCTCAGAGAAATATACGTTCAGATTGCACTTCTGCAAATTCATAGTTAAAAGTAGGTCAAACAATGTTTTAGGAATTTCTGACTCTTTCTCTGTTGCTCTAAAATTTGATTATAACCTTTCTTTCTTTAGAAAATACACGTTTAATTAGCAGTATAACATATCATCTTGATTGGACACTGACTCACTTTTTTCGTTAAGGATACAGGTATTGTGTGTTACCTAATTCTACAACAGTTATTTTCCGATGTAGGAATTTTCTACCATGAAATTAAATGACGGGCGTAAAATACTATGTAGATGTTGCTTTTGTTCTGTTATATCGCGACTTGGAAGCAGGAGATAACCAACCTCTTATACATTGTGGTACAATCCGGAAATCGGGACGGGATAATTTGCACGTCATGCAAAGGTGCATTACACTACATCATGTCTTTCCCCTATCTGAGAACACACCCTAGCCGCTTACTTGTCCGCGGTTTAGGCCGGTAATTTTTACTCGGATTCATGGTTAGAACTGGACATCATTGGATCTGGGATATATTTTTGCTGTGGCATTGAACAAAGCTTGAAGAATATCTAGCCGTCTTGTATGAAGTGAAATGTTTCACATCGCCAGAGTTGTTTTAAAAGAACAAAAAGAATACAACTTTATATCTATGATAATTTAAAAATCCATTAAATATTGAGTTCTGATAATTTATCATGTATTAGGTATTTTGTCTATTTTGGGTGTACAGTGTTCAGTAGGTATTTTGTCTATTGTAGGTACACAATGTTCAGTTCGCATTCGAACTTATGCAGGACGCTGGTTTAGCAAAACCGAAAGCAAGACCCGAAGGTG
Source organism: Pteria penguin (assembly GCA_035048485.1). Lineage (NCBI taxonomy): Eukaryota > Metazoa > Mollusca > Bivalvia > Pterioida > Pteriidae > Pteria > Pteria penguin. Next base: position 74,373,778 of record CM068581.1, on the reverse strand, counting down.
AGATATATTAAAAACCAACTTTTTTTTCTTGTTTTATTTTGTGAATTAGATGTGAGTGATTGTTACAAAAACAAAAAATAATGAAATGTTAAACAACTTCATGATATGTACATTTATACATTTTAAATGTACTTGGGGATAATATTGTAAAATACGAAAGTCATTGGTGCTATACCACAAAAGTAATCGTCACAACATACAAGTTGAAAGCTGCACAGAACATTTCTTACTAAAGTGGTGAATAGCAGTTCATTGTAGAAGAATGCAGTATGAAAAAAAATACACAAATTGATCTTAACCCAAGGAAGCTTAAGAAAACATCATATTACCAAGAAAATAATTCTTTTGTTGTTATTTTTGGGCTTAATCAAAACTTGTTAACTCGAAATGTGAGCAATAGTTTGATCATGTACATGTACGATTTCCAACCTGAGAGCGGATAAGGAAGAGACATCTGTTACGCCATCAATACACCTATTAAGTTGTATGGCTTGTCTACAGTATACATATTGAACATAGAAGTACAAGTACTTAACACATTTACAATGATGTAATGTGAAAAATTGAAACAAAACTTTGCTAGCGTTTCCGGTTGCAGAGTAAACTGAACCTATTACAGTAGATCGTATCTCCTATCTCGTATCCTATTGTTACTCAAGTACCAATTTATAAACAATAGACAATTATATACAAATTTGGCGCAAACAAGAGATCTACTTTTTGCCGAATTCACCAATCCTGTTACATTGGCGGACACAGTATGAGACGTGATTGGAAAGGCCACGAGAGACTCTCCCATAATTTACGATCTCATTGATAAAATCAGTAGAGATATCTAAACTCGCTATTTATATGCATATGTAACTTGAATTCATTTGATAAGCATCTTTGATTCATGGTGAGAAAATATCATGTAATATCTTGTAATTGTACACCCCCAAGGTGCAAAAAGAAAGACCTATGCAGTCAACTATTTCTACATTAAAGAAGTATCCATTTCTCTGTTCTCGTGGCCAAAATAAAAATAAATGTTCAGGCAACATTGTGAAATAGAATATGTCCTGCGTTCATTTTTGTTCAAATTTAGATCAAACTAAGGTTACATTATCAGTGTTTGTTAAAACAGCAATTGTTAATACACACAAATAAAAACTGATCGGGATTTCGTAACTGTTAACAAAAATGTTTTGTCTTGATTATGTATACATCTCCGATTCAGTAGATATCTTTGTCTTTTGAATAAATCAGTTTATTGAATTCTCTGTCCATATTTATTTAATAAAGTTTTTTTCTTTTCATCCATATTTTATGTTTGCAGATGTGGTTAACCAAGATCTCAAATCAACTTTACGGGTATTATACAATATATTCACAAAATATAAAGGTCAAGGATTCTAAGACAGCAGTAACTTAGCAACAGTGCATTGTGTATCAAAATAGTATTTATTGGTGCTTGTATTGTTCTGATATTTTTGCATATAATATCACATGATATTGATTGTCAGTCACAAGTCACTGCCATTTTAAGCGATAAAAACGTTGCCATGAATACAACAAAAAAATGCATTTTAATGTTTTTCTGGGCGTGTTTATGAAGTCATGTTTTTATCAAGAATCCTGCACGGTTAACCACAATAAAATTAAATGCGATATTTGAATTTATAGTTGAAATTTGCTCTGTGGTGCCATATTTTAATACACAAGTGATACTGAACAAAAGTCATTTCGTTTTTCCTTGTAAGATGTACTTATAGGGTGAATCGTACTGTATTCGTCTATACTTAGTACATTATTGACCTGAAGGAAAGTAAAATTCATTAGCTCACGATCTCCTGAATAAACATTAACTTTCTACAGTATGTGAGTATTTACACAGTACTTTCTACTTCAATGCTTTGTTGCCTTTAATCACTGGGTGTTTTCCCTGTTTTATCCATCATTTCTGTATATTATAGGTACGTTATATATTGTTTATGCACTATGTATGTATTTAGTATATAATATATGATTCTGTTTATTTGTTTATCAGTATGTGTGTATATATATATAAAATAAGGGGAATCTGTTCTTGTAATGATATACATGTATTGTCAGTTACTTGCTATTTTAAGTGATTAATTTGTATTGCATAATGTTACATGCTCACTTTTATTTAAAATTCAAAGTTCAGAAATGATAATATATTTGTATTGTAGAAGATCCATGATATGTTGCAATGTTATTGATTTCATATCAAGGTGCAGTTCAATTTAGAGATATGACTTTAAAAAGTGATTCCCGATTCCATCTATTTGAGAATCGAAGGCATGTTTCATAACCTGTGTTATGTCTCGTCACACTGACTGCAGGTCAGAAGGGAAAGGTTATCAATGACTAGAATATTTGAATTAGGATTTTGTATTGATGTATTGACTACGTGTAAACAATTGTAATCTATTAGACAAACAGTACGAGTGTTCCTATCTTAATGCAGAGTGCCTCTCTTTCTCTCTCGGTCCCTAAATACAGATAGCAGTACTTCGTGCTGCACAAGACGACACAGTCTTCTGTAACAGCAGACGTCACAATCTCGTGCATCGATAGACATCACTGTTTCGTACTGCAGCTGCAGATGATACGATCTCGTGCTGGAGCAGACGGCATTGTCTTGTGCTGTTACAGAGAATACGGGATTTCATGCTGTAGCAGACGACACTACCTTGTGCTGCCGACGACACTACGTTGTGCTCCAGCAAACGACGCAATCAGGTTCTGTTGCTGACAACTGTATATAGTGGTACAGCAGTCGTAGAGGATATGTTTCATTCAAATGCCCGAATGAGTGTGTAAGATGATGAATACTTTATACGAGATTTAACCAGTTAATGCTGTGTTGATGTTATTATTTATTTATATGATAGCTGAGAATGGTTTTCTACACGTTAAATACCTTTCGACCGCCTCCCCTTATTTTGTGGTTCGGTAATTCCAACCTTCCCCCATCCCTATTTTCTCATTTTCCCCACTGGCAATTATTTCGGGGAGGAGGGGGGTTGTTTGTTTTGTTTGGGAAGGGGTGGGGTTTTGTTTTGATTTGTTAGGAGTGTATGTAAATGACAATTACATGTATACATAGAGTTTTATTATCATTTTAGATATTTCTTTAGCTGCAAAACAAAAAAAAAACAGATAAAAAGTACTGGTTCAGTATTCAAATTATGTTTTTGTACATGTTTTATAAACATTTTTGTATATATAAATACATGTACATGTACCAAAGCATTATCCAAATACTGGACGTACTCATATGGCTATGTCTTCACCAATCCCACCAATCCCACCCCTCCCCTAGCTTTATATGACGTGTATGGATCACCTGCCGTTACTAGCTTTAACAACTTGTTAACAAGTATTCAATCCATTTCAACAATGTCGCATGTTATCACGATTGCAATAATCCCAGGCATTGTTTATGAAACTATGTTTTATGTTTACATTTGTATATTGTTTGTATATTTTACTGAATTATCTGCATGTTTGATAATATATAGGCAGCTGTTCGTATTTCAGTGTTTATAATCCTTGGTTTTCGTACATGAGACCGTGTGCACATGCTAAGTTCAGATCTTGGTTCTCTCCATATAGGAAATGACTTCTTGTTCTTTCACAAACTGAATACTTACTACAAACGTATGTGCGAAAAAATCCATTTTTCTCAAGATTGACAGAACTTGAGAAGTATCAGAATGAATAAGAGATGCTTTCTGTACAAGTAAGAAATTTCCATGTATATGCTTTAAAAGATTAAATAAATGGAATCAAAACTAGCTCCTACAATAAACACGATTAATGGACAATAAAATATAAAAACAATATGTAGATTCATGTTATTACATTTGTTGTGGATAAGAAATGAAAATATTGATATCTCCTGCCTAGTGCCTTATTTTGTAAGTGATTAAAATGCGTTTTAAGCCAGTGGTCATGTATTAAGGTCATTATGAATTCATAATGTGCACAGGTAAAACTTGTAGCATTTCATGCGAATCTTGATGTGTCACCTGTACGGAAACTTTTAAATGTCAACTTGTCCCATTTATCAAATTACGTAGATAAACAAACTAGCAGATTTGTTATCCCTGAATGAGTCACCCTGTCAATACAAATCCCGGTCGAATGTGGAGGGACCAGGCCTGGCAAGCTGAGCGAAAAACTGCAGCGGACCCGGTCTTGATCGCTTAGTCGATCAAATAAGGCCTGGAGGTATTTGGCAGGTCGAGTACTATAGCTCCTGCCACGATCTCAATAACCAGATCCTGTATTTTAGCCCCAATACAGAGGCCGATACCCGTCAGCTTCCGAAGTATAAAAAACTCATTTGTGTTGAGGGCTAAGTACACGCTGCAAGGCATATATCACAGAGAATCATATCCAGATCAGCTGCTTGAGTACATCACATTCAGCCTTGGTCTGGATGACCAGGTTTACAGCACATTCAGCCTTGGTCTAGATGACCACGTGTACAGCACATTCAGCCTTCGTCTAGATTACAAGATGTACAGCACATTCAGCCTTCGTCTAGATGTCAGTCTGGGTTTAGACGACCACGAGTACAGCACATTCAGTCTTGGTCTAGATGAACACGTGTACAGCACATCCAGTCTTGGTCTGGATGACCAGGTTCACAGCACATTCAGCCTTGGTCAAGATGAACAGGTGTACAACACATTCAGCCTTGGTCTGGTTGACAAGGTTTACAGCACATTCAATTTCGGTCGGGATGACCAGGTTTACAGCACATTCAGCCTTGGTCTGGATGACTAGGTTTACAGCACTTTCAGCATTGGTCTTGATAACGATGTTTTATATAGTTTTGGCCTGAGTGACCAGGTTTACAGCACATTCAGCTTTGGCTTGGGTGACCAGGTTTACAGCACATTCAGTCTTGGTCTGGATGACCAGATTTACAGCACATTCAGCCTTGGTCTAGATGACCAGATGTACAGCACATTTAGCCTCGGTTGAGATGATCAGTTTTACAGCACATTCAGCCTTGGTCTTGGTAACCAGGTTTACAGCACATTCAGTTTGGTCTGGATAACCAGACTTGTAGCACATTCAGCTTTGGTCTGGATTACTAGGTTTATAACACATTCAGCTCTGGTCTGGGTAACCAGGTTTTGGTTGTTTAACCTTCATATTAGGACTTAATTCGAATAAACTAAAACACTAGACTCGAATAATAGGACTGATATTTGATTGCTGATCCTCGGTCAGATCCTGTTCAAATCAATCGCAAAAGACCGAATATACCTAGGTACATATACTGGACTCTGTTATACTTGTGTAATGTTAACGGTTCTTGATTGCTCATGGGTGTTCGGTTATGACCCACCGTCGCTATGTCTTAGGTGACAACTGCAGGATGCGTAAGGGTGATCTATCAGCATATGATGGGCCATCAATACGGTGATGGTCTCATTCGGCCGCTGACGGCATGCTCTATTTTAGGGTTTACTCATATTATAAAGGGTAGAGAAGATCCTTTTTAAAGCTTTAAAGATTATTACCTGCTGAAAATTATATTCTTCCTGTGCTGCCTACACAGTTGTTATAAACATCGGCATTTTATATATATGTGTGTGCTACCTATTGGACATCTGTTAAAATAGCGTGACGTTAATATTTCTTCATAAAAATATTTTATATTTACGTATGACATTATTTATATAAATTGTGTAGTTTACCTATGTACGTGCATAACTAAACAAATGTAATCTTATTTTCCTGTGTATTTACATTATAAATTAACGCACGGAAATGGCCATCTTATAAACCCATACTTTATCTTCTCATTTGCAACGATTAAACAAGTCACATGGATGACTTCCATATAGAAAGTGATCATTAATACATACTAATGATAAAAAAAATGTCGACGATTTTCATAATCAGGAAGAATAATCCTACTTCAAGGCATGTGTTTTTATCTCATTCATAAAAATGGTGTGTGTATTGGATTTTGCAGACAGGTGTTTATCTACATATTATAGCAGTAAGCACGGCGTTGTCTACACTCCCTGTATGCTATTACATCACTATTGACATTATATAACTCGTGTTTTATTGCTTCTCCTATAAGGTGCTACTATGTAAATAGACCAGTAAATGATATATTACATATATACATGCTTGTTTGTTTGATGTTTCCTCTCGGACTGTTGTTACAGAGCGGATCTTGAACTATATGAATCTTATTTGGTACATAACGGGATGTTTTGGTAATAGGGGTTGGATCTTAACGCCCATGTGCCTGTGAAAAGTTTTACATCATAATGGGGGGGGGGGGATTTCTGTACAATCAAATTTACGTAATAATGTTTTCATCAAGTATTATTTAAACGAAATTTGCTGAGTTATCGTTTTGAACACCCCATGTTCCGTTTTTGTATTCGCCTCTGGAACAAGGAAGTAGCTGCGATAGTTGATCTACCCACCGTTGGGGATGCATTGCTATTTTTTCCTATCCAAAATTAAAGAAACATACGATTGTGGGTCTTTCCAGGGTAGGATCAATATTACTGTTAGGGAAAAAAAATTGAAGTAATGAATTTTCTAAAAAAAAAAAAAAAATGCTGACACTGGACAGCTCGGACACTCTTAGATATGTAAATCAATAGTCTTCAGGTCATCAGGAGTGAAGATGAACCATGCATAATCTTACACATAAGTTTCATCAATGTCGGTTGGACAAGTGATATCAATAACGATGGAATCATGAATGCGTTACAAGACTGTTTATTGATCAACAATCTGCACTAATTATCCCGTCGCTGTTGAGTATAGTACCTTCCAGTGTACTCGCAACACATTTTGATTTCTCATCCGATTTCCTTCTCATTTTAATGTTTGACCTTTGTGACAAGAGGATCCCTATTGATTTTGGATTTAGAGGCAGCGAGGTCATGGTGCCATTATATGATTGATACGACCTTGTTATAATTCTGAATTGCCAAACAAAATAGTATTAGTTAATGTAGTGTTTTAAATGATTCTTGATTACTTATGTCACAAACAGAGTCGGATTACAGTATTAAAACAGATCATGTCGTTGCATTTCTTATTTTATCGTGACTATTGTTCCATTGAACAACCCCCCTTTCCCGCAACTTTGACGATAAGTTTGATATACAGCATTATGAAACCATGTTAAAAGACTTTTCATCTGTAGAAATTCCTTCTCAATCTATTCACGGCATTGCAATTCATTTTTTAAAATCTTTTATATGAATAGCGTCGGTACAACACAACACTTCATCCCTTTGTTTGGGGAAAAAATCCATTTGGTTTTACGTTGTTTGTCATATCATGACAAGGAAATGGGAGGTCGTCAATCTTTTAAATATAGCAACACAATCCGGGATTCGAACCTGGAATACCTGCCTCGCAAACCAAGTGCTTAACCACTACACCAAGTCTGAAGGGAACTTGAATCTATAAGATATATGTACCTTAGACGTACCACGTGTACAGCTGTACTTGTCAGGCATATGTATGTGAGATGCCAACTTGAGCAATCGTTCCCATCCCCCGCTGTAGCATTTGTTATTATTTATCACTTTCCTTTCTCTTGTTCATCAGGACTATGAGGATAAGCGAAACTGACGTATTTTTTGCTCACCGAAATTTCTGCCAAAATTAAAACTGAGCACTACGCACTTTGTATTTTTGTCTTCTTGAGCTAGGAAAGGAAAGGGGAAATGTATATTTTGCATGTGAATAATAATTCCAGGATTAGTTTGAATTATAAGCATAAAATCCTAATTTTTATTAGAAACACATGTTGCGGATTCAATTTTGACGAAGACATTTACTGTTCTGCTTGATGGCAGAATTTTCTGCAATATTTCTTTGTTTATTTCACAACGTTAATGGCATTTTTGAAGGGAAGGAATGAAGAAAATTGCAACTATGCAGCGACGGCCGTAGAAAAGGGATCGAATTTCGGAGTTCGTCGCAGGAACTTATTCCCGACGGCATGGTTAATCCGCTCCAGTTAATTATGTGAACCGAAATTTGGTAGCTTAGGAATGCAAGCTCATTTTCTTGTATGGAGACTGCATGGCTCTAAAGGTGGATAACGTCGGATTTGGCGCTTGACGGTTTTGGCAGCTGCAAGTACTATGCCATCACGATAAGACGATTTCGTTACATGTACTGTGGACAGTTTCATAATGTTGAATTGTATTTAACATTGACAATCTCTCATTGATACTGAAATTAGAATTAAACCAGCAATTAAAACGATATGAGTACTGATGACTTTGAAAAAAAATGTTCCGTGTTAAATTTTCTTGTTGTTTCTATTGACATGTAAACCCCCTCCCCAGCTCTCTATCACCCATAAACATAAAAAGTGAATACATGTAATAAAATCGATCGCCTTTTATTTTCGCAAGAAGGTCCAAGTGTTTCAAACTTTACGAAGACAAAAGAAATTAACAAAAAACAAAATTATAGTCGCACAAAATATTGATTTAATAATGAGATTTTAATCTGAATTAATTTATCCAAAATTGTTTAATAAAAATTAACAACAATTTTTGTGTTTACTAAGTTTATTAAATCTAGATCAGGATAAATAATAAATAGATCGATAAAAATTTTCAATCAATTTAATATAATGTTTACTTTCTTTTCTAATATAAATCATAATTTCTATAGCATTAAAACAAAACCTGTCCATCAGCATTTTAATTATAGATTCTGTTTTTATCTTTATTTTATCCCTTTATCGATGTCAATCTCTCGCGTGTAAGAATATCAATCGGTGTGACTGACTAAGTACCCCTTCGGTAGAAAATCACACTGCTTCAGGTGTACAAAGATGACTCAAAATATTGATGTGTCAAATTTCGCCTTAAGAAATTGTTAAATTAAAAGCTGGAAGATATTATCATTATGTAGATCAGTTTTCTTTTCTTGTTTATAATTATAGATCTTCTATATAAAATGAGTGTATGTGTGTGTGTTTGTAATTTTATATAAGGCGGTTCCAACCCCATTTTGTGGTACAGTGTTTTTGTTTCTTGGTATGACTTTTCTTTTGTAGATTGCCGCCAATACACACTACGGTTACCCGATCAAGCATGTGAGAATCACTGACCCAGTCTACCTGATTAAGGAGAATTTCACATCCATCGAATCCGAAGCATATGAACTATCGATTTCCTGTGATGTCAAGATGTAACTTTCTTATCAATCAAAAAGGGAAACTGTTATCTAAAACATAGACGACCTGTTCTATTTGTCATTTCGTCAAAAAGTTTGCACATGTTTACATTTGTTTACGTGCAGTAAGCTTTACAATATCTATAAGCTCCGCCCATGCGCAGGTAGGATGCGCACTTTGTTAGTACGTTGTCCAGATTCTTTGTGCCATTCCACGCATACCACGAAGTGAGTCCTTTTTGAGTTTACTTTTTTTATTTAAGTGTAAAAGTGTGATAAAAATAGTTGGACATAACCACAAAGGTAAGTCAATACTTGTTTCAGCGAAAACCAGGTGGAAATCGACCTAGAATGGCCGAAAACCGAACGGCATGGGCAAAATGTCGTCGGAGGGTTTGAATCCCTCGAATACTTGTCATATTTCTAGGCATAACTTCCGGGCTAAACAAAATTTACCTGAGCAGAAGAAAGTTAGAATTGAAGGCAACAAAGTCATAATTATAAACTTGGATGTAGGAGAGTGTGTTTCATGTTCAGTGTGCCTACCTTTCTTTCAAGTTTTCACCTGACCTACATTGGGAAAGGTAGAATCCCGCTCGAGACGATGGCCGACCAGCCAAAATCGCACATAGCTGCGGTGTTACGGAAGGTAACATGGTCGATAGAAACGAACAGGGCACAAGACAACACTAGCCACTGATCCCATGGAAATAGGAATGATGTTTGGAATTTATTGATACTTTGTTTTTCTTTAATTTTCGTTAGAACGAGTTTCTATTTAATTCTTAGCGGAATTATGAATCAGCTGTTCGGGACAGGTGAATTTAACAATTGTTGCTACACGGATTTACTGCTGTCGGTGACAGTCTGATATAAGATATTGTCCTTATTTTACCACGGACTTCTGACGCTCGTATAACAATGGTTTGTTTGGAGTAGCACTCCCTTTTAATCATGATCTATAATGATCTACTACGAAGTAATTATTAATTAGGCTCTGGTTAATCCGGCTTGACTCGTTATCATGTGAATATACTCCAAATAATTATCTGTAATTGTACACAGGTAGATCTATAGAAATATATATTACATGTTTTTAACTTTAATTTTGCTTTCGCTAAAAATATTTTTTTACCCAGAGAGTTATTTTCTAAGACTAAGTAAGTAATACTGCCATACAATGTAGACAGAGTAGATTTGTTGCTCGGATCGGCTCATAGACACTGGTCTAACTAAATGCATGTAAAATAACGTGTTGAGCAGGGCAGCAAGTGAGGATAGATGACATTTATTGTGTTGATTTGCATGCACAATCTGCAGTGATGATGTGAGAGGAAACATACATCAATGCAAACAACACTGCAGTCAGTTGTAATCACTGAAGCTGGTGACATAGTAGGCAAAACCAAATACATCAAGCTATTATACCAGGCCAAGCCAAATTAATCTTAAAATATATTATGTACAGAGACAAGATTTAAAAAAGAATTTAAAATAAGAGTTGGAGATAAGTTGTTATTTTTAGTTTGTGATGGTTTACGTAAAATTTTTCTTAGTACATGTATTTATGTATTTGGGGGGATTTTTTTCAGAAAGAAGTGGAGGAGAGATAGGGTTGGGGTTGCTAACATTTGTTTATGTATAATGATCCTTTATTTATGTGAATAAAATGATAATTATGGTGGGGTATAAGGAGCACTGAAATGCATACATCCAGTTAAAAAATAAAATTACATTATGTACTTCATAAAAAGCTTAAATACCATGCACCATGTTTGTTGATGAATTTTGTGAATCACACTTAATTTTTTTTGTATCGTGATAAACAATTCAATGAGTGCCACATGTTGTTTACTATACAGTAGGTTCGGACCCTGATTGGTAGTTGTTTACTATACAGTAGGTTCGAACCCTTATTGGTAGTTGGTTGAGGTGGATAGCTTGGCAAGGATGATAAAATTCAAATTTTTTTTGCCAAGGATTGCCTTGGCACAGTATGGGCCAATGAGAATCAGTTATTACTAGTACCAGTAACAGGACAAATGTAGAATTGCCAATGTAAACATATATTCATAATCGTTTTGACTTTTGATTGTCATTTTTTAGGCATACCTGTATTTTGTAGGTGAGGGCACACCATGTCTTCCACCTGGAATAATCCAGAGAATCTGGGTCCAGACACATTGAAAGGGGATCCAGATAGTCCAGAAAATAATAATAATGATGATTTATCCAACGATGCTGAAGGTGTATGGAGCCCAGATATAGAACAAAGCTTCCAGGAGGCCCTCGCCATCTACCCGCCATGTGGACGACGCAAAATTATATTGTCCGACGAAGGAAAAATGTATGGTAAGGAAGCACCAGTACTAACAGTCCAACACATAAAATACTACCCCAAACATTAGTTTTAAAGTGCTTTTTGCAAATAGATACAAAATAACTGACTTCCTGCACAGGATATCTCCTACTCCTCTTTGTTATGGTGAAACTCCTCTGATATACTTAATGTTAAATATTTCAAAACATAATCCAACTCAGAAATATTGTATTAAAAGGAATTGATCACAATGTTTTTCAAAGCGTATTTTAGTTCATTGTTTTAAATTTCATCTAGGTCTTGTTAAATTCTGTATTGACAGTTGCTATTGATTGCTTTCCAATTTTCAAAGCAGTTGTTTTCATTCTGCACATTTTATTCTGTTTGTTTACATTTTTCAAAACTTGATACCTGTCAAATGCATTGTAATTTAGGTCAGTCTGTAATTTAGGTCGGCCAGTAATTAAGGTTGCTCAGTAATTTAGGTCATTCGGTAATTTAGGTCAGTCTGTAATTTAGATCAGTCTCTAATTTAGGTCAGTCATTAATTGAGTTAAGGTTTACAGGGGTATCTCAAACAGTGAACTTGAAGGCATTATACTTTCTATGTCAGCTGGATGCCCGATTGGATGTAGAAATCCCTGTATTAGGACACAGTCTAATTCTGTCATCTTTATTGAAACACATGAAATATCCGTCTCATACTTTATTAATCATCTTACAACAAAGACATCTTCTGTAATATGTGATTTACTTTGCTACCCCTCCTTCTATTGATCAGTAGCTAATTAAAGTGTAATTTTCTTTCTATCAAATTTATATCATAGTTCTTTGAATAGTTTTGTATTGAAGGACTGCAAAATGATTATTATTATACAGTTGCAGGAATGAAAGATATAAACTTAATAATAAATATAAATTAATTTTTGATATTCTAATTTTATTAAAGCAACACCCACCCACACCCCCTCCCCAACTCCTACTACCACCACCACTTTGGCTTCATCCTACCCCAGCCTGGCCTTTGCAGTACATTTAAATTCAGCTTCTGAATGAAAAAAAATTAAGAATCAGCAGACTGTCCCATACATGATTGATATGCATATGAGCATACAAACTGTACTTTTAATTTGATCCTTTCATGAATTTCTCAACTCATCTGACCCTAGAATTTGAATTGAAAGCAACCTCTAGCTTATTTGTATTCCGATAGTTTGTCAATATTTACTATGACAGAATATGATTTATAGATTTCTTTCACCTTCTCCACTTTCCTGGCCTTTGGTACAGATGAAATGTCTAATTGCTATCTCACAGGTGTACCTTAATGAATTTGAGATTCAAAACTGTGCGCCAGAATTTAGTTAGACGCGGAAAATGTTGTGAAAAATAAGGACATGATTTAATTATAATGAATTAGGGGGAAAAGCTGTCCTCGACAGGAATCACTGTAATAATTAAAAAAAAGTTTCCTGCAAGAAGTAAGGAATAAGTTTTAAAGAAGGAAGACTTAGTACGAAGCCCTGGTCAATCTTATATATCGCTTACGCGAATCCAGAAATGTTCGAGTGATTATATCAGAGACATAGACTACTCTCAGTGAAGTAGTTTATGTCTCTGGATTGTGTGTTATACCGTTAACTTGTCCATACCCCAAGAAGAAAAAAAATCAACTCTTAATAATGTTTAATTTGGTAAAGCTTAAAACGAAGGGGGAATAGTTTTTAAGGTAGTTGGACTCCTTCTTTCTGTTCCGCCGGTGCATCAACTTCCTTTTGCTTGGTACTGAGTCATCCCGATCTGTGCGATTTGCATATCTCCATTGTCGGCGAATATATAGATATATAGATATACACGTAAATACAAGTACTAAAAGATGCGTACAGTATAAACATCAACTGAATGTGAAGTATTCTAACATGGCCGAGAATGCGGGTTACAGAGATCCTAGCGTATTTCAAATTGTTACTATTGTAACTAAAGGCACGGGGAAGTAGACTGGCTCTATTTTTACCTTTCGCCGGGTTAGCACCATTTACCCCCAGTGTGTTATCTTTTAATTTCACAACGTTGAATACAGGTGCGCCCCAGAGAAGGAGAAAATCTAGGGCATATCTTTTATATGTATGTTAATAAAACGTGTATATGCCTATGAAATATTATCCACAGTGAAGTTACATAGGCTGTGCGAGAAGGGGAAAGATAAACATTTTGAAGCGACAGGAGTGCCTCGAACGAATGACTTGATATCCTGTTTCGTATAACCGATACAACTGGTTTGAAACGAGACAAATTTCCTTCAGAAGTTTTTAAACAGAATAAAGGAAAACTTTGCTCGTCGGTCGCGTACAATCTTCGTGTAGTACAGTAAAGGTAGGCGTAGAAGGATTATCCAGATGTGAAGTGAGCCGTTATTTCTGTCACAAAAGGAAGGGGACATTCATAATATTGTTAAATGGTTTTATACCCGCTTTTGTCGCTAGTCAAAATCTTCTTATTACAAGAACAAATGACAATTGTAGGAGCATTTTGTATAACTTTGTTGTCTTAACTCAGCGGGTTATCGTGGGGGCTCCGAATAAACCCGTCACGTGGGTGGCAAGAACACTGCCAACCGAGGTATAGAATCTATTGGCACAGTGCGAGTATTTTAAATAATATTTGTTATGAAATAAATGTAGCTGTAGAAATGTTGATGAAAATATTGGCATATGTTATATTTCTTATATTAGCCGTGTCATCATGTTTGGAGAGAGATTACATGCGGTGCTTTTTCACACTTATATATTTATTAGGAGCAATAACATCCTTTTGAATTCTGTTCAAAGTGCTTTATTCCACGTTGGATATAGTCTCTGTGCTATTCATAGTTGAAGTAATATATATTGAAAGGGAGGGGCATTGAATTTTTTTCTTTTTTTTTTTTATATGTAGTTTGTGCTTCCTCATGAAATACATCATGCGTGGTCATATAGAGAGCTGTATATTTAAACCCTTCCTTTATTTTAATTCATCACTAGCATTCATTTAAAATATAAACTCGACAATGTGATTTTTTTCTACATGTATATAAATCATAAACTTCCGCGGTCCTTTGAACAGTGTGCTGACTCGAGAGTTCCCACGCTTGAACGACGTACGTCTGTAAGCTGCTCGCCATCTGTATCAAACTATGAATCGAGAAGCCTTCCATCACGATCTAGCTTCCTCTGGTATCATGTTTTACAAAGGGATTCAATCACGACATGTTCAATTACTTTGACCCTCGATTTCAATATGTATCGGTGTCCCCTTTGTTGAGACGAGACCAGCACTATAAATACATCCTTTGCTTTGTGACCTACTGCAATAATGTTTTCATTGGCAACGTGATGGGTCCATTCGTATTGTGGTCTGTGACGCATCAAGGAAACCTGAATCCGGTGAAGGACCGAGTGACAAAAAGAGGGCGGACCCCTCATCAAATATAACAGTTGAACATGAATTGATTTTTACATATTGTGGGTTTGATTGATCATGGGGAGATCGTACAATTTTATCAAAAGGGAGAGACGTATACGAATCTTTTCACGAAAGGGAATACCAAGTTTTTTTTTTTTTAAATGATCCGGCGGTTACTGTTTTGAAAGACTGGAAAGGTTCTAAATTCTGGAGCACTTCCCCAGATTCACTAATTTTGATTGTGTAGTATTTCATAGTGTCGGTATATAGCCCCAGTCTGACCCAGGCTAGTAATAATCGTGAACTGTGCTTATCAGTCTGAACTGCAATTTGTCTGATAGGTTGGAGATAAGATGAAATATAGACAATAGTGTGATTTCTTCTGAAATAATCCTTATCAGATCTGCGGCTTAACATAATGAAGGGTTTTCATTGCAAGTCCGTAATCGTGGAAGGTTAACTTTCCGTGGTCGTCGTGTAGACAATAGTCGCCCCTTGTTTTGCTGTTCATCTGCGGCACACGCGCTATGGTTTACCGACTTACATTCGGGACTAACAACGTTGCCGTGTACACTACAGGTGCTATAATTGCTACAAAAATTACCAAATTGCCTTTGAACAAGGAACAGGTCGTCAAAGTCTTTCAAAACCAGGTTCCTCTTTACTATCTTATCTTGATGGGTTTCAAGTACGGGGCAAACTAAAAAGCTGCCGAATAAAAAGCTTAAGCGAAGAATGAGTCACGGCCCTAGGTGATCAGCAATGAGTCACAATCCACCGGTGGTTTTATGTATACATGTGGAACTGAAAGAGCCATGTTACACATGCTTATTTTTACCTTCTGACGGCTCTTTAAATTTTGCAGAAAGTTCGTTTACCTAAGTCAAGTGTGGTGTTTCGCATTGAATGACTTACATGTGGACGGACAGGCTGTACACGCCATGTCACGGATGGAACACCCTCCTGTCCCAGGCCTCTGGTAACATATAGAGAACTGGCTTGGTCGGATGCCAGCTTTACTTCAAACAAGAAATAAAAACATAATATGATACAAGAAATAGGGCATTTTTGTCGTTTTGCAGCTGTGTAGCGTTGGCATTTACTTGTGGCGTTTGTGCGTAATGGTAATATGGAGAAACTTATTGTCAGAGATATGGGAGGGGGGTTGCTTTAAACAACAGCGAAGTATCTCCTTCACTTCTTGTATAATGCATGTATTGTTACGCCATAGACAAACTCATATATAATACAACTTGAAAACGTCATAAATCCGTTCCGAATCTCTCCTGTTGCAAAGCCACATCAATTATTCACAGCTCGTAGAAATCGACACCTGCTGATACAAAGTACGAACAATTTATGTAAGTCAATGATAAACAAGATATTGGCTATTGGATATTATAAACTGTAACACTAAATCAATTCAATAATGGTGTATGAAGTTGGGGTTTTTTTTTCAACTTTTCGCAGAGACACGAGATTGTGCGTGTTTCTCAGCAAAGAGGTTAGCAGCCGATCCAAGACTAAAAAACAAACTCAAGAAAGGTGGGAAGGGGGGGGGGCCACAAGAACGATAGGTGTGGATCCAAGGTTTTACATAAAAAGTGACAACCACTAGAAATAAGGGTAAAAATAAGAATAAAAGACATTCTCTGGGAAAGTTGTGTAATTTTATGATAAAATTGAATTATTCTGTTCCTGAACTGCTTCGTCATTATATATATAGTATGTACCTTTCAAGTGATATATTAGAATACTCCATAATTGACAGTGTAATTTATAAAGTAAGAGGGTAATGATACTGCGTCCTGAAAATCTTGGTGATTGCAGGGAGGTCATGTCTATTGACATCCGGGTTATCGGTGATCCTTGATAAACACTTCAGAACACATCGGATACCTCATGTTCATCATCTCACGCCTTGGTCGTGCAGTCAAGTAGACACGGATCACCTCCCTTTATGCTGGGAGATTAGACGGTATTTGGGATGCACTGTGAAATGATTGATCTGTGCTTAACTGATGGCGTCAACCCTAACGTGAAAATTGACGAAAATGAGTTGACAACAAGCTCGAGTCTTGTATACTAGTAAGGTTTTCGATTATCACACATTATACCCAAATCCTCTGCCCTAACAAAGCTGTCTCTGCTAAACATAGTGACGAGAAGACATGATCAGAGAGCTATTTACAATAAGAATGATTGATCATTGTAGCAGAGAGAAGGATAAGGAGATAGGGGATGATAGGGGGCGCTCTACAGAGGTGTTAGAAACCCATTGTCAGGTGAAAAATCAACCGTGCACAAAAATCAATTACTTATCTTTTTATAAGACAGGAAACTTGTCTGATGTACGCATAACAATTGATGAATAGTCGGAAGTCATCTATCATGCAGCCGTTTGGCCAAGATATGATTTGTCATTCTCCTGTTAACTGTATGCTCAGATTCGTGTTTCAAATTTGATCGATTCCCATTCTGGGTGATTAGACTTTTCCTTATAAGAAATTATGAGTCTCATAAAAATATACAAAATCTGACGCCAGCCGCAAAAATGGAACATTCAAAAATAGAATAGAGAGGGCGATTAAAGAGATGCCATAACGATAATCTGTTAAAATCTTTTGTTATATTGAAAGCGAGGGCTGGATAAGGATCATGGAGTGATTAGGCCATTGTCATTGACTGCGAAAAAGTCATAATACCTTCATATAAAGTGGCTACTGTTGAAATCGTATATGATATGCTGCGACAGCACAACATTGGAGTCGGGTCACGTCTGAAGATAGTGACATGTAAATAAATAATCTGTTTTTATTTTCGTTTTGAATTCTATGACCTGCTATATAGTTTTGAAAGCAAACATCTTGAAGTGGGTTTTTTTATGCAAACGAAGCACATATAACTCGATGAAAAGTATTGTAAAATTGTGACCCAACAAGTTCAGAGTGCGCGGATGACGTCATTTGAAGCAATTTGTATATGATTAATGCAGGTATAGAAAGCTTCAGATAAATATTACACATCAGGTATTGGTCACGTGATATTACCGAAAGGGGGACGGGGAACTTTTAAATTTAGTTTAAATAACGCTTCCACTTGTCGATCTAGATACCCTGCATTTTGAAGGAAAATTTATTTAGAAAGTCTGTTTTTACTAGACGAGTTCGGTGTCGTTCGCGGGCGCCGCGTGTGTATGTACAAGAAAACGATAATGACCGGGATATTATCTCCTAATATTCCCAGGTAGGGATGAACTTATTACCAAGCGCATTTAATGACAGATCATGTACTTCTCAAGATACTCCCGATTACTTTCCTCTCCAAGTCTAGTCTGCTACCTCACATTATAAATAACTTGAAATGTGAAATATATAAAGTTATAACAAAGTTCTTTGGTTCTTCAGGTCGCAATGAGTTAATAGCAAGGTATATCAAGTTGAGAACAGGCAAAACAAGATCCAGAAAGCAAGTCTCCTCTCACATTCAAGTGCTAAGTCGACGAAAGACCAAGGAAATTCAGACACAATTAAAGGTATTACCTACAAAACAATGTTCCCCTGCTCCAATTCCTCTCAGTCGTGACTGAAGTGTCTTCATGATGTTGTTAATTTCGTAATGTATTTAAATTTTGTAACTACTTAAGAGTTACCCCTCTTTGTGCTTTTTTTTTTTTTGTCTTACGTTTGCTAGATATATCATTTAGTGACTTGTTAGAAATCATTTTACTTTTCTTATATTGTATATAAGGAGATAATATCCACACTGGCTGAAAGTAACAGATTAAAATAAGATGAAAAACTTGTTTCATCAAACCACACTTGCATTAGAACTGTAAAAGCAATGTAAAGTAAGAGACTGCTGGATGTTGTTGTTTCTTGTGGTACAATGTTTGATTTACTATGCAGGCCATTCCTAGATTATGCCACAATGAACAATATGTTAGTAACCCCCTGTCACTTTATAACTATTATTGAAAACTGTATAAATCCCTGTATATCAAGTCAGTGTAAATTAAGTTCCAAATACATGCTGGTGTGACGTGTACTTGCATGCATACAGTCTCTATGTAACCTTGAGTAGTCCATTCCTATGCAGGACCAAGCTGCCAAGGATAAAGCCCTCCAGAGCATGGCCTCCATGTCCTCAGCACAGATAGTCTCAGCCAGTGCTATACACAACAAGGCCCTTTCCCAGGGCATGCCCGTCCCGCCAGGCATGGCTGTTCGACCCACCTACCCAGGACCCGCTACATCTCAGGTACATTTATACTCAAATACTGTTTGTCGATGCTTTGAACATTTTTTTATGTTGTGTTCCGTGTTACAAAAAAGGTGATTACAATTTAAATGAAATTCTGTATTTTCTAGTCCTACCCATAGGGAATGATGATAAACAGTATGAGCAGCTTGACTAAAATATCATCAGTTGATTTCATCAAGTTTTCTTCATAGCTAATGATTTCAGATTCTTGTCATTCACTAACGACTGACAGAATTGTAAGAATTGTATTCCCTGAAAGTTTGAAGTCCTTTGACATCTTTAGTTTTCTCATTTCATTTGCAAAGTGTATTCTTTTGATTTTCAGTTTTGGCCCCAGAATAACATAGGCCCACAAGGAGAGTAAGTAACCCATAATTTGACCTTTTGTCCTTTGTTTATCTTACCTTGTTATATACATGTGCTTTCATTATTATTTTTTCATCCATACTCCTTCCATATAACAGAAAGTAGAAAAAAATGTTTAGTATAGTTTGTTAGAATTGTCATTGTTTTCATACTCTCGACTCTAAAATTGAGTTCTGGTACATATTATCTGTTTCTCTACTCATAGCTTGAACATTGGGTATAAGTATTCACAAAATCCTTCATATTTCAAATAAAGCCACAAAAAAAAGCCTTACTGTTCATACTGAAATAGTGGACCTTGACCGTGATGCACTGATGCTATGACCTTAAAATGATAATCTCATATTGAACCTTGGCTGAAACTTTAAAAGTCAAAGGGAGACGGTTTCATATTTGATGTGTACACTCCTTGTCTAGGGTTTTTTAATTTTACACTGAAATAAACAGAAACATAATGCTTTAAAACAGAAATTTATACAGACTTTCTGTATGACATGCACATTCTGCTTATGATGATGAACCCATTTCGGTTGGCAATAAATTGACCTTGATGGTCATGCAATAGCTGAAGTGTTCATATGAATTGTTTAATCCCAAATTCATCACGACTATAAGCATCTTTTTGTTAATTAAAATTGTTTAAATAATGATGCCTCAAGTGTACAATTGCCTCACAAGGATAATAAAAATACTTCAGCCCTCTATTGTAAATGAATTTTTAATTCTTCAAGTTTAGTTTCCAAAACTAATTCTTGAATTTTGCAAAAATAAAGCATTTGGGAATGGAAGAGAGTTTATGGAGATAATATTAAAAAAAACTGTATGCTGCATATATGTTGTATTTCTTGCTGACATTTATATGATATGTATAATCTCTCAATATCAATTGTCTTCATATGCATGTAACACTGATTTTGTCTATCACTTTATAGTATAAAACCTCCATTTGGTGCCCCAGGATATAACATAGATTCTAAGCCACCTACATCCGTACCTAATGAAGTTATGGCCCCTGCATGGCAAGGAAGATCCATAGCAGGACCAAAACTAAGACTGGTGGAGTTCTCGGCATTTTTAGAACAAACTAGAGACCCAGAATCTGTTGGGGTAAGTCTCTTGGGAGTTTCTGCTTCATTCAGATTTTCTTCTTTTTTCTACTTTCAGTAATATAATACAGATTTATAGTTTATGTTTACTACAAGAATTTTTTTGCTGTGATATAAGATACAATGACATCTGCTACAATAATATGAGCTTTCTTATGAGCACAGAAATATTTCTTATCCTTGTCAGTAATGAAGAGAACACCTAAATGCAACATGTCACCATATTAGGTACAGCCAAACAAGTATATTTCATTCATGCATCTTTTGATAAATACATGTATATCTCATCAGTTACTGAATTTTCTATATTCTGTGATGAAAAAGGTGACATTAGTGCACAGTAGGATAATCTTTTGGGATATAATCCTCAGCTGTTTATGGTGCTGAGTCTACAGTATAGGTGAAAATGACCTAATATGACATGTCAGAGAAGTAATTAAGTAGGACAAAGTGACCATCTTTTTATTATTGAATTAAAATGACCTATAAATACTAAGTCTTAATTGTGTTTTTCAGTACCATAAACATTTATTTGTTCACATTGGCTCCAGCAGTTATTCAGATCCTCTATTAGAGGTAGGTATTACAAATGTACTGGTACTTTTTTGTAAATGCAGTTTCGTTTTGATTGTAAGGTTATGCTCTACATGGTTTGTTCTGTTCTACATGTTTGTTGGAAATTTTCACTCATAGCATCTTTAAAGTCTGTAATATAGCTTTCATACCGCTAATGTTGCATTTTAATTCTTGTAGTGAGTGTGTTGTTTTACCTAATTTTCACAATTAGTATGAATTTTTAGATATTTATATAAAAAAAACAAACTCAGCATCTATACTTTATCATAGTGAAAGGTGTAATTTTTTGTGATATTAATGCTCTTACAAAATCATTGCAAATAATGTAAATTAACAAATAAACAAAAGTGTTTGTTTTCATGTTCGTAATTAGTATTTTCATTTGACTGTTTTAATTTTCATAGGCTATTGATATTCGACAAATATATGACAAATTTCCTGAAAAGAAGGGAGGACTGAAGGAACTGTATGATAAAGGACCTCAGTCCGGATTTTTTCTTGTCAAATTCTGGGTAAGTAAATGTTTTCTGCTGTCTTTGATTAACAATTCAGATTTTGAAAATAGCTTTCCTTTTCACTCCTGAGAAAAAAGAATAAAATTCAGTATATATTGTTTGATGTGACTAGTTTATTATGTCTTTTATTCCTGCAGGCTGACATCAACACAAATGTACAGGATGAAGCTGGGGCATTCTATGGCGTAACTAGCCAGTAAGTAGGCAGAATGATATACTGATGGGAAAAAAATAAATTTAAAGGGATTATCACAATGTAAACTGGAGGCTACATAGTAAACTGTTGGCAACATTGTACACTTTTGGCAACACTGTAAACTGTAGGCTGCATTGTAAAATGTTGACAACACTGTAAACTGTAGTCCACATAGTTAACTGTAGTCCACATAGTAAACTGTAGGCTACATTGTAAGATGTTGACAACACTGTAAACTGTAGTCCACATAGTTAACTGTAGTCCACATAGTAAACTGTAGGCTACATTGTAAGATGTTGACAACACTGTAAACTGTAGTCCACATAGTTAACTGTAGTCCACATAGTAAACTGTAGTCTACATAGAAAACTGTAGGGAACATTTTAAGGTGTAGGCAACGTTGTAAAGTTTAGGTGAAATTGTAATCTGTAGGCTACGTTGTAAACCGCAGGCAACAAGCACTGTGGGGGTAATTTTGGGGGGATGTTTTCCATTTTTTAGAAAGAGGCTGAAGGAAAGACTTATGAATAATTTTTGTAATAAGATGAATCATACCAAGATATTTTTCTGATGATGTATTCTTGGAAACTGGTGTTTTTTCTGTTTTATAGGTATGAAAGCACAGAAAATATGACAATAACTTGCTCCACCAAAGTGTGTTCATTCGGCAAACAAGTAGTTGAAAAAGTCGAGGTAAGTCTTTAAACATCCTGCACTTTCTATTCTTTACATATTCAATATATTTCTATCAGAAAGATAATAAAATTTGATATATATATACAACCTGTAGGAAATGAGAAATCATATGATCCCCGTACCATAATTTTACAACTGACTTCTGATCAGACAAGTTTTTCCAGTGGTATCACGATGGTAATCCAGTGGTATCACGATGGTGATCCTGTGGTATCACGATGGTGATCCTGTGGTATCACGATGGCATCACGATGATGATCCAGTGGCATCACAATGGTGGTCTATTGGTATCATTATGGTGGTCCAGTGGCATCAAGATGGTGGACCAGTGGTATCAGGATGGTGGTCCAGTGGTATCAGGATGGTGGTCTAGTGGTATCATGATGGTGGTCCAGTGGCATCACGATGGTGGTCCAGTGGTATCATGATGGTGGTCTATTGGTATCATGATAGTGGTCCAGTGGTATCACGATGGTGATCCTGTGGTATCACGATGGTGGTCTATTGGTATCATGATGGTGGTCCAGTGGCATCACGATGGTGGTCCAGTGGTATCACGATGGTGGTCTATTGGTATCATGATGGTGGTCCATTGGTATCATTATGGTGGTCCAGTGGCATCACGATGGTGGTCCAGTGGTATCACGATGGTGGTCCAGTGGTATCACAATGGATTTTAAATCTGATGACACGGATTTGATACCAGCGGTTGTCGGTTTGGATTTTTGTTTATTGTCATCTTCCTGTTTATCTGTCTATCAGTTGAGACAAAGTCAAGAGGCCTTTTGTCACAGTGTACGTTGACAAATGAAAGATCCCTCACTGCTTCAGATAGGGTGGGTGCATAGGTATAAATTGTGTGATCAAGCAACAGGTATGCTTCTTCAGATTAGTGAATTATCATGTGGTGAAAAACAATTCACAAACAATTTTCTGAAACCTTGACATAGCATCTCTGGATTTTGCATTTAACTTCACAATACCTTGACACAGTTTTCCAATAAGGTCATGATGAATACAATTCTACATTCTCTCTTCTGTTTTTCAGACGGAGTATCCCCGTTTTGAGAATGGACGACATGTGTATAGGATTCACAGATCACCAATGTGTGAATACATGATCAATTTTATTCATAAATTAAAACATCTACCAGAAAAATACATGATGAACAGTGTCCTTGAAAACTTCACTATCCTACAGGTAAGATTGGAGGAAATTGTAGAGTTTTGATTTATTTCAAATATATGTCCTATCTGAAAAAAATTCTTCACTGTGTGAATCTTTGGTCAGTGGAACACTTTCGTGTGTCCATTTTTGGTCAGTGGAACACTTTACTGCGTCAGTCTTTGATCAGTGGAACAATTCAATGGATCAATCTTTGGTCAGTGGTTCAGTGGAATTTCATACTGTGGCAGTCGCTGTTTCTCACATTTATTCCAAGTGCTTTGAATGGTTTTGGGAGGTACTTGATTTTAACTCTGGACAGTATAAACCATGAAAACAAAGCAAAGATCAATTCCAAACTATTAAGCTATGTTCAATGTGAAATACTCACCAGAACGTTATTTCAAATCAAACCCATTTTTGACAATAAAACGATCCTTAGAAATATAAAAGTTTAATTTTCTGGGAGTAGTTTGTCTTTTCTGAACAAGTACATGCATTACCAAACTGTAAGCAGTCGCACTATACCATCAAAGTCAAAAGTAAAAGGGATAGAAAAACTTGGTAAAGTAGTTAACTGCTCAATTTGATGTTCATAGGAACAGAGTTCATCGTGTTCAAGTTAACATGTGATATGACTGAAATACTGTACATGGAAACAACACAACAAAAGTGAGGATGAATTTCCAGCAGAATGATGATCAGGTTTTCAGTCATGCCCACAGCTATGCCTAGGGTTTGTTTGTATCCTGTGTTGTAGGCGACACATCGGCCTTGGAATGCTTTACTGTTGTTTCATATAAGAATATTAGTCTTAGAAATTTCTTTCTTTACCAAGATGTATGGTATCTCAATAATATTATTGCTTATCACTGAAGTCAATACATAAATTTGTATTTCTTCTCTTTTGTCAGGTGGTTAGTAACAGAGACACTCAAGAGACATTGCTTTGTGTTGCATACGTATTTGAAGTGTCGACAAGTGAACATGGTGCACAGCATCACATTTATCGTCTTGTGAAGGATTAGGTTGTGATTCAATCAATTTCAAAGCATACTAGTGCCACACAGTCATCACCAATTGTCATAGACCCATCCGGCTTGTGCCAATGCAGTCACATGGTCAAAGAAAGACAACTCTTGCTGAAAAAAAAAATCTAGAAACTCAGGAATGATGATTTCTTAAATCTTACAGAATGTGAGTTTGGTGCACAATGATATGCACATCCTTGCCATATTAAAATCCTCTAGTAATCCAATGTCTATAGTGCTGAAGAGAAAAATCAAGTTGCAAAAAATCAAAAAAGGATGGAGAGTTAAACTTGTGTGCTGGTTCAATTTTCGGATCTTCATTTCGCCGAACTGACACCAAAAGTGAAGTACGTCTTGTTCTTACAAAATATACACGTCTGTGTTGGATACATCATCAAGTTCATCATAGTATTTGATCACAGTCTATTTTTCAAATCAATGAAAGAAAATTTTCAGTTGTCAGATATTTTGAACTTTCTCAAATATGTTAAAAATCTGTGAAATATTTGAAAGCAATAAGAGACAGAAAAGAATACCCAGAAATTACCATGCCCAGGTTTCTTTTGTTCTATTGAACATTATAACTATGCAATTATCAAAACAATAACAGGGTAGTTGCTGTATACTGTACAGTATGTGCACACTGAATTCTAACAAATATATATTTTCCGAAGCCAAATTGAATCAAATTTCATTTTCCATATTTCAAGATCTTATTTAGATCTGAAAAAAAAAATTGGTTCTTGTGGGTAGATAATGAGAATGACAATAAATTTTTCTGAAGTTTTTCAGTTTGTTTCAGTTGAGCTTAATTTTGAGCCTGGTTGTAGGACGTACAAGGTTGTATGCAACAACATGCATTATATTTAACCCAAGGCATTTATGAATGATTTTTTTCCCTTCAGAGTTCTATCGAAATTTTGTACTGGTAAAATCATGCTACAAGGGATTATTTGACAGAGCGTTTCATTATGTCTTTTTATGGAATGATTTTTTGAAGTTTTTCTTTTCTGTCAATTGCCTTTCTAGGTTGACTTGTTGTGAACATTTTTTATGACTTCAAGTTCTGTTATAGAACATATGAATATATAAAGTTGGAATCAAGTCCATTTGTCGTATTGCATGGTGCTTGAACTATGTTGAATGGGAAAGCATTTAATACGAATGATCTCAAATCATGTCATTTTGCTGGCTGGCACATCCATCATTTTTCATCATATTACTTTTAGGGGCAAATATCATTTTGTAAGTAGTACACATGGTCACTTTATGCTAAGCATCGTCTGAAATAAAAGCAGTAGGTATCAATATTTCATCCATCTGGCCACTCTTTTAACAAATCTCCTGTGGTAACAACATCTCTCCATGTGATACATACACCCCCTCCTTAAAATGTGGATTTTCACACATTTGCTCTCTTCTTTTGGTTATTACCCTTTCATTGAATTATTACTACATTTCTGTATGTGATAATGATTATAACAGCACCCACTACCCCTATGAGATTGTTAGTATCATTTCTGCATTTTAAATGGCCTAATATGGCCAAAGTAATTAAATCCCCCCCCATTTTTTAATGCCCTATATTGTCATTTTCATACAGTTTTCACTTCAGTGACAGCTACTGTTTTAAAGTTTTGTACTTAATCAAGAGTTGTATTTAGCATTGATGTTTTGCTCATTTTTGAAGAAATATATTTTTAATTTTATATCATAAAGCAATAATGAAATTTTAAAGTAAGTGTTTTTCTTCTCTTCTAAACATGGCATATTTCAATATTCAAGAACAATTCGAATACATGACCTACAGAATTAACTTGAAATGAAATATATGAATAAAATTTTCTTTGGAATAAAATGTTATCTAAAGTATTAACAAATACATGTAGATTTGTTTGGTCATTTTTAGCACAAGCTTCATTTTCATATTCATGCAAACTTTTTCATGTATAACTGAAGTTCTAGTCTAAGAGGATTTGGCAATAAATCATATTATGTGCCTTGGTAGAGGCATACTGCACACTGTATCATAAATAATCACCCTATTTGTAAGGGTAAGAGCAAAAAAGTGCCTACAAATAATCATATCATGCAAACTGTCATCTCTTGTTTTATATGTAGATTTTTTAATCTTGGTGCATTTTAAGATATCTATTCTGCTGTTGTGTTGTGTATATACAGTGTTGACTTCTCTGAATCCTTCTTTCACCCACACTTATCAAACCTCTCCCTCCCCCATTCCCTCACTCTCTTCCCACCAGATTGTTACATTGTTTAAATAGTGCCTTGATTTGAACAGTCCATCCATTCTGATTATATATTCTAAGGGTTAATATGTTTACTATGAAGATATTGTATTTTTAACAAAGTTAAGAGATAATGAAGGTTTGCAACTTGCCTTTAGTATTCATGAAAAATCAGCTGGTATTTAAATAAAAGGTTAATGCTGCTCTCATAGGAATATAGTGATTACAAAAGTTTTATAGATGGAATTAGGAGTTTGGGGGGGTTTTGTGGGGGTTTTTTTTGGAGGGGGGGGGTTGTATTTTTTTTTCGGTTTTATTTTACCAGTGGGATTCAATTTCACTTTACACAGTCTATTATAAAAAAGTTATTTTTCTGTGAGTTTCAGTTCAAATTTACAAATAGACAAAAATATTGATGTATATTTTAATCGACCATACTTTTTTCGTGGTCTGTTATTTTAGATAATCTATAGAACTAATGTCAGTGATTGTACATACAAATTTTTGTCAGTGAATAGAACAACCACTTTATGAAGGAAACTCGTCTAGCAAAATGTTCTTTTTATCATCATCACATGGCCTCGTTTTGAGAACTCTTACATCTGGAGGTGGTAACTTAAAACTTGTAGTTTGTGATGAAATTTATTTATATATGCAATGTTATTGTTAAAAAGCCAAATATTTTATAATTTTTAGGTGATGAAATCAGAGTTACTGTAAACCTACTTATTTTAATATAAGATTTCTTAAAGTTTGTACGATAATGAAGGAGTGCATTTGTTGAATATTAAAATGGATATGTTTACAGTATCTATTAGTCTACATATTGGGAGATGTTGTAGACGATTTCAACTTGTTGTCTATATATACATATACCTTATTCTACGTCTGTGTAGTATAATGAATCCAA
Organism: Pteria penguin; assembly: GCA_035048485.1. Taxonomy (NCBI): domain Eukaryota; kingdom Metazoa; phylum Mollusca; class Bivalvia; order Pterioida; family Pteriidae; genus Pteria; species Pteria penguin. Next base: position 74,345,737 of record CM068581.1, on the reverse strand, counting down.
TTAATTTACAAAATGGAGAAGTGATGATTAACCCAATGAAATTATAGTTTTATATGAATATTAATGCAAACGTGATTAATAAACAACAAACTATACACCTTTGTGTCTTGTGATTATTGTATAATCATGAATTTACACTATAAGCTCAAAATCAAAAGGATTTAGTAGCTCATGCCACCATCAGTCATTCAAATAAAGTAATAGTTGGAATAGGTATGGCTCGCTTTTATATAAAGTTTACTTTTTCTCCAAGCCTAGAGGATTTATAAAGCCAAAGCTTCTACCAGGTTTCTACTGTGCTGAGTTGGTGAGAATCATATTTCCTATGGGCCAGATACAATCCTATCCATAACACTTAAAAGTACAAGTTGTTTTAAAATAAATGAATATTATCCAGCTATATGAATGTGTACAATAAATATACAATAGTTATCCCCTGCTAAGAACGATGTTCTAAATGTAAATTGTGATTCGACGGATGTTGGTGGTAAGTTTCATTACCAGATTGGTTGATTGATTATTGTTTTTACGTCACTCTAAGATTATTTCACTTATATGGTGACGACATCTCGGACAGAAATTTATACCTTTACTACGTACCGACCCGAAGCAGTGAGGGGTCTTTCAAGTGCCACGCCTATCGTGACACGGGACCGATTGTTACGGTCTCATTCGAAAGACCAGTGCGCCCATGGCGGGAGTCAAACCCGATATCTTTCAGTCAAGAGCCGAGTATCTCGTCCAATGAGCTACAATGGCTTCTCACAAAATCAATCTAGAAATATACTCCAATTATTGATTATATTATTTTAACGGGATCTTCAAGGAAGGCAACTCCTACAAATAACAATATTTTCATTCTTTCATATCACATCTTGTATAGTTTTTCGGAATTGAATCAATCAGTTAGAACCTATGTGTTTATCTTGTGACTAAGAAATAAAGAAATACGAGGGCTGATTGATATGTGGTGAGCCTCGTATTGAAGTGAATACGCAGGGATCTTCTTGTTAAGTCCTACTATTCTCTGACTATATAAGGCCGTGTACGCAAGGACTAGTCTCATTTGGTCAGTCTATATCGGCGCATTGCATTTGCATTATTTTTTAACATAATCACTATCTATACACTTTTGCCAGCGGTGTTTAAGGGCCTCAATGCCACATTTAAAGAACTCCTTTTCTTGGCTGTTCAGAAAGTCATCCACTGCATGTATGACGTCATCATCGGACTGAAAGTGAGTGTCGGAAATAGCTGTTTTCAGTTTTGGAAATGGATGAAAGTCTAATGGAGCGAGATCAGGTGAATAAGGTGGATGCTCGATCAATTTAAACCACAATCATGAATGACAGCCATGGCAATGACAGACTTGTGAACAGGAGCATTGTCCTGATGGAACATCACACCTTTAGTGAGCTTTCCGCGGCGCTGAAGTTTAATATTTCTCCGAAACTGCGTCAGAAGTGAAGCATAGTATGTGCCGTTGATTGTTTGTCCCTTTTGTAGATAATCTATCAGTAGAATATCATCTGCATCCCAGAAAACCGAGGCCATAACTTTCCCAGCTGATGGAACAGTCTTTGCCTTCTTTGACGGAGGTGAGCGAAGTTGCTTCCATTGTTTGGATTGTTGCTTGACCTGTGGGGAAAATGATAGAACCATGTTTCATCCATAGTGACAAAGCTCTGAAGAAAGTTGGCAGGATCTTCCTCAAAAAGGTTCAGATTAGCATGCGATAATGTGCGTTTGGTGGGCTTCTGATCAGCTGTCAGAAGTCTGGTACCCAACGGGCCGAAAGCTTTCTGATTGCAAGATCCTCTGTCAGAATTGAATGCCAACTGTTCTGGCTATATAACTTTCTGTAACTCGTCTGTCATCCATAACAATATCATGGACTTTATTTACCATTTCTGGGGTTGCAACAGCGAGAGGCCTTCCAGGACGGGGGTCATCCTCGAGGCTCAGTCTGCCATGCTTAAATTTCGCCACCCATCTTTTCACTGTAGCTTATGAAGGGGCATCTTTCCCTAGTGTTGCTACCATATCATTATGGATATTCTTAGATGTTAAACTTTTTATGCAAATATTGGATCACTGTTTTTTTTTTTTCACCGATTTTGTCCATTTTGCAAAAGCCACTTGTTTGTTTTAGAGTGCTACCTCGTCTATATAAACTGACCAAATTAGACCAGTCCTTGGGTACACGGCGTTATATACTCAGAGAGTAGTAGGACTTAAAAAGAACATCCCTGCGTATCCAATTCAATACGAGGCTCACAACATATCAATCAGCCCTCGAATGTCTACGAGGAGTGGGACACAGTTTATGCCGAATGGCGACTATTTGTTGACATACCTTTCTCCTAAGGCACCGTTCATTTGATAATCTGGGGGGGGGGGGGGGGGGGGGGGGGTGTTTTTCAACCCGGCCAGATTATTTTTTGTTACGTCAACCTTGGGGCAAGGGATTTTTTTTTTCGGAAGAGCCAGAGCAAAACATTTCCTTTCACCAATAAAGTACAATGTATTGTTGTATGATAATACAAATTTGACAATAAACACTGATATTTTTGACAAAATTCTGCTCAAACCGACCTCAGCTATATTATACGCTTTTAGTCCATTATAATGATGCCATATAGTGAGACTAGAAGCAGGAGGGTGAGGAATGGGGTAAGGATGTGAAGGAACGAGGCTACCCTGAGTAAAAAAAAATTGACAAAAATGACAAAAATTCTGAAAATGTGAGAAATGTCGGTTCCGTCTTAGTCGCGAAATCAATCATGAATTATATGAAGAAAAAATCTATGAAAATGTCAACATTTGGCATCTTCATACTGCCATAACTTTAATAGGATGGAGATACCAGCAAAAGGATAATTGTATGTAATTTATCTCACCGAGCTCTGTTCAAATACATTAAGTACATGAAGATATGAATACACTGCAAAATTCACCTGGGATTGCTACTACCCCCTGTCCACCCCTCATGAACCGTTTTTGGCATATATCCAGAACAAACATTACAGCACTCAAAGAAAAAGATAAACGCATCTGACTCTGTCGCATGACAGAAATCACCATGGAAATGCACTGTTGATAATGTAATAATTTGAAAAAAAGACACAACTTGTCACAAGAACACCACAAAAACTTTCGATTAAGACACAGTTGCGATACCGACTCAAGACGGTCAATTGATGTGACAGTATTCAATCAGTTGGAGTGGTTTTTACAATAGCAAAGAATCTATGAATAATCCTCATTATAGAGAGCAAGGATCAACAACTTTCTCAAGTCGAGACTCTGGTCATAAAAAATATGAACATGTATAGTAATGCTGAGTAAGACCAAGATATCAAAAATGTATAAATCGACACCAACATGAGTAAACTGTGTTCTGCCGATCTGGAAGCGAGCTGAGACACTTAATTGATTGATCCATAAGAGTCCCAATTAACAGTAAGAGGGAATGAGATTCAGGACCATGTCTCCTTTGAAAAAGGTTTCAACAACGCCCACCATATAATCCCCACCCACCTGTTAGTCAGCGTACAGGTTCAAGTAAAACTCTCTATATAATGGTGTAGAAGGGGTCAATACAAGAATTACTGTCCTTTTGATGATCTCCGGGTTATATTATTGTAAATCAATAAGGCTTTTCACTATTTTGGAACCCTACGAGATAAACGTATTGGAACCTTAGACCCTCTTAAGTTTGTACACAAGATCACCGTAGAAATTGGGATGGGAAATTCCATTGGATACAAAGTAATATTTCTGAATTTGTTTAAAAGTTCTGAATAGCACCAAAACAATTTCCAAAGGCTTTTCTAAGTTTATGATACTTGTAACCCTGAGTTGAATGTTCCAACGTTATTTGTATTTTTTTTTTGTATGAAAGTCCAAAACATTAGTGCAGGCGCTGGCAAATCGAAGAAACTGATTTTTTAGATACCATATAATGGTAGTCTAGTCTAGGAATATCTGTGACTAACCAACTAAGGGAAATTTACCATAGGAAATCTAAAATCGTCATGTTTACCATAGATATTGGTATGGATTTTATTGTTGTCTTCATTTATAGGTCCAAGAAAAGTGTTTCTGTATCACAAATATTGTCTTTGTTTAACTGAAATTCAGGTGGGTATATGTTAGCTATATATCTTTCAAACTCAGGGTTATCAATACCTAAGATATCGTCAAGGTACATGTACATGTAACTAGGGGTATCATCCAACATCTCGATAAGGTCGAATCGTTTAGATTTTTGAGTAGAATACATCAACAACAACACCCCACTTCCACATAACAATATAAAACAAATCTGCTATAAAAGGTATACAGTTAGTACTCATAGAAATATCCCAACTATCTGCTGATCTTGCCTTTAAATTCAAGTAACAAATATGGTAGGTTTGTTCAAGACTGAACTGATGAATTCAAACGATCCCAATAACATAAACTGTTCTGTTATGTATAATTCTGACGAGCAAAGCTCGCCAGGAAAAACTGAGATGTCACACCCAATTTCTTCCACCCAGAATACCAAATGGACGGTGCCTAAATATCACCAAAATCGACCAAGATGCTGAACATCTCGATAGCGTCAATTGCAGTGTACTTGATTCTAGAATAAGATTTACCTTCGATAAAATATGATTTATCAACAAACTGCAATCTGCGGTTGCCATTTTTACTAGTAAAAACACTGGAAGATAACGGAGAGTATGTCCATTAATGTTTGATGAAGGATCGTTGTGTTGAAAAATAAAACAACTCGGTATTGGGTATTTTATTGAAACTTGTGGCATTTAGAAGTTCTAACAGTTCATTTAAATTTTAATGATCCACATTTTATTAATACCACTTTAAGAGAACACTTATACGCAGTACTTTTAATAGTGGGATTTAACTTCTGATAGAATTTTGGTAAAATGGAAATTTAATGGATGGTCTGGGTTACATCGGGAATATTTCACTCATGTCTATCCTGAATATTGCATTATTTAAAGCTGTATGTAGCCTGAATAGAGATGTATATTTTGTTGTAGTTGGTTAAACACGTGGTGTATATGTGTGTACTCTTAAATTTGATTTTCGTACCCGTAAATGTTCAAATAAAAGTTGATCTGTGAAGTGATGGAGACATCAATGTGTATCATCATCAATCGCCATATGCATTTTATATCGATAGAAATGCTGCGTAGCTCCTAAGGGGAATAAGTCGCACAATTACCCACTCAAATTCAACGTTTACATTCAAAAGAAGGATAACTCTTACACGCATACAAATTGAATTCAAGAAACATAACTCTCTAACCGTTATGAATTACCGATATTCATGCGGCGATCATATTGTATCAACATCTTTCAATATCGGCAAAGCCAACGACATCGAAACTCCCCTCCCCCAAAAAAGAACAAACAAACAAACAAAACAAAACTAAGAAAAAAAAACCCCAAACAAACAAAAACTCCAAGGATGAGTAAGGGAGCAGAATGAATGCGAAGTATCTCCATGTACAGTTACTGGAGAATTGACAGCTTCATGATCCATAGCGGGAATGGGATAGAGCTAAAAGAAGGAAAAGGATGGGTAACACATCAGAAGGATGATACAAGGAAAACGGGAAAAGTTACTTAGTTATATAGCAAAGGTCGAAACAGTGAAATAGGAAGAATGGGGTGGCTTTAAAACATGTATTTCAGCACGGGCAAAGGCAACTTGAATTCGGATAAGCGCAATGCTCCTGCAAAAATGATGGCGAAGTGTAAATTGGTTGACATTTGACAACACAATATCTCAGAGGTGCGACTGGAGAGGTGACGTCATTCGACGATGATGCACTACAAGTAGAAAACGAAGTGTGGGAATTGGAGCAACTGAAATGGCTGACGTAGTGCTGACGAGAAGAGTTGCCGGGACATCTATATTCGGACTGAACTGAAAACAACTGAATGGAAACTTCTTATAGCAACCAAAACTGAAGAGTAATAATATAAATCAAGACGAGTTATAGAATAGGTCAAATAATTTCAATGTGAAAAAATATGGAGGACTGACGGTCTTATACAACATTATAATACATGTACTCGTCTGATCATTGCAGACCAACGGGCATGACAGTAAAAGAAATATTATCTTACCAGTACACGAGTACGCTGAAGACTGACTAGTATCAAACGATGAAGAATCTGACATCATTTAAACAGTTAAAAGTCTTATCTCTCTCTCTCTCTCTCTCACACACACACACACACACACACACACACACACACACAATCTCTCTCTCTCTCTCTCTCTCTCTCTTAGAAAATTGAATTTAAGTTTTTGTTTAAATAATATTGAAATAATCATAAGATCACTCTCCTCTCAATACAGACGGACATGGATAGAATACTGTGACAGTAAAAGTAATGATCTGAAAAGTACAGAAGGATATGATAATTCGTCCTGATAGTTTGAAGTCAATGTGGGCATTTGTGTGAAGTGTCCATAATAAAGTGTTCGAATCACTCCAATTACTACTCGGTGTCCTGATCTTCATTTAAGATACTTGAAACGAAAATATCACTTATTTACTTGAGTGATCTGTTACAGAGGTGTACATTTCTACTTGCTTAGATCGGTATGTATTCGTGACGGGCACGCCTATCCAAGCAGGAGACGCTCATCCCTCCCTCTCTTTCCTCTGATTTTCCGGGGTCCATTGTTGTACATTCATATACAGAATTACTGTAACATTCCACTGTCTACCTTACATTTTACAAGTGTTAAACGGTACATACAGGAACCTTGTTAGTTTGGACGGACGCATAGCTTTGTTATCAGTATGGACGGACGTGACGGGATTATGACATTCCTGAATCTCATGAATCAAAAGATGAAATTGTACTGCCCTTATCAGCTTAGTCAGTCTTTACCTGTACCGCAGACGAAAGAACGTGTGGTATCTTAGATGAAAAGTCGATGCGACAATAACCCTGGAATTCGCACGAGTTCCCAAGGTATCAGATAGGAGCATGTCGTGATGGCATCCTTACTCGACTTGAGATTCCTCCACGGATCTCATAACGACAGAATGACCCAAAAATATCTCTCTTCATATCGGGACTGAGTCCTGCCAGAAAACGCAGTAGAATCCGTGTGAATGTTATGTTACATTTATGACAAAATGTTTCTTCGAACAATGTTCTCATAATCGAAGTGACATTGCCAGGGAATCAATGAGCAATGTGTGCATTAATGGATATAAAAATATCTCAAACTGTCAGGTATTATATATACTTGTATATATCATTTTCTATTTTCATTATAAATCTAGGAGAGGCTTTGGGTAGGTTTTTCGTGTGAGATATTGGAAGTTTACAGTGATGCTCCCTTTAACCCGAACACATTTGTGTCCGGACATTTTATTTTAGATAAAAGAAACTTCCGAACTACTAGATAATTATACATGTACATATTTCTAGACACGTATTTCATTGTTATACGCCCGTTCTAGACGGGACGTATGATGGCATGGTGATGTCTGTCCGCTATGGGACGCGGTAATTTTAGTAAACGCCAGTGAATTTTCATGAAACTTAAACAGAACGTTTAAATAAAATAGAGGAAGAGCCCTCTCGATTTTGACAAAAAAAAATCCGCCTTCTCATTATCGAATTAAGGGACTTTGATTTTTGACATTGAAAGGATAATGGCAGTTTCTATGGGACGCAATAATTTTAGTAATCGTGAATGGATTTTCATAAAACTTATACAGATTACTCTGATAAAATAAAAGAAGATGCCTTTTGATTTTGAAAATATCCCCTTTGTCGATACAGAGTTATGGGTCTTCGATTTTTTAATTGTGAAATTATAAAAAATGCATTTCTCACTCCGATTCTTTGCAATTTAATACTAGTGCTAGAATTATTAATGTACTTTGATATATATTACACTTTTTGACTTTTTCTGTACTCTTATAATTTTGACATGGAAGAAAAAATGGGGAGGAGGAGGTTAAATTTCTCTCTTCTTCACTACTTCTTACTGCCTTCATAGAATTCCATAATATTTTACAGGGTTGTTGCCCAGGACCAAAGCATGGCCCATCTTGAGGTCCTGAGTATTAGGCAAAGGGGGAATGTTTCCATACTTTCGAATTCCAACCCTTAAAACTAAGCGACGGGCATATTATGCCACGCTAGGCGTTTCTCTTCTTAACAATAGCAATGAGCAGATGAGGGTACTGTACCGTAAATAATTATGGGGTAGAAATAGAGAGAAAAAAACAACTTGCAAACAATGGACGATCAAAGATCCTGAAACAGCAAAGAAATTAAAATACCAAGCGTCACAGATAAATAAGCAGTCAGGTAGTAAAAGTCCATATTAAACCCGGTGATGTAGTAATGTCGATATAGACAGTCTTACAATTTACATACTGCAAATCATATTTCTTTTAAATGCCATTAGTTCGTTCTGTTTAGAATTTTTGACGAACTTTCAAAACAAAGCCCTTTTCTATCATTCCAAAGGATGACGAGTGCATACTACTGGGGACGATGACCAGAGTACAAAATATGAATCCAAATCGCTCAGACTCGGAAGTACGATAGTAAAAACTGACTTCTATTCATCCCTTGATCACTTTTACACTAAGCAGAGAGAGCTTTTTCACATATCATACTTGATCTTAATTTGTTGTGAATTTTTTAGTCAGATATATCTTAAATACAATGAGAGGTTGCCGACCTCTGAGCTTTACTAGTACAACCCGCATCATATTCTTAATACGGGGTCTTCTCTATACCTACTACGCCAGAAAGACAGATATACGATCACAAAAACAAAAGAAAGAGAGAAACTAAAAAGGGTGCTCTGCGTCATCTTAATGCGTAGTAGGTAGTTTTGTATCAAGAAAGGATATGTTCATAAAAAGAATTCCATTTTCTAAAAATAAAAAAGTAATCATTAGTATCCAGAATTCATACTTTTCAGATTTAGCTGCCCTCAAATCAGCACGAGGAATGAACAATTACAATTTATTCCACATTCTTCACAAATGTACAAAGTCATTGAGGTCGACTAAGATGACGGTCCATATCTCTAAATGTCCTTAATGGCCTTCAATGTTCCTGTTGCTTATAAACGAGACTGCCTCGCTTCTAACCTCCAATTTTAGCAGTTTGATTGCCAAGGTCATCAAACTACATGTATCTGGTCTCGTCAATGATACATCAGAAGGCATATTCGGTACATTTGATATTTATCAACTTTGGGTTTAGTCCGACATTGACCGTAAGCCCCATCAATCGTTGAGATTCAAGTGTCAATGTAGGCTGAAGATAAGATATAATCAAACAGAAAGTAGTACGAGAACAATATCATGTCAGTCGTATGACCTCCGTTTTAACATCAGTATGGTGATGTCAACTGCTTCCTGTTTAAGCGTCTCTCTTCGGTCTCCTCCATAGCCTAATCCACAGGACTTTCGGTTCGTTGGTCCCCCTTCAATTACAAAGAGAAGAAGGGGGGGGGGGGGGGAGGGGGGCAACGAGCCGAAAGCCCTGTGGCCTAATCTAAGTAATGGAGAGAGGACAAAAGAGGATGACATGGATAATCCTGACATACCCTCGTGAAATCCCTTTGTTGGAATACTCCGGGTGGTTACTTCCATGCGATACCATATTACGATCGGGAAATGACAATAATGTTGGATTTAAGCTGCATGTAGGTTTTCCACAATGAAAGATATCGAATCCCAGTCTCTTTACATTCCTACAGCGTGATTGATAGCCTACATATATATCATGATATATGTAGCAACAGATTTCCTGGTATTCAACGATTTCAAGTTCATTTTTCTTTTTCCTTTCACTTGTTCCCGTGCATTCGTTTTCGAGTGCTTTAAGTACTTTCAAATGTAAATTGTCTACTGATTTCTCAAATTTCATCGATAACATTCTTGTACTTTACTAGTCCTACCGTGCGACGATGTGCTATGGAACAATACCAGTAACAAAAAATGTTTAGTGAAATATTTTCAGGGGAAGTGTAAATAATTCTACTACAATATTTGAAGGGTATCCACTTGTCATAAACTCAGAATACACATTGAGAAATCACGGGAATGTCTCAAAATTATAAAATGAATCAGTAGACTGGAAAAAGTGTCCATCATTAAATTTGTTTATATTTCATATATATGTCAAGATAACTTAGTTGGATTTTGAAGACAAATTTGCGAACAAACAGCGTACTCAAATTTATTCAAAAGAAATGATGATCGATATTTACATTTTTAAGTGTTTACAAAAATACATGATGTTTCATAATTACAAAAATTAATAAAACCAGTTAAAAATAATACAATGAAACCTGTATTAAGTGACCACAGGAGGAAGTTGGAAAAGTGGTCTCTTAATACCACTTGATTTTGTATAGACTGGTGTTAGTAGTAAGGAACAGAGGAAGATGGTCGTTAAAGACAGGTGGTTGCTTAATACAAGTGGTCTTTGAAGCAGGTTTGACTGCACCTAAATATTACTATATTGCTTACCTAGATATCCTTACTCAGTTGTATTGTTCCAAGATTTAGACAGTGAAAAACATCAATATTGGGAAAGAGGGTATTAGCTCACCTGACCCAAAAGCTCGAGTGAGCTATGGTCATAGCGTTGCGTCCTTCGTCCGTAAACTTTTCATACCTTTGACTTCTTCGGAACTGTTGCAGGAATTTAATCAAAACTGGTAGGGACGAAGTACTAAAGATGACCTACAAGTTGTTTTTCACCCAGATCTGTCAAGGTTTTGATCCAGGGTGGGGCGACATAGGCCTCAAAGGGGTTGATCCAAGGTGGGGCGACATAGGCCTCAAAGGGGTTGATCCAAGGTGGGGCGACATAGGCCTCAAAGGGGTTGATCCAAGGTGGGGCGACATAGGCCTCAAAGGGGTTGATCCAGGGTGGGGCGACATAGGCCTCAAAGGGGTTGATCCAAGGTGGGGCGACAAAGGCCTTAAAAGGGGTTGACAAACTTCTTCTTCAAGTTTGGATTATACACGGAATTTGCTGTTAAAAGTTAAAGGGTTAGTCTAACCGCTAAAATTAAGAAACTAAAGTCAATGCAATGATTTAATGTGTATGTAAGGAGGGGACGACTCCCACGGAATTCATTAGGTCCTTTCTTATGGTACTGTTAAAGATGAGCTGCAGAATTTAGTAGGGGTAGCGAGAGCATTGAAGATGGTGAACGAGTCTGGACGGCTACCACAGACAAATGATATTGTACACAACCTTGTCATGTGTGACAGAAGACGACACCTCCGAGATATAGCCAGTAAAGCTGGCATGTTATGGGGCTGTTCAGTCAATTTCAACCGACATCTTAGGCAAGTCTAAGGTCTCGGCTAGATGGGTTCCTAGAATGTTGACTGGAGATCAAAAGAGAAACAGGTATGATGTTTCTTTGCATCATTTGTCTGAATCCCGAGGATTTTATGGGTCGAGTTGTCAGTCCGGATGAAACTTGGATTCACCATTTTGATTCTGAATTGAGCAAAGCATGTAGTGAATTCAACCTGGCTCATCCTTCCTAAAAAGTTCAAAAGAGCTTCCTAAACTGGGAAAGTCATGGCATCTTTTGGAATAATCAGGGAATAATCATGATTGACTTTTTTGATGAAGGTCGCACAATAAATGGTGCATATTATGTAAATGAGTTAAAGGTGCAGTGTCAATAGATTCTGAGAAAGAGAAGGGGAAAGCTACCCAGAGACGCTCTGATTTTGTAGAATAATGGACCTGTTCCCTCTTCCAAAGTTACAATGACGGCTGCGACGGAATGCAGCTTCGAGGCTTTTTCTCGTCCCCATATTCTCTATACGTAGTGCCATCTGACTTCCATCTGTTCCCAAAATTAAAATCATATCTGAATGGTAAGAATTTTAGAGTCAATGAGGGCGTCATGAACTCTGTATATGAGTATTTAGGGGACCAGAATGAAACATTCTAATTTGAAGAGATTAAAAAACTCGAACTGAGATGGAGAAAGTGCATAAATATGAATGGAGATTATATTGAAAAATAATGACAATTCTTTCAATCCTGGGTATTCCAAAGTATATGGGGTCAAGGATTTTTTATCATAACTCAAGGGTCAGTTCTGGCATGATGAAGGTTAGCGGTTCAAACTCCGCTGGAGGGAAACAAATCATTTTATTTTACACCAGAACAAGTTTTAAGTGTGCCAGGAAGTCATATTAGAAATACAAGAGTTGTCAGAAGACAACATAGCTTGCCGGCGGGGCATTGTCAGAGGGAAAACATGTATATTTAATGTTCTTTTAATTCAAGGTCAAGTCCAAGGTAAAGGTCAAAAGTTAACCAGGTGAAAAAAATCAAAAGTAATGGTACCAAATAAAATTTCTTGTCACAAGGAATCCGTGTGTGAAGTTTCAAAGCCTTACGTCTCTTGGTTCAATTATTGTAGCCAATGTTAAAGTGTTTGAAAAGTAGGTCAAACTCCCAGGTCAAGGTCACAATGTCAAAGGTCATGGTCTTAAATGAAGCGGCTAACCACAAGGTATCCATGTGTGAAATTTCAAAGCTCTACCCATCCTGGTTCAAAAGTTATAGCCAAGGTTAAAATCTTAGGAAAGAAGGTCAAACTACAATGTCAAAGGTCATGGTCCCAAATGAAAGGGCCTTCCACAAAATATCCATGTGTGAAGCTTCAAAGCCCTACCCCTCTTGGTTCAAAAGTTATAGCCAAGAATAAAGTTTTTGAAAAGTAGGTCAAACTCCAAGCCCAAGGTCACAAGGTCAAAGGTCATGGTCTCAAATGAAAGCTTCTCCACAATGTATCCATTGTGAAGTTTCAAGGCTCAACCCCACTTGGTTCAAAAGTTATAGTCCAGGTTAAAGCTTTTGTCTACGCAACAGACGCGGACGTCGACGTCGACGCTAGGGCTATGACATTAGCTCCTCGGCTCACTAAAACACCTTTTTTCACTCATTTTGTGTCATTTTCTTGATTTATTTAATATATACAGAGAAGCCATAAAGCAGTTATTTACCAACTTTTATTATTGTTTGTGTTCGTTTTACACCAAAACAAGATTTTAGTAATTATTTAAGGAAAAAGTTTGGGAAAACGCATTCTGTGGTAATCTTTTTTACATATTTTTGTATCATTGCCTTGATTTATTCAATGTAGAGAGACAAGTTCACAGTCTCTGGTCAGGTGTCAAAAACACAACAAGCAAGAGAATATATCTATCTGCGAATTTCTTAAAATATCCTGAATTTTTCTCCATAGTTTTGTATTTTAGTCGAAGTAAGCTTCACCAAAATCATTACAGAACTTTATATGTTTTTTCACGAAAAGTTTTGAATTTTTTTTTTATGTCATTCCATTGTAAAATAGATTAAACTCATACATAGTCCTGTAACTTCTAGGTTAGATCTATTGAGAATTTTGAAATAATATATTTTATCGCATTCATCAAATTTACATTATCATACTTGGAGGGGAAATGTGCATTGCTATTTCGTGTGTAAGATTGTTGGACTCCGTGATTTTATCTCAGATTGACAAAACGTCAAAAGGCTTACTTAAGAATACAATGAAAAATAAATTTCATATATCGTATCCATTCATTGTATATACTAATATAATAGAAAAAGTACATTTTAAAATGCTCAGTTTATGAAATATAGGATTTGTAAGCAACAACAAGCAATCCTTGTAAACTTTAACATTATTTTAGAAGATTTTATCTGATGTTATATTTGAATGAATGATGTTTGCATTCACATATAAAGCATATTCCACGAAACAAAATTATAATACATAACAGCTTCCAAAATTATTTTACTGACCTGTAGATGATTTCTTTTAAGTTCCTATGAAATATTAAGGATATTTTCGAAATTTTCGAACCCCATATTTTGCAAATATGTAGAACCTGAACTGGAAATTATAAATTTATGAAGATATTTTTATCCCAGAATACAACAAAACATTTCATATTCTGCATACTGAAGTTTAACGTCGTATTTTTTCTGTGAAAGTTACGAAAAAGATAAACACTACTTTGTGTGTTATAGGGGGTGTTGGAGAAAAATGCATATTCCACGAAGTATAGATTTATTAAGTGGACATTATAAACATAGACACGATGGCATCGGAATGACTGGACGATAATGGTTGATGTTACTTTCACCTAGTTCTTTATCAGTACGACTGATGGGGGTTAATTATCAGCACAACTGATGAGGGTTAATTATCAGCACAACTAATAAGAGTTCTTTATCAGCAAAACTAATGAGGGTTAATTAACAGCACAACTGATAAAAGTTCTTTATCAACACGACTGATGAGGGTTCTTTATCAGCACAACTGATGAGGGTTAATTATCAGCACAACTGAAAAGAGTTCTTTATCAGCACGACTGATGAGGTTTAATTACAAGCACAACTGGTAAGAGTTCTTTATCAGAACGACTAAGGGTTCTTTATCAGCACGACTGATAGGGGTTAATCATCAGCACAACCGATAAAACTTCTTTATCAGCAAGACTAGTAATGATTAATTATCAGCACAATTAATAAGAGTTCTTTATTAGCACAACTGATGAGGGTTAATTATCAGCACAACTGATAAGAGTTCTTTATCAGCACGACTGATGAGGGTTAATTATCAGCACAACTGATGATGGTTAATTATAAGCACAACTGATAAGAATTTTTTATCAGCACGAGTGATGAAAGTTATTTACACGAGATATGTGTACAGTGTATTATATTGCAGTTCAATCTATTCTGTAAATAAAAATGTAACCATGTCAACCCTCATAACATTTATTAACGCCTAAGGCTGTGTCTCTGCTGGTGGAACATAACAAATTCACTACCACTGAGATATTACTATATTAAACTTACTTCCACTGAGATGGTACCAAACAAACTGTCTACCACTTAGATGGTACCATATCAAACTTACTACAACTGAGATGGTACCATAACAAACTTACTGCCCCTGAGATGGTACCACATTAAACTTACTACCACTAAGATGGTACCATATCAAACTTACTACCACTGAGATGGTACCATAAACAAATTGACTACCACTGAGATGGTACCATAAACTTACTACCACTAAGATGGTATCTCTGCTGGTAGACCATATCTAACTTACTACCACTGAGATGGTATCTCTGCAGGTGGACCATAACTAACTTACTACCACTTATACGGTATCTCTGCTGGTTGACCATATCTAAATTACTACCATTAAGATGGTATCTCTGCTGATGGGCCATAACTAACTTACTACCACTAAGATGTTATCTATGTTGGTGGGCTATAATTAACTTACTACCACTAATATGGTGTCTCTGCTGGTGGACCATATCTAACTTCTCACCACTAAGATGGTCTCAGCTTGTGGACCATAATTACCTTACTACCACTAAGATGGTATCTCTGTTGGAGGATCATATCTTAGTTACTACCACTAAGATGGTATCTCTGCTGATGGGCCATAACTAACCTACCACCACTGAGACGGTGTCTCTGTGAGTTGACCAAACCTTATTTGTCTCTGCTGGTAGACCATATCTAACCACCACTAAGATGATCTCTGCTGGTGGACCATAATTACCTTACTACCACTAAGATGGTATCTCTGCTGGTGGACCATATGTAACTTACTACCACTAATATGGTATCTCTGCTGGAAGACCATAACAAACTTACACTATTAAGATGGGTTCGTTACTTGTGGAGCATATCTAACTTATTACCACTAATAAAGTATCCCTGCTGTTGGGCCATAACTAACTTACTACCACTTATATGGTATCTCTGCTGGTGGACCAAATCAAAATTCCTACCACTAAAATGGTATCTGCTGGTGGGTCTTAACAAACTTACTACCACTAATATGGCATTTTTGCTGATGGGCCATAACAAACTTACTGCCACTAATATGGTATCTGCTGGTGGGCCATAACAAACTTACTACCACTAAGATGGTATCTAAAATTGGTGGACCATAACTAACCTACCACCAACTTTATTTGTGATCAACCATGACGCTATTTCTATAGGTCGACCATACCTTATTTGGTAACCACTAGGGCAGTATCTCTGTGAGTCGACCATTCCTTATTTGTTATCCACTAGGGCAGTATCTCTATGGGTCGACTATACCTTATTTATTATCTAATAGGGCAGTATCCCTATGGGTCGACTATACCTTATTTATCCACTAGGGCAGTATCTCTATGGGTCGACTATACCTTATTTATTATCCACTAGGGTTATATCTCTATGGGTCGACCATACTTTATTTGGTATCCACTTGGGTGGTATCTCTATGGGTCGACCATTCCTTATTTGGTAACCACTAGGGCAGTATCACTATGAGTCGACAATACCTTATTTGTTATCCACTAGGGCGGTATCTCTATGGGTCGACCATACCTTATTTATTATCCAATAGGGCAGTATCTCTATGGGTCGACTATACCTTATTTATTATCCACTAGGGCAGTATCTCTATGGGTCGACTATACCTTATTTATTATCCAATAGGGCAGTATCTCTATTGGTCGACTATACCTTATTTAATATCCACTAGGGCAGTATCTCTATGGGTTGACTATACCTTATTTATTATCCACTAGGGTTATATCTCTATGGGTCGACCATACTTTATTTGGTATCCACTTGGGTGGTATCTCTATGGGTCGATCATTCCTTATTTGGTAACCACTAGGGCAGTATCACTATGAGTCGACAATACCTTATTTGTTATCCACTAGGGCGGTATCTCTATGGGTCGACCATACCTTATTTATTATCCACTAAGGCGATATCTCTATGGATCGATCATGCCTTATTTGTTATCTACTAGGGCGATATCTCTATGGGTCGACCGTACCTTATTTATTATCCACTAGGCCAGTATCTCTATGAATCGACCATACTTTATTTTTTAGCCACTAAGGCGATATCTCTATGGGTCGATCATGCCTTATTTGTTATCTTCTAGGGCGATATTTCTAAGGGTCGACCATATTTATTATCCACTAGGGCAGTATCTCTATGAATCGACCATACTTTATCTGTTAACCACTAAGGCGATATCTCTATGGGTCGATCATGTCTTATTTGTTATCTACTAGGGCGATATTTCTAAGGGTCGACCGTACCTTATTTATTATCCACTAGGGCGGTATCTCTATGAATCGACCATACTTTATTTGTTAACCACTAGGGCGACATCTCTATGGGTCGATCATGCCTTATTTGTTATCTACTAGGGCGGTATCTCTATGGGTCGACCATACCTTATTTGTTATCTGCTAGGGCGATATGTTTATTCGTCGACTAAACCTTATTTGTTATCCACTAAGGTGGTATCTTTGCCGATAGATCATAACTACTTATTACCACTAAGCTGTTGATGGACAATACCATACTTCTTATCACTAGAGTGGCATCTCAGTTGGTGGACCATAACTAACATATTACCACTTGGACGATATCTGTGCTGACGGACCATAACTTACCCAATACCACTAGGGCGGTATATCTATTGGTGGACCCTCTATTGCCTCTTATCACTAGGTATGTATCTCTACTGCAGATCGATAATTTGCTTATTATCAATAGGGCAGTATCGTAGTCATTATGAATATTTCTTTTACTATATTTCATAGGACGTTATGCTTTATTCTCTGCTGGTGAACTATAACATACTTATTTTCACACGAGTGATATCTGCTGTTGAACCAGAAATATTACCAATAAGCCAGTAGCTCTACTGGTGGTTCAGAAATATTACCAGTGAGCCAGTAGCTCTGCTGGTGGACCAGAAATATTACCAATGAACCAGTAGCTCTGCTGGTGGACGAGAAATATTACCAGTAAGCCGGTAACTCTACTGGTGGTCCAGAAATATTACCAGTAAGCCGGTAGCTTTGCTGGTGGACCATTATTGACTTAGAACACTTGGGCAGGATCTAGCTTGCCAAATCTATGTATTACTATTAAGGCGGTATTTTCGTTGGTGGACCATAACTTACGTATTACCTAACCACTAGGGCGGTTTCTCAAGCAGTAGACTATAACTTACTTATAACCACTATGGCGGTATCTCTGTTGGTTGATCATATTCTATTTATTACCACCAGGGCGGTATCTCTGTTGGTGGACCATATCAAACTTATTACCACTACGGCGGTATCTCTGTTGGTGGACCATATCAAACTTATTACCACTATGGCGGTATCTCTGTTGGTGGACCATATCATACTTATTACCACTATGGCGGCGTCTCTGTTGATGGACCATATTCTATTTATTAACACCAGGGCGGTATCTCTGTTGGTGGACCATATCATACTTATTACCACTATGGCGGTATCTCTGTTGGTGGGCCATATCATACTTATTACCACTATGGCGGTATCTCTGTTGGTGGACCATATCATACTTATTACTACTATGGCGGTATCTCTGTTGGTGGACTATATCATACTTATTACCACTGGTGATGTCTCTGTTGGTGGACCATATCGTACTTATAACCACTATAGCGGTGTCTCTGTTGGTGAACCATATCATACTTATTACCACTATGGCGGTATCTCTGTTGGTGGACCATATCATACTTATTACCACTATGGCGGTATCTCTGTTGGTGGACCATATCATACTTATTACCACTATGGCGGTGTCTCTGTTGGTGGACCATATCGTACTTATTACCACTATGGCTGTGTCTCTGTTGGTGGACCATATCGTACTTATTACCACTATGGCGGTGTCTCTGTTGGTAGACCATATATAGTTTATTCATTACCACTATGGCGGTATCTCTGATGGTTTACCATATCATCCTTATTACCATTAGGGCGGTATCTCTGTTGGTGGACCATAGTTTATTTATTACCACTAGGGCGGTATCAATGTTGGTGAACCACAGTTTATGTATACCAGTAGGGCAGTATCTGTTGATGGACCATATTTCATTTATCACCACTATGGCGGTATCTCTGTTGGTGGACCATATCATACTTATTACCACTATGGCGGTGTCTCTGTTGGTGGACCATATCGTACTTATTACCACTATGGCTGTGTCTCTGTTGGTGGACCATATCGTACTTATTACCACTATGGCGGTGTCTCTGTTGGTAGACCATATATAGTTTATTCATTACCACTATGGCGGTATCTCTGATGGTTTACCATATCATCCTTATTACCATTAGGGCGGTATCTCTGTTGGTGGACCATAGTTTATTTATTACCACTAGGGCGGTATCAATGTTGGTGAACCACAGTTTATGTATACCAGTAGGGCAGTATCTGTTGATGGACCATATTTCATTTATCACCACTATGGCGGTATCTCTGTTGGTGGACCATATCACACTTATTACCACTACGGCGGTATCTCTGTTGGTGGACCATATCATACTTATTACCACTATGGCGGTATCTCTGTTGGTGGACCATATCATACTTATTACCACTATGGCGGTATCTCTGTTGGTGGACCATATCATACTTATTACCACTATGGCGGTATCTCTGTTGGTGGACCATATCACACTTATTACCACTACGGCGGTATCTCTGTTGGTGGACCATATCACACTTATTACCACTACGGCGGTATCTCTGTTGGTGGACCATATCATACTTATTACCACTACGGCGGTATCTCTGTTGGTGGACCATATCATACTTATTACCACTACGGCGGTATCTCTGTTGGTGGACCATATCATACTTATTACCATTATGGCGGTATCTCCGTTGGTGAACCATATCATACTTATTACCACTATGGCGGTATTTCTGTTGGTGGACCATAGTTAACAGCCACTAGGACAACAGTATCTCTGTTGGTGGACCATAACATACTTATTACCACTAGTGGGATATCTGTATCTGATCAAGAATTGATAAAATCATTTATTGAATCATGTTTATTACTATGGGTAGGTAGGAGTGTTGCGGGTTTTTTTTTATTAATATCACGTCATATACTTGACTCTGACCTGGTATCAAGTCATTTCAAGTTTAACAGAAATAATTTTGTTTCTTTTTGTTTTGTTATTATTATTTCCTGGCTATGATGGCCATGACCATAGTTATTTCACTTTGACGGTGGCGACACCTGCCTGATGTCTGTTTTCATCGTTTTTATTTTTGCAAACCCCCTCCCCGAATCTTTTGTATGCCAGCGTATCACGTGATATAGGGTCCGGTTACTGTCTCATTTAAATGACAGGAAAAAAAGGATAGGTCAGCATAGAAAAATTCAGAGAATCAAGCTGGGATTTCATATTAGAAATCAATTCGATACGACCAGACCAACTAACCCCTATTGAAAGTATGAAATAAATAAATACATGTAAATAGATACATTAATAAATAAATAGATAAAGTTCATATAGTTCAAATGAACCAAATAACCCAACGGTCTTGGAATCTTTAGCATTGTTTGCAGTGACTGTTGATGGTCGTCTGCCAGAGTCGTCTTAGAGCGCGGGAATGCTGTCCCCATCTCTGGCTAAGGCGATCACATTCCAAGCGTGGCGGGAATATCACGCGTCGCGTAATATCCCTATCACCCACTTCACTAGAGTGGCTCGACGTCTCAGATATATAGATATTTCCAATTACTTATAGTATCATGCAAGAGATTCTTGTTTTTGATCCAAATATTTTGTGTACCATCAATAGATATCGTGCAATGTCCATTCGTAATATAGTGGTCTATAAGTCAGCGCTTAACCTTCTTCGGTTAGTCATTAGCATGCTGTATTATTTTGCATTATTTTACTGTTATTTATGTAATTTTTACTTAATTATGGTATTTTCATTCTACTAGAGTTTCCCTCTAAAACTTGCCTCTTTAAAACTGAATATTTAGCATTACAAAGACTAATTGTCATATCTGACTTTTTGCATTTAACCCACTCACTCATGATATTGATAAAAAGTAAGATATTATAATAAGTGCAAATTACTGCCAATTCAATGTTTTCGTAGATTAAAGTTCACTTTGACGGGGAATAAATTCTGTGCTTGCTTTGCTATCAGTGTCGTAACCATATATAAATGAAATAATATTGCTGTGATGCAAAACAAGAGACGAAAAATATTCGGAGATTTTGTTGTTGTTGTTATTTATTTATCTATTTATCTTTATTTTATAGACCCTTTCACGATAACTGTGGGACTAACGTTTTGGGGAATGAATAATTACGTTTCCCGTAAAACTTTTGACGTCGTAATCATTTACTGATTGTGTCTTGCGTCATTTTGTGGGAACAGTGATCATTTCTTCAGCCAAGACGTCAGTCGCACAGTTATTGTAAAAGAATCTATTATTTTATTTATTTATTTTATTATTTTTCCTTTTTTGACTGTTTTTGTTTTTTATTATCATTTTCTTCTTTTTTTTTTCATTCATTAATTTTTATTAATATATTTTTTGTTATTGTTATTGTTGTTGGAAACAAAGGGAATAATCAGTAATAAAAAAAATCATTAAATAAATAGAATAATAGACTCTTTTACAATAACTGGAGGAAATATATATATATTTCTCGTTTTACTTTATTACTTTTTTTCAGTACAATACGTCAACACGGAAAAGTTTTGTATAAAATATGAGAAATGGGTGATAATGGTGTCGCTCAGTAAAACTGGTTTAAACTCAGACAAGTGAAACAAGTACTTTGCTTGATTGTAATGTTTCGAACTAGGTGAAATCTGATGACCGATTTAGCTTGTGTGTCCAGGTGCACACCTTGATGAAAACTTGGTTCAGGTTCAATTACTAACCTGTTTATGTCGAATACAATATTTATAGGTCTATATCTATGAAATCCGTGAGCACACACACACACACACACACAAACATAAATATATATATATATATATATATATATATATATATATATATATATATATATATAGAGAGAGAGAGAGAGAGAGAGAGAGAGAGAGAGAGAGAGAGAGAGCGCAAATGACACAGGACAAAACGAAAACAAAAACAAAAAAGGGGAAGAAGAAAAAGACACCCACAAATAAATTAAACACGCGCGGGGGGGCGGCCGCCCCCCCCCCCCCCCACACACACACACACATACACACACACGTACACCAATAACGAAAGCACTGAGCAATAATAAATGATTCATATTAAACTACATGTTGCATAATTGGGTTACAATGCGTGTCTTATTCTGAAAAATCTTGTCGCATTTCAGAACATCATATCTCAAAATATGACAGATGCATCGGACAGTGTGTCTGATCTTATTCTTTAATAAACATGCATTTTAAATATAGCATAACCTAAGCCGGTGTGGCCTAGTGGCTAAGGTGCTCTGTTCATGATCGTTCGACTCCCGCTCTGGGCACACCGGTGTTCTGTCTTTCGGATGAGACAGTAAAAACCGAGATCACGGTAGGCGTGGCACGTAAAAGATTCTTCACTGCTTCGGTGGGTCCGTTGCAAAGGTCTAAATTTGTATGTAATGCATCAGGCAGATGCCGTCACCATACACGTGAAATAATCGTGGAGTGAAATTTGATTGGTTGATTTGTGTTTTACGTCGCTTTCAACAATATTTCAGTTATATCGCGATATGGAAGCAGGAGGTTACCAACCTCTTAAACATAGTGACGCAACCGGCCGGGAATCGAACCCGGATCGTCGGCGCCGCAAGCCAAGCGCTTAACCACTACACCACGCCTGCCTCTGGAGTGACGTAAAACAATAATCAATCAATCAAGTAATATAGCATAACCAACAATAAATCATACAGAGAGAGAGAGAGAGAAAGTTATGCAACGTTAGTTTCTGTAGAAAGTTAATTTGCCCTTTGGAGTCCGCGTCTGTGATTTATTATTCTTGCTTCATTTCCTACATGAGTTAAAATTAACGATTCGTAATTTCGATTTCTATAGTGTTTTGTGGAAACTCAAAAATCGTCTACCTTAAGTGAAATCTTGTTATCGGTAAGTTTATCTAAACGACATCCGTATGTGTTTCATCTCAATGTGAATTCATACTTTTTAAATCTATTCTGGCTTTAATATTTTACAACGTACCGTCGGCTACTATCAATAAATCAATTCAAACAAGTGCAATTCTGAATCCAACCAAATTTTACAAAACCGGTCTTTTTCTGCTTCTTTTTAAAACTAACCCTTCTTTTACTTATACAAATCGTCAAAACGTTCAAATAGGCAGCGAGACGATCAAAAATAAAAGAACACATTTCTGCACACTGTAAGATTATCCCATTGTAACATAACTGGCATAAAATGATACTTTCTAAGTTTATTTTTCCTTTGAAAATTTGCCGAAATGCTTTGAGTATAATGCATTTTTCCTTCAAAATCCGTTTTCAATTATAATTTTTATAAGCTTAATAACAATTCTTCCGCCTGTGAGATAGTGCAATTCAACCTTCACCAATATATATCCCCACGTGGCCTATATATTATTATCGTCCTTATCGAATCACGTGATTCTTCAGGAATGTCAACAATGCCAAATGGGCGTACAACAAACGTCAATCAATGAGAAAACCTAGCATAATGGAATCGACCAAAACTCAGGTGAGAAAGGTTGGAAATATTTTACGATAAGATAAATGCAAATATTTCTAAAAATCATTTCGGGCAAATTAAACAAGAAAACACTTTTTGTAACACATTACAACATAAAGCTACCGAAATATGGCTTTAGTAGAGGGAAAATAAATAAAATCAGATGTAGGTCAAACAACCTGCTCAGGAATTTGCCCTGGTGTTATTTCACGTTTTCCCTACCCGGTTGTGGTATTCAAATTTCGAGGAGTCCAATGGGTTAGGAATAACAAAATTTTCGGGTAAGTTTTTCACCTTATCTTGTCCTTTACTTTCACTGCTGTCGCTAATGAGAATAAACTGTCCAGCGTATTATTGTGCGGGGAACAATCAAGCTTTACTTGTATGTTTGTGCGTTAGGGCCGCCTAGAACTTACTTCATAGATCTATCGTGAAAACAACATGGCCGACAAATTGACATTTTACACGGTTAACATATAACATGAAGAAACGATTCACACCTGCAATATACAGTCTGGGAATTCGTGGCAACTGCTTCAATATGTAAAAAATGTAATTTTTTGTATGTTATCAACAGGTGATGTAATTGATGAATTGTTTTATCTTCAACAATTTGAATTGACACTTGTCGGCTCACGTTGAAGTTTCCTGGGGCCAAAACAAGGCATTATGCCACAGTCGTGTGTATTGTAGAATGTCCAGTCTTCCTGTCTCAATCACTTGGCTCTGAGGGAAGTATTTTTCACCATGAATTATTGATCAGTCAGCAGCGTTCGTTTGGTTTACACACCTGGATGTGTATTGGCCAAGTTGCATTGTAGTCAAAGAATAGTATCAAGTTCTAGAGATATGACTCACTAATTTACATTTGTATTAAGAAACGGCACATGCTATGAAACGTTACCTTAAATGAGGACGCATGCATGTCATTTGTGTCTCTACTAAATATGGGTACTGAAAAGAGTTTGTGATGCATGTAAATATTATTTTTGACATTGAAATGAATTTGTCTATTTTCAGATTTCCAATAATGAAGCCTGCACTTCTAGTATCAGAATTTTTCCAAGATATAACATAACTTGGATTTAAATGTAGTACTGAATGTCAGTAGGATTTTATGTTTCTTACAATGGAATACAGAATGTTTCAAGAAGGATTTTAAGTTCCCTTCACTTCTGTGATAGATTCATCACTGTTTACAGTTCTTGTTTGGATTTATTACTAGGATATATATATATAATATTGGGATTTACTACATATGTTAAAAGTGCAGCATGTTGTCGAGAAAGGACGATCATCGGCTTGGGGGTCGAAGACCCCTGGCGATGTCAGGGCAAAATCGACAGATGCTGCACAACTTGCATGAAAGTTTGAGTCACATACGTGAAGGAAATGTACCTAATGGTCCAGAAAATGGAGAAGGTACACAAGGGCTTAAACAAGAGCTTTCACAAAGTACGCCAAATTTGATAGAAAAATCAACACGAGATGGCTACAATAAAAAGGCTATGGCAACCATTAGAAATAAACTGCGGCCTTTTCAAACTGACCGAAATGAAGATAACCCAAATGTCAGTACCTCCTCCCAGGGCAGTGAGGACAGTTCGTTGGGACCTACAGATGATATACAGGTAAGACTTTACTAAGTAATGTAAGTTTTTCTTTCTCTCTTAACATTGATGTTTATGATGTACATGTATTGACATTTTAATTTATACCAGGGACAGTGTACAGAACTACATAAATCTAGAATGTTACTTTGTTTCTTATATATATTATATATATATATGTATATATTGTATATATATGTCTATTTAAAGATAAATAGATACATATATACATGTACAATATACATGTGTTTAAATACATATACTATATATTATATACTGGTATAGATCTATGCGACACCTTTTAAAGTCATTAACACGTAAGAAAGTGTGCATTAAAAACCAAGTGCATTTTTTTAAAGCAAGGTCATGGCATTAGCAGTCAAGGTCACTTATATTATAATGTATGTATAAAATTGGTACAGAAAGTTACTGGTTAGTATATTAGATAAAATTTAGCTTTACCATGTGAAATACATATACATGTACATGTATAAAATGAAACTGAACAAAAAACCGATGAAGTATATTACATGTATGATATGTAAATGTACATGTACATGTAGACATATTCAGACTCTACAGAAAGGTCAAGGACAAAAGACACATAATGCATGTTCATTTTGTATAGAGTCCTTACAACAATTTAGAATTTCATGAGTATCAGTACATTTATCACCACAGTCTGTATACATTGTAAATGTAGTATGTGTGCAGTGTTTCCCAGAAGCCCAGCAGCGGGCTGTATGTTGACTACTCATAATATTTTCGCCGTTGTCTACTCTGGTACCAAGACCAATGTCAGAATAAAACAGTTCATGAAAAATCACGAGATATCTTCAAACTACCCCATAGACACTACCTTATGAAGCATTACATATCAATATTCTAATTTTGTACATCTTTGCAATCACTACACAGGTCTCATAATGCAGAACAATTAGTACTTGCCTAGGAACAGGAACAATTACAACCAGTTTACTGATAAATGTATCTTATAATTATTTTTTAAATCACAATGATTTTAGAAAATATTGAAATCAAATCCATGATAATAAAGGTTGAAAAAGTAACTCAACAAAGTTAGCATGGTATCACACCATTTTACTCTCATTTTCAAATAAAATAAAAAACTGAATCAAAGAAACATGTGAATACGGAATTAACAAATAGTTCACACCTTTCGAGAAAAGCAGGGCATAATTAGTATGTAGTATCTAGAGAGCAACCCTCCCATGTGACAGCTGCACCACATTGCCACAGGAAATTCACATTGTTGCATGCTTGCCACTGACTACTTGAAAATTTTAGCCTGCTTCTTCATTTTTTTTTTTGTGGAAAATGCTGTGTATGAGTTTTCATTTACATCACTACATGTAGGCACTGACAGTATACATGTAACAGGTACTGGAACAGATACTAGTAGTTCTTTGTTTAGGAGATGTAACCTTTCCTTAAACATCTAAAAATGTACATGTACATGTATTTGAATTTGGCAATACTCACCAGTAGTGTTAGTAGGAGATTTTGTAATGTCATACATAAAAAAAACCTTGAAAAATACCACAAAACTTAAAATTCTACCGAAAGTGTGGGTCATTGGGAATTAAGTCAGCTATGTGTTGAAATTGACCTAAAGATATTGAAAACTCACAAAATTGAACTTGGAACTTGGCAAAATATTTTCCAACATTCTGTATATTTTGATACATGCAGATGGTGAATCCCAATGAATCTTGACTTGGGGTTGTTATGATAACCCTAGTCATTTAAAGTAGAACATGCTTAATGAGAATACATGTATTATACATGTACATCTAGTGTGATCGACTATATACATGTATTATATATGTTCATCTAGTGTGATCTACCATATATAGGTATATGACTATATTGTCCAAAAATGAGTCCTGAATCCAGTTTTCCCAATTCACTACATTATATTCAGTCTTCATGATTTCACTTCATAATATTCACTCTATGTGAAACACCACATTATATGAAGTCCTCATGATTTCACTAAGTAATAAGTTATATTCACTCTATTTAATTTACTGCATTATATTCACTATCCGTGATTTCCCTTCATTATAGACGCTCTTCATGATTTCCTTGCATTATATTCGTCCTTCGCGATTTCACTACATTATGTTCACTCTTTGTGATTCACTGCATTATATTCATACATCTGTACTATACTATGTGCCTATAGTGTTGTTGTTCAGTCTGCACCAAATTTTGACCTCTGCTAAATGGTAACCAGTTCTTGTATTGAGGTCTCTGTACAGAGCAAGGTCTTATTTTGCCATAAACCTTGGTTGACATAAATACATGTACAGGTATCATGAGAAGAAAACTTCCTGAAGGCACTACATGTATCGGCAAAACTTTCAGTAGCACAGTGAACAACAAGTGGGCAAGTGAAGCCTTCTCTCAGACTCGGAATCTTATTGGTAGCTTCTACCCGAGCCCCGGGGTTGTATAAGAGTATATATACCGGTACATCATAACCTGTACATTGTATGTTTTCATGTAGTTTTAAGATGCTTTGGACCTTTCATCCTCGGATCATTCTTTCATTTGAACATGTTGAGTACATAAATGTACTAGACCAAGTAATCAGCAGTACATGTACCACATTTAGCAACAGAAACATGTACTCTGGTCCACAGATACTGACTTGCACCAGGCCAGTTTGGTTCATTCTACATGATATTTATACATGTATTCATATCACACTAATTGATGAAGAAATACTTAATCAGTTAACGAATCGGCTCATTAAGATAAATATACTTATTACAGTTTCCTCATCCCATATTTTGCTTCATGTGATCAGTTTGAACTTCATCATTCTGCATTGTTGCTCCCAGCTGTTTCATTAATTTTTCATATTGATCAGGATCTAGGGTTCATCATGACTTAGTGTAGACTTTGGGATAGGTGGCATTGATTACTGTCATCAGATACATATCTTTATAGTTTATACAATGAATTTACAAATGATGTGGCTATAAACCATGAACACAAGCTGTGCTCATTGAATTTATACTAATACTACTGGTCTATAATGAGTACATATGTGGGAAACATGGCGGTAGTTGATTTTCCATGAATTTGTAACCTTTACAGTTATGCTTGTTATCCCAATATATGTCAATTTTTAATATTGTAAGTAAAGTGGAGGCAAATGAATGGTCACATTGAGTATGATAAAATGGCAAAACAATGGTACATGTGTAAGTAAAGTTAAATTTCATTAATGGAAAATCAAGATTCAAATGAATGGTCACATTGCATAATTTTAAAGTTGATGGAATGCTGAATGAATGGTCACATTCAGTATTGTGAAGTTTGATGGAAAGGAAAATGAAGTTCATATTTAATATATATTGTGAAATTTGATGCAAATGCAGATTAATACAGGTCACATTAAATATTAGGAATTTGATGAAACAGCAAATGAAGGGTCACATTAAAAATTGTAGATTTTGATGGAGAGGCATATGAAAAAGCACATTAAAATCTGAATTTTTATGATGAGTCAGTTGAGTCACATTAAATATCACGAAATGTGAAAGGAAAGACTACCTATATGTCATGTATGTGCATGTATGCATGCATAATGACTAACATGTCTGTAGTAACATTCAATACTGAATGGATCAAGAGTTTAACATGGACTGGAAAGTTGTGATCCATCTCAGAAAGTTTATTCAGAGGAAGGACTATACTCTATAGAGGGCGCTGTCATGAATATTCTGACTGTTGGAATGAAGAGCATTCAAGAGATAGAAATAACTAAAATACTTCGAAATTCTAGGAAATATTAAGTACATTGTACATGCATACAAGCAGAAATTTCCCTGAAAATCTACAGTTGATTGATGTTGACCTGGTACTTGAAGGATGGTCATATTTTTACTTCATAATATAAATATTTGCAAGAGAGCATGGTTCAAGTGTGGGGTGTTGTTATGGTAATCTGTACATCATCTCTAGCCATCCCACACCTGTAATTTCTGGCTAATCTCATTAAATGTATTTCATTTCTAAAAACAACAATGATAATAGGATTACACCACATGTACATGAGAAGTAACACAAATATCCAGTTACATCTTATGGACCACTCTGTCTGTGGCATATAATAGTCTGGACTTTCCTGGTTTTGTCTCATTGCATGATGTATGCCAATATGGTGAAAGTCAATAAAGAATTTGAATTAGTATGCCTTGGAAGGTTGGGTTGTACAATCTGTATTGATGGGGTCTTCATTACCTACATCTGAATTATTGGACAAGCTATTCTGTATTTCACAACAACTCAATGTAGCCTCTCACGTCAGTCAGGTCTAGGTACCATTCCCATGGAGGGTAGGTGCAAATGTACGTTAATGTGCCTGCTTTGGTAGTTTGTATGGATATACTGGTTTCTTTGACCACTAACATCTCTTAACCATACAAGACAAATAATCATGGTTGATACAAAAAAAAAAGAAATTGCCGACACTACCACGACATGGCATTGGTAATGTATTTCTGTAGCAGTGTCAGTCTGTAGCCAAGCGCACCGTGACTCAATGTCTCAGTGATATTTATGCTTGTATGCAAATGAACTCACCTCCAGTTCGTTGAGAAGGTGTCTGGCGAGCAGTCCCTCGTGCGTTCTCAGGCATGACACATACCTCGTATTGCTTGCCTTGCAACATCTATAATTAGGAAGGTTTATGGGGTTTTGCCATTGTCGTTGTTGTTGTTTTATGTCGCGTTAACTTTCAGCAATTTATTTATAACAAAATAAGAAGATAAGTGATGGTGTCACAAGTTATGCTGCCTCTTTAGTTAGTTTAACATCGTAGTGTACATGTATGCTTTACAAAAACAGTCTCTAATACCAACTCCCCCTCCCTCTTCTACCCCTCAAGATGATAAATGATGTATCGACGACATGCAGCATGCTAAGTGGAATCTGGACACAGGGTCATGGTTTAAAAATTTATTGTATAATTCAAGGTAAGAAAACCTTTGTTAGAGGGATTGGAGCCCACAACGTTTCGATGATAAATACCAGAACATGCATACCAGTAATACTTTAATGTAGTGTACCATTTGAGCATTTCGACAACTTGTCTCTGCAGACTTCAGTGATGCTCAAGACCGAAACTGAAAATTTAAAGTATAAATATTTCAAGAGCAAACAAATTCCCAAATTGATGTATTTGAATCAACTTGTAACTGACTTCCACACGGGCCACGGCCGTCTGGACATGTCTCTTCTCTGTGTAACAATAACCTGGCGTTCTTGAGGTCAGTGGCCTTACCCACGTACAGATCCCCCACTCCGTTGTATGACCACAGTTGACCATTGATCGCAAGACTTTGGTTCGGAATGGAGGAAGATATTATCGTACTCTATTTATATATACTTGGGCGTCTCAGGTTTAAACCTGGATTCCGGCCGTACATGTATCACTCATTTGTTGGTTGAGATGTCCAAAGTCCATCCCTTTCTTCTCTAATTAGCTATTGAGGGATACCCTTATAGTAAAAGATATCTTGAGAATGTTACACACAATTAAGTCGTTTGTAGATAAAAGACAATAGGACAGTATAGACATTTTGAAAACAAGGAATACTGAATTCATCGAATATTTGTGGTCAATTACTCGTAGATATGTGGACAGTGGAGTGATTCATTATTCAGTTCTGGGTAGACTTTGTAAAGTTTGAGTATGAATATTCCTTGGAAATGGTTGGCAATAGGAAGTGGTTTGTTACAAAAAATATGTGAAACATTCGTATATGTACCTGTAGTAAATTTACGTAAGTTGTTGTGCATGTAGTCTAGAATACACTCAGTATGTAATGTTATTTCCCACTTGTATCTGGAGCTGGAACGGGATGGAATAATAAAACATAAATTTAAAGTTCTTGAACATGCATTTGTCTATTGCTTTGTTACTTAACAGGAACCTGAGCTTCATAAGGGGGGCGGGGGGACATGACGTCGACAAAAGCAATTATAACGTTTTTCTGTTCAACTGAACTTTAAAAAAAAACGATAATAAAAGAAAGAAATAATGATAAATAAATGAAAAAATACACAGAAAAAGAAATCGTCCTGAATTTCTATATTAGGGGATATTGAGGTACTTGTACTTGAATAGCAAGAGAATATTACCGTGTAGTCGTTAAAGTCCATTGGATATTGAATTCATCGAATACTTGTGGTCAATTAGTCGTAGATAAGTGGAATAATTCATTGTTCAATAAAAATCAGTTTTGGGTATGCAGATCGAGTATGAATGTTGTAGGGAAGCGATTGGCAGGAGGACGTACTTACTACTTAGTAATTGGTAAAGAGAAAAAACTTATCAAATTTCATTTGGTAAAAAGGAAGGGGTCGAGGAAGAATATTTAAAGTTTTTGATCGTGTATTTTGTTCCTCTTTATTACGATTATTTACAAAATTAATATTGCAAAGTCACAAAGTTGATTTTACCTTTTTTATCATCTACTGAGAAATTCCTGCTTCACAGGGGAGTATGACAATGCTTGTGAGTAAAACAATTACAATACCTTTCTGTTCGA
This sequence comes from Pteria penguin, assembly GCA_035048485.1. Classification (NCBI taxonomy): domain Eukaryota; kingdom Metazoa; phylum Mollusca; class Bivalvia; order Pterioida; family Pteriidae; genus Pteria; species Pteria penguin. The sequence goes on along the minus strand of CM068581.1, from coordinate 74,313,885 downwards.
CGAGAAATTAAAGACAATAAAATACAAGAGGCAGTATGCCACTTTTTATTCAAAATTACCTTAAATTATTATCTAATTTATTGAAATGATTGGCTTTGAAGTTAAACATGATGAATGTTGTCTGAAAGATATGGTGTTACAGTTCAGGTGTAATGTAATGCCTTATTGAATTATGTTGGTCTTACATCATTTATTCACGGTCTCTATCTGATACCACAGATCAAGGGGAGGTTACATAACGACTAGCTCAAAATCTAACACGGTAACGGCAAAGGTTATATATAGCACAGGACGATGTCATAAATCTCGCGCGCGTCCAGCATGCCGGTGGCGATTTTTACTAACTTCGCATAAATTGACTTTTTTCGCTGCACACAGTGCGTAATAGCTTGTGGGCATGAATGTAATAAGGGACGAACGTAGGCGACACTTTTTTCTCTGGTAAGGACGTGCGCTACTCTACCACAACGGTTATCGAAAAGTTCTGACCACAGCTGCGTACCTCATGATCTTCTCCCTCATTTGTCATCTGTCCTCATAAAACTGCTGTTATTTCATAGAATTTATGTTCAGTAGTAGCACAGATGTCGTGTGGTGGATAAAACTTGAAATTCGTTGTTTTTCGTAAACTATACTATGTCCTGTCAGACCATCACTTACATCCGAGTAAAGTTCGGCAACCCTTGCATTTCATTCCAAAAAATGACCCACTTTAGGTCGTACTAGTCTTCGGTCCCTTTTCGTAAACAGTTGGTGACCTTCAGCTTTCTCCTGCGAATATAATAAACTTGAACGCTACTTGTGTTTCGACATTGCCTTCTGATGATAGTTACGTGCACGAACAGTTAGTAATGTAATTTTGTAAGTTTTTTTTCCATTAATTTTTATATTTAGTTTGCTTTATTTATCAAAATATATGTAATCTGGGGGAAGGTGCCGTTTAGAGATACCTAGCTTCTACGCAGATGATCACTTTCCTGTTAGGAGAATCAGGTTTTCCTGTAAATCAGTATACAATAGTTTACACTTCCTCATTTCCTTCTTATGGTGCTCTCTAGAAAAGATATTTATTGTATAAATTTCTTCGTGTTTTATTGCTGCCTTTCAGTTCAATAAATGACAGTGTAATAGGACCATAATTTCCTGTAGATCTGGGGATAACAAGTGGGCTAAACAGATTGTACATACGTAATCCTCTGCACTTCTGCTGCATGCAGGAAGTTCTATTACACAATATGTAGCAGGGATTCCTTCCAGTCTCCTAGGCAACTACGTCATCTCTCTACTGTTAATGCTGTTGGCAGACGGTGTGCATATTTTAAACAGCAGGTTTTTGAGTTTAGATCTTCAGAAGATGAGCTTTTATCTGCTTAATGCTTGTGAGAAATGTCGAGAATCTCATTCATGGAATCCGTTTTTGTTTGTCCTCAAATCAGCTCTCCCTATCCTGAACGGTCTGTCTTGATAATGCAAGATCCGTTCTACAAAGTCAGATCGAATCGGTTTGAGTAAAACTCGTTAAAGTGGTTCAAAATTCACATGTTTCGCAATCGTGTGATAGATTATTGCTGATCCATTTAGTGTATGTACTTGTATAAACCGGCAAAACAAAAAAGTTAAAACTCAAAATCAAGTACGAATTGTAGACCATGATGTACGTTGATGCATAATGCGTTCCCAATCATATGATTATGAAGATGATGAAACATATTGAAGATATTAGTTGTTGATGAGATACTTAATACAGACTGTTAGACAGACAGACAGACAGACAGACAGACTCGAAGTCAATTCCAAAATTATTGACTATTATACATAATGGATTCATAAACGCAGGAATTCGAAATAAATACCTGGAAATGTAGATAAACAACAGTAGGTAGACAATAAAGCGATAGGAAAAGATTAGTGTAATTGTAAGATGCAAGGAGTATTTACTTCCCATCGCCACAGAATACATAATATACTCCTAAAACGCTATCCTGTCGAAAGCTAACCTCATCTCCAATTCATACTTCTTCAGGTGAACTCTTTCAGCTAACAAAAAAGCCTTTGTTCGAGTTACCTTTCAACCGAATGAAGGTATATTAACACCTGAAATCCTTGCTTATCGTTCACAAAACATTCCAACCAAACAAGGGTTCAGTGTTTTGCAAAGAATTTAATCACGGGGCATAAAATGTAAATTCTAAACTTCTCAAATATGCAAATGATTTGAGGAAAAACGTAACAGATTGTCAGTAAACCAGATTGTCAAGCATAGCGATTCAAGTATGCAGTTTACAACAGCGGGTCACCGTATGTACGATGAATAACGTGTTAACTATGCGACCGGTGTCCGAGAATCCACTGTGTATCATCCTATCTTAGATTTTGGTCAACATTTCGGGGACTACGGTTGTTTTAGAAACAGGAGTTAGTATCGCTGAAGATTGCGCATTGGAGATGAGAGATTACGTGTCTCGAATCAATTCATACCAAGTCAGGTGTAAGAGAAATTCACCTTCATGACGCCATCTTAAAACTTTTGTGGAAATGCATGGCAGGAATTAAAGTAAGGGACATGGCAGTAGACTGTGTACACACAAGGAGAAGCTATTCAAAGGAACTTGTTATTTTTGTGAATTAAATTGTGGTGTTGTAAAATCTGCCATCTGTACTTGAGAGAATGAGTGAAGGGATAGGTTTGAGGAAACGGTACTTCCGTCCGAGTGATAGTAAGCTAACCGATGACGTAAGTCACCATACATTTTGATTCTTGTTTCTTTAATGATTAAACTTGCGTTTCACTATGAAATCAGCACATGTTGCGACTAGAAAATGAACCCACGCAATTTCGGATTTCTATACAAAATTACATATGATCTGCATTAGGAAACACCGTGCATGAAACAGAGCACGAGGCACGTTTTCTCTTTTTTACTCTTGTTGGACAGGAACGGGTGACCACTGATCACACTTTTGTTAAGTTTTATCTCCTGCGTCAGGGCAGCCCATTTGCATGGGATAATATTGGCTTAATTCGTTTTGCATTGTCAGATTTATCATTTTTGGCTGACAAATTGGACATTATGCTCTGCAAAGTTTTTTGTTCTAATTTTAGAAACTATGTGCATGCCATTGGTTGGGTCAGATTGCGATCTCTTTGCGTGGCGTTATTGTCTCAGTTGTATTTAAGGCATTGCCCACTGCTTCGTTCAGAGATAAAACATCAAGTTTTAGATCATTATTTATCGGTGTTTTATGGGTAGATAATACAATAGAAACGACGTTGTGAGTACTGCGAGGTGCTTGTATGGCTTTAACTCTTCTTCAATAGGCCTGGAGACCGACTTAACGCCTTATTGGCATAGTATGAACAGATGATGTTCTCCCTTATAACCAGTTTGAACTGTATATTCAGCCGTCATCGACTCTCTCAGGCCACATACTCATTTTAAAGTGGTCAGTTAATGATGTTTGATTTGATAAAAGTCCATAGCGTTGAGACATACATTCTTCATTTTCGTATGAAATCAAATAACGTTATACTCAAATAATGGGCCTGGTCATATATTTTTACACCAGCAAATTTCTTTATTTTCACCCAAGCTATGAACACAATGAAGTAATCAATAGAACACACATTGTGTGTACTGAATCGCTGCTCTCTTGGATATCTGAATACTTTTATGGCGTATGCTGGTACATGCTGGCAGTATGTTGTACTAAATCAAAATAATTATTCAAGTTTAGGACCTTGTGAAATGTCATTTGATATTTAAAAAAAAAGCATCGAGCGTTAAAAACCTATAAGAATATCATTAAATATACACCAAACGTCTATATTGATCACTGAATACATATTACATTGGCGGAAATTTTTCACTCCTGTCACAGTTTGATAAATGACACTATACGTCGTGAAACCTTCTCTAACTTCTGTATTTAATTCATATCTATTCATTATAAGGCAAACGTTTTATTGTAATCATATATTCGCCTTTGTTCTCATAGTCACCGTTATTAATATACTTCCATGATCGATAAAGCCCCATATGCTTATTCAAGTTAGAAAAATAGGGGTTGTGTTCGTGCGTTTACCAGGGGTTCAAATTGGTAATTGGATCAGTCCACAGCTGACGTCATGGTGACGTCGTTTGACATTGTTATTATTCTCTTTTTGTATTTTATATCATGTCTGGTAATTTCCACATATTAGTGTTTCAGGTATTTATGAAGAGTGTCGTGTTGTGCACATTCCATTAGTCTTATCTACATGAGGTGTTATGCAACAGGGTGTTTTTGGTAGAAATCTTTATTTGCTACTTGATTGGTACATTTTGGTCACGTGATTCGTCGTAAACGAAAGATAATTCCAATGATATACTGCACTATATATTATATTGATAAATTCCATTAATATCAAATTAAAATGCAAAGTTGTGATAAGTATTAAAAGAAAATGAACAACAAAAATAATAATGAATTTTAAGGCACATTGAAATGTTTTATTTTGATATAAAACTCTGTTTTTGGAAAGTCAAAGTCATTGCGAGAGAGTGCAACGAATTATATTTTCGTATTTTCCCATTTCTGTTGCATTATAAACAAAGAGTCCATGTTACGTTGTACTTACAATAAGAGACATATATAAAATAAGCTGGGTTTTTTTCATATTTTGGTATTTATTACAAATTGACTGAGAGCCCAAAGACCTGTATGAAGTTGAACGTAGCTTTTCTTCCTTCATATTCATGAAAATTGAATAGAGGAGCCTAGAAACTTGTATAAAGACGATGTTATCTTTCCGTTCTGTCACTGCCTTGTGCTCTATGGTGTCTACAGGTACGTCATAGAAAACGAGCTAGCATGGCCTCCACATAGGTCATCCAATGCTCACATGCTCACATGTAACAATAGAGATAGTAATGTCATTGTGACTTAAAGGTATTTAAACGCCTTCATTCGCTCTAAATCACGAACGACAAGATATGTATAAACATCTTTTTTTCTGAAACGTGAGTGGCGTTAACATTAATGCATTTACAAACATTACGTTAATGATAGGCTGTGTGTCGCATTAATGACATTATTGAAAATAATGGGCTCATTAACATTGGCTAAGCTGTTGTTATTTGATTTAAGAGGTAGAAAATATTGCCGCAGTTATGGAACTAATGATGAATGAGTTGGCTCGGTGTCCGATTTTTTTAGTCTGCCTGGTCTTTTTTCAAAAGATTCCTTCTTTGTTTAAGATATTTAAAGAATGTTCAAATTTTCAATTAAATATCGGTTATGAATCAACAAAGGTTTAATTTTCTGTAAGAGTTTAAAGTTCATGGAAGCGAAGCATTGACAAATACCATATTTGTAATAAGCACCCATATTGAAACAAGAGATCTTTGCTAAATCAATAATGATATACACGTTTAATTGAAACAGAGAACTGATTAGAGGATATTGTAAAGGTAAATGTAGATCATCACCTGGGCTCTTTTTCCCTCGTCGGATACGTGTTTAGTTTTACTTTTCACCTTAAAACATTTTTTATGTCGGTGTCGAATTTCACTGTATGATAATTATCTGTAAAATAATTCAAGAATCGAAGCTATCCAATAAATAGGACATGATAATAGTACAAAAACACCTTTCCACGAAGTCATTATTTTAACCGTCTGTTCTGTTTCTGGTTAAGCTGATCCGATGTGGCTCAGTGAATGAGGTGCTTAGCTATTGACCGATAGGTTCCGGGTTCCACACCCGCCGTGCGTACACCGGTGTCCTGTCTTTTGGGTGGTACAGTGAAAACCGAGGTCCCGTGTCACGGTAGACGTGGCTTGTAACAGAGCCCACACTGCTTCGGGTGGGTCCGTTGCATATGTAAGATTTTCTGTGCAATGCATCAGGCAGATACTGTCACCATATGCGTGAAAGAATTGTGAAGTGGCGTAAAACTATAAAGGGATGGTCATTTGCCATTTGATTCTGAAGGGGAGGAAGAGGGGCAAATTTTGTCGAGTCAGATTATTGATTTTCCGATCTTTGAAAGATAGTCTTTGTACTACTAGTTTCTATATTGTTTAGTCTCTCTCAGTCTCTAGTATCCCGGGGGAGAATTTCCATTTATCACTATAGAAGGATGTGCGAGGAAGTGTTGCTGTTTTGGCTTCCTGTCTGAGTGATAATATTTTATTCGTTTTTGACTTGCTTTGAACTATGTTATTTTAATGCAAAAAGCATTTCATAGATATTTTTGATATATTGATTTTTCACATTTATAAATTTGTCTTCACTACTTCTAGATTAAGTTTGAGACAGCTTGGTAGATATTAAGCAAAGATGTTCCTCATGTACAATTTTACATGTTTAATGGTTTTAAAGAAACTAAAGATTTATGGCCATGTACAATCATTGTTCAGTATCATTGTACAATGTTTTCTATGTCTAAGATGAACAATATAGGCCCATTTTGGACTCTTTTTACTTTTGTTATCATGTATGTTAAGTGGAGATACACATTTTTGTTGTTTTACTTTTGTTCTCATTTTAAAGTTATGACTGTGTTTATTTTACATTTGAATAAATGTTTTAAAATCATTTGACGAATGTCCTGTTGCACTGATTTGAATGAAACTTAAAAGGAATGAAACACTGTCAACAAATATGGCCACCATAAATTTTGAAATGCACATTATTTGGTTTAAACATCAACTTTGCACATGTGCTTAGATTAGAGATGAGACAGATTCAAGACCCCTTTTGGCCACTCGTTTTAATGTTAAAATATAAATCTGACGAGCGAAGCGAGCCGAAAAAAAATTCAAGATTCAGCTTAATATATTTGCATGATCTGGTATATGTACGGGCTAGTAGCCAGAATATTTATTTTCATTTCAGTCAGAGCCAGATTTTTATTTCCAGCATTTTCAGGGTCAGAATATGTATTTCCAAAGTGGGCCCCCCCCCCCCCCCCCCGAATCAAATTGTCGTCCCCTAATCAATCAGTCAGGGTTAAACGATTAGTATGGCGTTAAACCACTACCATAGCAGGTGTATAAATGTCCTATGGACATACACGTGCCGGTATTTATAGAACATATGCATTCTATTTCTTTGAGAAGATGCCCTATTTCTGGGATGTAGTAGAATTTTAAGACCTTAATCTGACTTGTATCCGGAACATGTGTAGGATTTCAACATCACGCAATCAGGAACCTAGTTACTACTCTGGCAGAAAATCATTTCACAAACTTTGTGTGTGTGTGTGAATTCGGTCTCGGATAAGGAAGCCTGGCAGCTTACAGATCAGGTTATAAGTTTATGTAAACTTCGCTCTATACAAAGTGCGACACCTGGTCAGAAAAAAAGAGATAGCTGATTGGTTTCTAAGGAAAATCAAAATGGCCGTCATGATTTAAGGTAGACATCTTACTATGTAATATGGGATGGAATAGTAATTGTGCAGCTCTCACAATACATCAGTTGTGTATTTAGGTCAATGGCTGCATATGACGCGCTTAGACACAAAGCATTTGTAAGAAAAACGCAACAGCTGGCACTGTTTGCAGTCCTTAATACCGTCATTATAGACAAATTCCATAATATATTTATATTCCGGCGTAATTCTAGCATTGTGTTTTTCCTAGTATGAAATTTCAAGCGACGTTTTCTGTTATACTGACATTGTGGATATAGTGAAACGCTAGATAGTGTGACTCCTGATTCTGGTATGAAGAGGTGTACTAACATGCCGCCTGTTCATAGTTATATCCCCCTCCCACCAAGCGCTGGTCATAATCATGTCTTGTTTTATTTACAAATGTATACTTTAGTAATATATACATATATACTTTCGGAACTATGAGCATTTTAATTTGTGTGTCCTACAGGTAAGATGTCCCAGACTAGGGCATCAAGCAACAATTAGGTACATGTACATACAAAAATAAAAACACACTGTAGTCGTGGTAAATTATGATCATTTGAACGAAGGGATGTTTCATACGCATATTTTATTACAAATTTATGCGTTAAGGTATTTCGAAAAAGAAAATTTATTATGTTTGCCTTGGCAATGATGAAATGATTTTGAAATTAGGCTGAATTTGCAGGTAAATTGCATTGACATTTAGAACGGCCGTGAAGTTTTATTGCATATACATATTATAATAAACATTATTTTCTGCCATGACGCAATTAATGTATATAATTATAAATATATCCGTTGGCAAACCATGCATATATCATGTTTTACAAAAGTGCTTGTTTCCGGCACGGATTGTATAAAGATGTTGGTTGTAAATTTATATCAAAATAGAAAATGAAGCTTTAAAAAACAAATGCTTAGTTAGTGTAGAGTTAAAGTATAATTCTTGAAATGGAATATGTACTTTGTGCGTAGTATATCTCAAATAGCCACGATGTCTTTCAGACCAGACAGTTAATAAGGATGCAGTTTAAAGTTCATCCTTAATCTATCTATCCCATCGTCATTTGGCATCATATCCATCACCCCTCGTCCCCTACTCTCGTCTCCTGGCATTCGATTTCCTCTTCCACGTCCCATTCCGTCGTCACACGGCATCAGATCCGTTACCCCACGTCTCCTGGCATTAAACCCTCTATTCTCCGTCGCCTTCTCGCCACCTGGCATCATATCCGTTACTCCTCGTCTCCTACTGTCGTCTCGTGGCATTAGACTCCATATTCCCCGTCCCTTTCTCTCGCCACCTAGCATCAGATCCGTTACTCCTCGTCTCCTAGCATTAGACCCCTGTTCATTGTCCCCTTCTCTGACCACTAAATTTCTTCCTTCAATCGCCCAGGCATATAAGATCACCTATCCACCACTCCTATTCTCGTCTTTTGACATTAGATCCCTTATTTCAATCCCTTCCTCTAACCGTCTTGCGTTAGATCCACTATTCACCGTCCCCTCAGTCTCCTGGCATTAGACCAAGGTTCGCCATCCCATCTCGCCACTTGACATACGATCCTTTATCCTCATCTCATCTTCTCATCTCTCGGCATCTGAACCCTTATGCCCACCCTTTCTGGCATCGGAACCCTTATCCCCACCCTCTGGCATCGGGACCCTTTTACCCACCCGCTCTGGCATCGGAACCCTTATCCCCACCCTCTCTGGCATCGGAACCCTTATCCCCAAACTTTCTGGCATCGGAACCCTTATCCCCACCATCTTTGGCATCGGAACCCTTATCCCCACCCCCTCTGGTATAGGAACCCTTATCCCTACCCTCTTTGGCATCGTAACCCTTATTCCCACCCTCTTTGGCATGGGAACTCTTATCCCCATCCCCACCCTCTCTGGCATCGAAAACCTTATCCCCATCCTCTCTGGCATCGAAAACCTTATCCCCACCCTCTCTGGCATCGGAACCCTTATCCCCACCTTCTCCTTTCGCCGCCCAGCATAAGATTATATATCACCATCCCTCTTGTCGCCTTCTAGCGTAAGATTTTTTTTTATCCCCATCCGTTTCTCTCGCCTTCCTGCATAAGATCCTTTATATCCATCCCATCCTCACTCCTCTTGGCGTAAGATACTTGATCCTCATCCCATTGTCTCGCCTCCTGGCATAACAACCCTTATCCTAATCCCCTCTTTTTACTTCCTGGCATAAGTACCTTTATCCCATCCATCCTTTCGCCACCTGCCAGTCCTGGCATTAGATTTTCTGTTCCATGTACCCTTCATTTGCCTCTTATCATCAGGTGTAAGGAATATGCATCAAATGCACACAGCTTGTACAGCATGTTCCGTAACTAAACAACAACAAGTATGTAGTACTTAAATTCAGATCTTTTTGGCATAAATTGCTTCGGTACATGGCCTGTTTTTTGCCATGCATCCAGAGAATATTATATATCTTTAGAATTCTTCGCAAAACTCATTTCAAAGAGTTGCCTAAATATGTGACATTCTTCATATTTCGCTTCATTTCGAGACAAAATGTAAAAATACATTGAATAGTTGTGGTGTTAAGGCTTGTCTCAAACAAGGTGGAAGACATTGAAAAGCATTTTAAAAATGTTTGAATGCTTTTCATTACTTAGAGAAGATCCTCGATCAGAATTCCAAACATGTTTGAAACTATTATAGTAGTAGAGGGTAAATTGATTTCATTGTCCCTTTAAATAATAGATTTGGTTGAAATCTCATAAAGGATTATTATGTCATCATGCGTATAAGTTCAATACACATTTAAGATTATTTGTACAGTAGTTTACTCTACGTTATTGCTAAATCAATTGTTAAGCTATGTAGTGGGTTTATACATGCATGTACGATATATATATATATATATATATATATATATATATATATATATATATATATATATATATATATATATATATATATATTGCTTTGCTGTTGCCTACAATCGTATAGTTTCTGAGTTTCGTTGTCCATATCCCTCCAATTTGGTTTTACTATTTTCTGTGTTTATCACTTTATCTTCAGTTCACATGTCATTTAATAACTTTTCATTTTACTGATCAAAAGTGATCACATGACAACCTGATCACTTTTGATCAGTAAAATGAAAAGTTATCAAATGACATACATATACCTTTGTCCACATTCCATCAGTTTGATGGTACTTTAGACCTTCTTTCGTATTTCTGCTGGAACTGTTGTCTTTACAGTTTGGAGATATCGTTCTCCATACTTCCTGCCGGAACTGTTGTTTTTGTTTCATCACAGGCGGATAGTTGTCCATGTCCCATCTGTTTACCTGCATATAACATCAATTAGGCGGCTTTTTTGTCAATGTTCCCCAAAGAATTGAAAGTAACGTTGTATATACGATCCTTCAGTTTGGCTAGACTGTTGGCTGTGTGACTGTGTCAGACATTTTGCGGTACTGTAGTGCGTTTTTCATTACTTTAGCAATTCAAACTACATGTATTTGGTGATACTGTTGTACATATTACGAGAATTTAGCAGTTGTGGCTCACATTCCGTTACTTTGGTAGTGATGAATTTTCTTATATCGAGATTTGGCCTCGACGCTGATGCAAGACTCGTATCATAACTATTTCATCCAGAAAGATGGGATACCAATGCATGAACGACAGGGTTCGAACAGCTAGCCAACTAGCCAAAAGAGCAGCACACTGCTTTACATGTATGTCAAGTAACAGAATCGTTCTTATTCACCGTCAGACGGACTAGGTGCATGTAGCAATTATGTAGCAAGACAAAACATCAGACAGACAAAATATTTTCGCCACTGCCCCAACAATAATCCGTTGCTGTGGCAACTAATCTTTTACAAGGCATATGGATGAGGAGATTATAGATATTCACATGATAGGATTAAGCCTTAGCTTGTCGTGCCAGAAATACGTGCGTGCATTTGATTAGGTGATGATCAACGATCGCTCAATACAAGAGGCAAAGAGTTTGTTGTCGCCAAGGTATCTCCTTACCTACAATTACAGACTCACTGAGGCATCACTGGAAGACACCTGCTTCATGGCATAGTAAGCACGACAGACATAGTCGTGTACTTTTCTTTCTCATAAAGAGGGTGTTTATGGCTTGACGACATTTTCTGTCATTTTTCATCTACTTGTTCATAATGGAGGCATCATGTTTGATATTTTATCGAGCAACCTTTTGTAAGGTTAGCTAAGGATAGATAACTTGACTCTGTCATCAGTCTCTCCACTTTGTACATCCTACAGTACAAGGTTCTCATTGACGTTTGAACGTAGGTAACGATATTCAGGTTACAAGTTCCAGTCTATCATTATCACGTTAACTCCTGTTTTCGAGATTAAAGACATTAAAAATTTAGTTCCTTTTGTCACAAAATCTGGAACCCGTATTTGACAATTTGACCGTCACACAATTATGTCTTCATACACTAGGACTTAAGTATTATGGAATGTCTCTTCCTTGTCTTGTTCTTTCTGTCTGGCTCATATTATGGATGTCTCTTCCTTGTCTTGTTCTTTGTCTGGCTCATATTATGGATGTCTCTTCCTTGTCTTGTTCTTTCTGTCTGGCTCATATTATGGATGTCTCTTCCTTGTCTTGTTTTTTGTCTGGCTCATATTATGGATGTCTCTTCCTTGTCTTGTTCTTTCTGTCTGGCTCATATTATGGATGTCTCTTCCTTGTCTTGTTCTTTCTGTGTGGCTCATATTATGGATGTCTCTTCCTTTTCTTGTTCTTTCTGTCTGGCTTATATTATGGATGTCTCTTCCTTTTCTTGTTCTTTCTGTCTGGCTCATATTATGGAATGTCTCTTCCTTGTCTTGTTCTTTCTGTGTGGCTCATATTATGGATCTCTCTTCCTTGTCTTGTTCTTTCTGTGTGGCTCATATTATGGATGTCTCTTCCTTGTCTTGTTCTTTCTATCTGGCTTATATTATGGATGTCTCTTCCTTGTCTTGTTCTTTCTGTCTGGCTCATATTATGGATGTCTCTTCCTTGTCTTGTTTTTTGTCTGGCTCATATTATGGATGTCTCTTCCTTGTCTTGTTCTTTCTGTCTGGCTCATATTATGGATGTCTCTTCCTTGTCTTGTTCTTTCTGTCTGGCTCATATTATGGATGTCTCTTCCTTTTCTTGTTCTTTCTGTCTGGCTTATATTATGGATGTCTCTTCCTTTTCTTGTTCTTTCTGTCTGGCTCATATTATGGAATGTCTCTTCCTTGTCTTTTTCTTTCTGTGTGGCTCATATTATGGATCTCTCTTCCTTGTCTTGTTCTTTCTGTGTGGCTCATATTATGGATGTCTCTTCCTTGTCTTGTTCTTTCTGTCTGGCTTATATTATGGATGTCTCTTCCTTGTCTTGTTCTTTGTCTGGCTCATATTATGGATGTCTCTTCCTTGTCTTGTTCTTTGTCTGGCTCATATTATGGATGTCTCTTCCTTGTCTTGTTCTTTCTGTCTGGCTTATATTATGGATCTCTCTTCCTTGTCTTGTTCTTTCTGTCTGGCTCATATTATGGATCTCTCTTCCTTGTCTTGTTCTTTCTGTGTGGCTCATATTATGGATGTCTCTTCCTTGTCTTGTTCTTTCTGTCTGGCTTATATTATGGATGTCTCTTCCTTGTCTTGTTCTTTCTGCCTGGCTCATATTATGGATGTCTTTTCCTTGTGACGTGTCTTGTTCTTTCGATTGCCTCATTGTTGGAGGACTTTGAAAACTTAAGATATAAAATGCATCTTTCGAGTGATATTTTTTATCATTTTTCACATCTGTCATAAATAGTTAGGTCTGACCTTGATTATAGATTTAAATGTCAAAATCAAAAAAAAAAAAATTAAAGCTTGATAACCTGACCCACAACTCGATTACAAGTGATATTTGATATCCAAAGATAAAATCCAGAAGTAGAGGGCAACTTTTCCTAGGAATTTCACGTAATTTAATTCCAATATATATATATATATACCTATTTATAAGATATATACATGATATGATATAGATTGCAAAAAAATGTACTTTATGAAGAGATAAACCGTGGTTTTGTAGAGACAGTATGCCTGCTCAGCTTTGAGACTCTATCTTGCAGTTGTTCGTGTTGAAATCGCCGAACTAGTTGGGTAAATCGGTGCACTCACATTTTTATGTAATGAAGAGTTTAAAATATGGCGAAATGTACTCAGATCAAAGGGGTTTCCCCCCATTCACCTCAAGTCCTTGAAAGTAATGGTATAGAAATGAACGCTGCGGTATTTTAATTATTTTGTAAAGGCTAATAAAAAGAATATACGGGTACATGGACTCTAAATATACATGAAATCTGAACGAAGTTATTCTTGTTATATTGGTTTACCTAATTCATTAGGGCTGGAATGCTATTTATTTACCTGAGATATCTTCATTTACCTGCATACAGTGCTCTGGTATGTCGTAACGAGAGACTATCGCACTGTGATTTATGATATGGTCAAATGTTCCTATATCACGGTATATCATGTATACTGGTTAATCGTATAAAGCACCCCATCTGTATTGAAGTCATAGAGCAGAGTGATCCCATGCCCCAAATCTACTCAATAATTACAATAATTATTTCTGATTTTCACTTTTCAAGTGAGGTGCTTTTGATTTTTCATGTGTAGTGTGCTAATGCGTAGGGATCACTTTGCCCGCCGTCTGTCTGTCTGTGTCTGATTGTCATACTTTTGTCGTTTATTTGCCTATTAATGTGCTTATTGTAGTTTAAAAGGAAGGGAAAAAGTTCACTAGAATTATAATGGTTGATTTACTTTGCAGTGCGAATGATGCGAGTTACATTCTTATATTGAAAACAGCCAGCATCTATATCGCATTATATCAGTAAAAATGATGTTAAAAGCAAAAAAGGAAAAAAAAAATTGGAATCCTTACAAACCAATAATTTTTTCAAAGATGTAATCATGTAGGAGATTATACATTTAGTAGCATAATTAGACTAGACCTTAAGACACGTCACGTCAACACTGTATTTATTTCCAAGTGATGAGTGACGGCACTAGTACCTTGTTTTGCAACTTTTCCCATGAATTGCGAATTCTCTTTACCTACAGTGACATGGGGCTAAACTAGCTTTGTGACTTTTCCCTGGAGTTGCAAGCTCCCTTTACTTAGTGACAGGGGACAGTACATAGCTTTGCGTCTTTTCCTTGGAGTTGCGAGGTGTCTGTACCTACAGTGACTGGGGACAGTACATAGCTTTGCGACTTTTCCCAGAATTTGCGAGGGTCTCTTTACCTACAGTGACAGGGTCAGTACATAGCTTTGCGACTTTTCCTTTGAGTTGCATGGTCCCTTTACTAAATACTTACAGCGACAGGGGACAGTACATAGCTTTGCGACTTTTCCCTGGAGCTGCAAGGTCCCTTTACCTACAGTGAGAGGGGACAGTACATAGCTTTGCGACTTTTCCCAGGAGCTGCAAGGTCCCTTTACCTACAGTGACAGGGGACAGTACATAGTTTTGCGACTTTTCCCTGGAGTTTCGAGGTCCCTCAATCTGATTAAAACCATATCTTTATTCCTCTTCTCTATCATCCGCAATGTGACAAATAGAGAAGCGGAATAAAGATATGGTTTTAATCAGATTGGAGGTCCCCTTGCCTACAGTGACAGGAGACAGTACATTAAACGGATAAATATTTATCACAGTGCGTCGAACTTTGGGACTTTGGTGGGTTTTTCTGCTTGAAAGCACTGTAGATTCACTTTACAATAACCGTTCCACATGTCAGAGTCACCACAATGACATGTAAAGATGACGTCTCGATATATTACCTACATGTACAATTGCAAATGAATTATATCATATCGAGGCTGCACTGTTTTGAGGCATTGTGGGAATGTCTTTTTTATTTTGGTGATGAATTGTAGTTGATGGGAGATGTAAATTTTATGAAAGCGTGGGAGGGATGCTTGCACGACTGTAACATTAAATTATGACCTTTCCTGACTGTCATACTTACTTACATGCGTAATTAATGCCATAGGTAAACGTGGGGGTGGCGAATACCTTCAGTATATATAGTACTGTACGTAATGCAGTCAGGTTCTATTATGTTTTATATGTTCACATGCAACAGCTGCTGGCTTATTTTTCTATTTGTATACATTTCTTGCTGATCTGATCTCTATGAACTTCATCACATTGTGTTTGCTTTATTAACTGAACTATACATGTATCCCACATTTTCACACTTTTTTCCACATGTCTTATAAATGTTCAAAATGGTTGTAAATTTGGGTATATTTTTATTCACGTACTACGAAGTCTTTGAGTATTGAGTACTATATAGGTTTGTTGTCACGTTTCTTTATACATGTATTACTTAGTTTTGAGTACTACTGTTTTGTTCCCACCGTTATATGAGTATTGCACTTACATAGAGTAATGCTATCTTGATCTCACTTAAAGTTCTCTTGAAGACAGATCTGTATACTTCTTAAGTAATTCTCTCTTATAAGTACTGGATTCTAACTGCGTTGTCTAAACGGAAATAATATTTAATGAGATTAGCTGTACATCAGACACTGTACGAATCAGTTTATTTTATCTTAAGTTTTCTGTATTTCTATACACGTATCTTTGTATCCTCCTCACGACACACCCACGATGCAGTTCAACACCCCATAGTTCACAGTGTCAGCTTATTTCCAGTATGTTTTCAAGCTGTCAGCTACTCCGGAATTTTGATTATACGACGTTATTGAAAGATCTAAGCCTGTGTAATTGATATATTTCTTCTTCTTGTCACTTCTGCCAACGATGATGTTGATATGGCCAATGAACTTGATAATTGGGGATAGTTACTGAAATCGAGTTCAATAGTAGGGTACTTACCTTTGTGGGAAAAGATTTACATAAAACCCCAAGTGATGGGTCGGAGGTTGATTTCGTATTATTCAATTATTTGTGACAGTTAGGGATTAAGTGCCACGGAACGAATTGTAATCAGTACGACTTCCTTCCGGATATAGATTGTTGACACAACTTAAAATGTAAAAATGATTTTAATTCAAGTACGTTTGTGGTTGGGAGGGCCTAAATAAGTCACGATGCACAGTTTGAAATGTATTTCGCCAAGTCGTCAAGAAATTTAAAACTAATTTCACGAGTTTCTTTCTTTTTTTTTGTAATATTACAATAATATTTATCATTCAAATAAATAATCATATGCTGTCCGGGTAGCTCACATGTTGCTTGGTTCAAAGGGACATCTTAATTGGTGTCAATAACAACATGTTCAATATTACTTTACAAGGCCTGACTAGCTCACACGTAGACAGCCAGTAGGCGATCCATTGTAGCGTATTACCCTTATGATTGAAGTTATTCCACAAGATCTGATACACAAACAACATGAACTTTCTAATCCAATAACGTTGCCTCAAAGCTACAAAACAAACCAAAAAGTGCATAAATTGACACATATCACTATATCTTAAAACTGAATGAACTTGATCGATACAATTTATCAAAAGATGTCAAAATTATCGAAATTATCATTTTTCTCTTTTTTGTACAGGTCACACAGAGGTTGAAACAATTACCTGCTGGTAAAAATGGAATACGACCTAATCAAGGTAAGCTGGTAGAAACAGGATCAAACTATAAATTTTAAAGAAGTTGCCCGCAGCTTGCAAGATATATAATGTCTACACGAGATAAATGCTTTACAAATGTTTTACTCCGTGCAGTGTAGGCTTGCCATGTTAGTCGCAGGCAAGAGTATTGGGTTTAGTTTCCTGTCTTTGATTCGTTTTGGTTGTACGTCAGCTGCATTAAGTCACTTTGATGGAAACTCGAGTAAAGGCTATTGAATATGGTCAACATTTGTTTGTATTTTAGCGCTAGACTTCTTACATTTTCAGTTTCTTACCTATACTGTATTACCTTTGCATGATACAAATAATCGGCGAATGAATAGGATTCGAATTTGTTCAAGTGGAAGAGTTTGGCTTCTTGTAGGCACTAAGAAAAAGAATCAGAGAGAACTACGTCTTTGTCATTAAATCAATGCACAGAGACTTTGTATTTGGTATACAGCATCAATATGACGTGTTTATCGCGTATCTTCATTGGAATGCCTTGTAGAAGGAAATGCTCTGTTTGCAGTAGGTGGGCCTCACCTCGAGGGAAATAAGTTACATCTTCGTTAACTGACGAGTAAACTGATTTCATAAAAGAACATCCTTACGTCATGCAGGTCTTTCTTGTTACAGTATTTGGCCCCTTCATAGGCCAACGGCACAAAAACAGAGTTATTCTAGTATAACACTGTGTGCCTTATCAAATGAGAGTTTTGGCGAGAATGTTACATTTACTTTTACAAAAGTGAACGTAACGTTTTTACTTGGTTGCCAGAATATCTTCTCTTGGAAGTCATACATTGTCACACAGACAGAAACTGAATATGAATTGTCTTTAAAGTAAATTTAAATATCTTTTGTAGACCCTATGTGTGTGTATAAGAAAGAAATCAGTTACTAATACAGATAGTATTAAGTATTCATCAATTGTTAATAATTAGATGTTAGGAAAGGACTTAACCAATAATGTTAGTTGGCAGTCTATGTTGTCTTTTGAATGCTTAAAGATAAAATGTATAGAGAAACGTGTGGTATATGTTGTAGCATTTATGTCAAAACCAGTGAAGAGGAAGCCCAGTTTCGAGGCGAAGTATGGTCAAAGTCAAGCAGCGGATAATAGCAGTGAACGTTCGGATAGTCCTCTGACTCAACCTCCTCGGAGTATTCCTTTCTTAACGAACCACGATACGTCTCCTGTCGTCACGACAGCACAGATTCGGCAAATCACGCCCAGTCCTACTGTCAATGGCGACCAGACCCCTCCCCCGGTACCACCCAGGGTCCCTATGACACAGAGGAGCCAGACACCACCCCAAGACGGCCAACCTTACTTTGAAAATGTTCAAACTGCAAATCAACATCCTGCGCTATTGCAAACTATGAATCAGTGTCCGCCAACTGTGATAGTGCCAGTAAATCAAGCAATTCAACAAGTCCCGCATTGTGACCCCCCAAAATACATTGCCCATAGTAAACATCGTGTTCCACACGCGTCGCAACCGCCCAATAGTGGCCCAATCACGCCACAAAGAGGTATGAGCCCAGTGGGCCGACAACCAATTATCGCACAAAGTAGTTCTAGTTTTCCAGTGGGCCAACATTATGGACCGATAACGAATACGAATGGAGCCAGTGCGCGTGTAACCACGCCTAAAGGCAATAATATCACAATTCAGTATAAGAACCCTCCCCCTCCCTACAATCCGTCGGCTACCGCATGGAATTCTGGGCAAGCACAAATACATATACACGGAAGCAATGCAATTGATCAGTCTCATATCGTGTTGCCAGATCAGTTCAGGTTAGATAGTGCTACTGTGAACACAAGTGGTTCAGACAATGGCATACCGAATCAGCAGTCTGTCGCACATCCATTGCAGTCATGGGGTGCGATGCAAACACCCATTGTGATGCAGTCTGTGAAAAGTCGAGAGGTGAAAAAACCTGTGTTACAGACAGCGACAGGACCTTCGTCGCAGTCACCTCAATCAACGACGTCTACTATACACAACCAAAGTTTTATTTCCTCTTATCAGGCTCAAATTAACCCGCCAAGTCAAGCCGGACTTCCGGTGACATCACAAAGTTCTGCCCATATGAGTAAAGACGTTCAAATTCAAATAACGCACCATACACAAGGGGCATTAACTCAAGCTGAGCGATACGCTCATCACTTACAAAGTCAAAATCGAGGTCGGCATCACATCAAGATACAAATTCAAGGAAATGGTCATAAAATGGCCCCAGTGCAGTTAGGACATGGGCCTCATTATGCTCAAAACGTAGGACCTAATCAGTATGACTTAATTCAGAGGTCGGCCTCGGACACGCCAACGTCCACGCCTCGGTCGGAGTCGCCGGCAAATTCTCGAGCCACTAATCAATCACCTATGTCCATACTGTCCACCACATCAACACCTTCAACTTGTTCTGATATTCCGGACAAACCTCCGCCACCGTATCCAGGTATTGGTCATCCTGGCCGCACCGTCAATGTCGTACAACCTATTCCAAAACCTCCACACCACCAAATGCATCAAACCAATTTCCCCCTTCCACCTCAATACCCACCTAATACTGTTCATGGATTTACCCCAGTGCAAGACCCTCGGACTTCAAATCCACTAATAGTTCATAGTGATAGTCCACAACCACCCCTTCCACCTCGCGTGCCTTTATCCGCGAAACTTCCGCAAGTACTAGAACATTCGGAAACCGTACGGCCTTCACTTCCGCCGAAAACGTCATCGCAGCAACCGCCCCCTATACCTCCCCCTCCCGCAACAAAGACGTCCACGATTACCCCTCCCCAGATGTCCTCTCAGCAAATGAATGGTGCAACAAAAACTGAACAAAACGACGAAACGGAGGAGACTATGTCGAATGTGTCGGACACAAGCAGTACTCAAGAGAAGACTCGATGTACTTCTCCAATGCCAGAACGCAAACAGGACAAAGAAATGGATTTACGGAGAGATAGTCGGTTGCGAAATTATTCTCCACAAGCTTTTAAATTTTATATGGAACAGCATGTAGAAACTTTATTAAAATCGTACAAGGAGCGAGTACATAGACGTATTCAATTAGAGCGTGAAATGTCAAAAGTAGGTCTTTCGGAAGAAGCGCAGCATCAAATGCGAAGAATGTTACATCAAAAGGAATCGAACTATATTCGGCTAAAACGCGCAAAGATGGATAAGTGCATGTTCGATAGGATAAAGACCTTGGGTGTTGGCGCTTTCGGAGAAGTGACGTTGTGTCGCAAAAAGGATGTGGGGCATCTGTATGCGATGAAAACTCTGCGGAAGAGTGACGTACTCAAGAGAAATCAAGTGGCTCACGTGAAAGCGGAGCGCGATATTCTGGCGGAAGCCGACAACGAGTGGGTGGTCAAGCTATACTATTCATTTCAAGATCGTGATTGTTTGTACTTTGTAATGGATTACGTTCCAGGAGGAGATTTAATGAATCTATTGATCAAATTCGGAGTGTTCGAAGAGAAGCTCGCCCGATTTTATATCGCAGAATTAGTGCTAGCAATAGAAAGTGTACATAAAATGGGATTTATTCACAGAGACATCAAACCCGACAATATCCTCATTGACAAGGACGGACATATCAAACTTACTGATTTTGGGTTGTGTACAGGATTTCGTTGGACCCATAATTCCAAGTACTATCAAAAAGGTGAGTAATATTTTTGTTTTTATTTTCGTTTTCCATACGCTTAATACTAGAATGAAATCGATATGATGCTCGGCAAAATCTTATCGGTTGATATTTAAAATGACGAAAGCTTTTGTCTTAAAAAGTTCATAATTTTCCCTATGTTTCGATTTACCTCTTATGTTGCAGACAAAACGATATGTAAAACACAAAATATACTCAGCAACTGCTTGCTGTAGGTCTGGGTTCAAATGACATCGTGTGCTCACTGTTTGTCTTTGGGAAATTCAAGGATCAGATTTAACACGCTAAATGACCTTCATGATATACGATTCCTTATTTCCAAATGCAATATCAGAGGTTTAAAACTTATAAAACTTTGAAGGTCATGTCCACATTATGACCGCTGTTCCATAATTACCAATTGCCCATGAGCAATTGCCTAAGACAATGATGAGCGCGTAGGTTTTCCCTGTTTTCAGTTGCTGTTATATACATGTATATATGTATGTACGGAATTTAATGGTATATTTCTTCTTCGTCTCTGAAATGCAAAGGGAAAGATAATAAAAGTATATTTCATTGCATTTATATTGCGACAACAACAAAACAATTATGCCGGAAAACAGTTAGTTATTAGGGAGATTTATTTAAACATGCATGCAAGAGAGATTCGATAGAACTTAGATGAAATAAGACAAACATTGTTCTGTATCCTCGAGCATTAGATGATTGAGCTACTGTTAAACTTCAGTGGAATTGATGAAGATTTTATTAATTCCTGAGAAATACCTGTCGCTCCAGGTTATGCCAGCTATGTTAGTAATCTGAGTATGAAATATGATCTGGCATTTATATTAATTAACAATATCGCGAACAAAATATCATGATTGATGGACAAGCGGCCCCAAGAATTTGAGTCCGGAATGGCGGCCCGCTAATTCCCCCTCCTCCTTATCGCCCTAGATAAGTTTAAACGTCCAAAAAAGACATTTGTCATTATCGTTATTATTCAGAGGTTGAAATAAAAATGCCAAATATCCCGGTGTTCGGGGGGACTCTTGAAGCGCCTAAATCAGTCTATAGAGGAAGGATTGCTAATGAATACAGATTACGGACATTTCTGCCGATTTTATTTGTGTTTGATAGCCAGATTACCGACATTTCTGCCGATTTTATTTGTGTTTGATAGCCAGATTAGGATAAAGATCTTCACAAGGGCGATCGCTCATTATTCAATCGTCTCATTGAATAACTGTTTTATATCGACGGCTTTATTCATAATGAAAAATTGCAAAGTCATAAGACTTCATTTTTTATGCAAATTTTGAGTTTTGAAAAGCAAAGATTTGCCAAATGTTTCTTCTTAATTTTGGATATTGCGGGATCGAGGTTAAATGTGTCAGGAAAAAATCACTCCTTGCACCTGCGTTACGCAGTATTAAACTGTGATTTTGTAAAAGCACTGCGATTTTACATGAAGTCTGAAAACAGAGACAAAATAATATCATTAAAGCATAGGTGCATCAATGTCGAATTGTTGACATAATATTCCGCGTTTAATGTTTTATTCCATTTTTTTTTTGCATTTATTAAGTAATGGGAGACGAGAAATACAGTGTCAGACATACATGTTTTTATAATAAGTACAGTGTTTTCTTGTTCTCGGCTAAAATTCCTTCAACATTCCGTAGTTATATGGTACACCTGAGATGAAGTAGGCAGCAGGGTAGAAAAATAATATTTATTTAAATACTTCATGTATACACTACATATATGTTGTTTTCTTTATTTTATGTTGATTTTGTGTTATTGACACTTTATATCGATATAGTTTGGTCGCAGTTGTTGTACAATATATTCTATAATGAATCTCAATTTATACAAATTCAGAATTTTACATTGGCATTCTAAAACCTCACATTATCTAAAAGACAAAATGGGCGGATGGTATCTTTAGTAAGCGAAATGCGAGATGTAGAGATAAAAAAGTGTGAGCTTTCTTGTTTGCTCGCTGTCCTCGCCGTTTTAAACAATAAGTACAAGCGATTACCATGATGCGCTCACGTGAAGTAGCATGCTCATCGTCTCTGTAACTCAAGCATCGACTTTCTCGTGTACTGTTTGTCATACATGATACCATATCATTATCACATCACCGTACTGGAAATCAATGAAGAACGACAAGTTTAGGGGTCATTCAAATTTCAAGATCATGTTCAAGTACAGGTAATATTTGAAATACCTTCATATTGACATAAAATGGAATTTGAATGCTATCCTACTTATAGGCCTGTCATCTGGCTTTTGATGAGTGTTCCCAGGAACGAAATATAAATATGCTTTAATCCATGTCTGTAGATGGGTGCTTTCAGAGATGATTGCAGATGATTTCAGTCAAGCGATCTGTAGTACTATATTCTTATTTTGAGCAATCGAAGGATCCCCATAGCCATTGTTAACCACGACCATTAGTTTGTCTCAATGTGACGTCACAAGTTATTGTTTGACGGACCATTTTATGACACCAAAATGTAAAAGTGTGCCACAGGTGCGACATCAGGCATGTGGCAATCGGCAATACACCGATCCAATTCCTAAGTGTCATTTTCTTGTTGAAAAATTAAATCGGTGTATTAAAAATCATCATATCAACACGTTTTGTACTCGTATTGATTAGATATTTTGGTTCGCTTATATGTAAATTGTCGAACAGATCACAAATATTGTAAGGGACGGACTTGGTGAAGTGATTAACTCTTGGCTTACAACACTGAAGATCCGGGTTCGATTCCCGAATTGCGCCACTATGAGGTTTGTAAGCTCCTGCTCCCATGTGGCGACATACGTGAAATATGTTGAAATCGAAATTAAGAAAAATGTCAGTGGGACTACATGTAATGTAATCATAAATGAGATTCTGTCAGAGATAAATATTGACGTAGATACAGAGAACAAAACTCAGTTTAAAAGGCATGTATACATTTGACTTAGTATACTAAAATAAATTGATATAAAACTATAAAATAGTGGCTAGACATCGCTTCAGATATTTGGAATTGAGATATAGTCAGAGAAATTTTATAATCAACGCAGAATAATAGATTCGGCTTTAGTAGTAATATCATCATGCCAGACTTTGTCTTAGTCTTCTTGTAGAGAGAGAATCGCCATGATGATAGTAGCATAGCCACTAGGACAGTGAAACATGGTGGTGGCTGGTAGTCTTCTGTAGAGAGAGAATCGCCATGATGATAGTAGCATAGCCACTAGGACAGTGAAACATGGTGGTGGCTGGTAGTCTTCTTGTAGAGAGAGAATCGCCATGATGATAGTAGCATAGCCACTAGAGCAGTGAAACATGGTTGTGGCTGGTAGTCTTCTGTAGAGAGGGGATCGCCATAGTAGCATAGCCACTAGGACAGTGAAACATGGTTGTGGCTGGTAGTCTTCTGTAGAGAGGGGATCGCCATGATGATAGTAGCATAGCCAGGAGGACAGTGAAACATGGTTGTGGCTGGTAGTCTTCTGTAGAGAGGGGATCGCCATGTTGATAGTAGGATAGCCACTAGGACAGTGAAACATGGTGGTAGTTTGTAGTCTTCTGTAGAGAGAGAATCGCCATGATGATAGTAGCATAGCCACTAGGACAGTGAAACATGGTTGTGGCTGGTAGTCTTCTGTAGAGAGGGGATCGCCATAATGATAGTAGCATAGCCACTAGGACAGTGAAACATGGTTGTGGCTGGTAGTCTTCTGTAGAGAGGGGATCGCCATAATGATAGTAGCATAGCCAGGAAGACAGTGAAACATGGTGGTTGTTTGTAGTATTCTGTAGAGAGGGGATCGCCATGATGATAGTAGCATAGCCACTAGGACAGTGAAACATGGTGGTTGTTTGTAGTATTCTGTAGAGAGGGAATCGCCATGATGATAGTAGTATAGCCACTAGGACAGTGAAACATGGTGGAGATTGGTAGTCTTCTGTAGAGAGAGAATCGCCATGATGATAGTAGTATAGCCTCTAGGACAGTGAAACATGGTGCGGTTTCGTATTTCTTCTTTTAGCAATACATGTATAAGCTGCCGTGTGTGCTTGGATTAATCCCAGACATTTTGCACTAATCATTTACGGACTTGTAACAATAGAAGGATTAATATGGATCACACATTCCTTTCCATTCATGTCCTTGAATGTATAGACTTGGGAGAATATGGTCCAGTTCAAGAGCCTATCAAAGTAGGATCTTAAAAGGTCACATTGACCATGTGCTAGTGCGCGAGGTTTTGGATAAGTATAGGTGTGAGCCAACCTAAAGGAAGGGAAGTCGTATGATAATTCTTTTTAGATTCCAGGATTGTTTCTTGTTAATTAGAGGAGGCCTAATAAATAAAGGTTCTGCGTCCGAGTTGCATGTGTGAAGAATCCCGTTCTGCGTCATGGCTTTATGCAGTGACCTTGAAAATGTCGGTTCGAAGGATTTGACCGACAAAATATCACTCGGACTGACAAAATTCTTTTTTTTTTCACCATTTCATTTCATTGCTCGGTCTGGCGAAATTTTCAAAATCGCAGAATATGACTGACGTGTTGGAAGAACTTTTCAACATCTCTGTTTGTGTATCTTCATATAGCAGAGGTATTGTCAAGGCAGTGTTAACCACTGATATCTTGAATAATTATGTTCTAACGGCCTAATGAGGTTTGGGGGCCATTTTGGGCCTCTGTATTCATCACTCCAGTGGTAAGATTAATATTATCTCGTCCAATACATATATTTAGCACTCCTTTCATTTAGACACAAATGCTGAACATGATAAATGTGAGTTATTCAAACAAGGACTATTTCCTATATATACTGGTGTATATTCATCACGACAATATTACGTCATCTAGTAGTTCATGGGAACATGGTAAATAGTGAGCAAACATCCATGTATATCGTATTCTAGGTCTGTGTAAACAATGGTTAAGGGTCCAGATATTCGTTCATGTACCATTGTCACCATCATCTGGGACGCTCATTTACGTGTAAATGCATCTCCTTCTAATGAAATGAGTGCAGTGTAAAATGTAATGCATAGTGCAAGGTAAATGTGTGCACTGTGATTAGTAATAAAAGATTTATAATTAAAAGGTATATATGTTCTATATTTATTATTCATAGCGCAGTGTTAAGATAAAGATTAATACATAGCACAGTGTAAAGTTACACATAGTGCAGTGTTTATGATTTATACATAGTGCGGTGTAAAGTTACACATAATGCAGTATTTAAGATTAGTAATAGTGCAGTGTAAAGTTACACATAGTGCACTATATATGATTTATACGTAGTGCAGATTAAAGTTACACATATAGCACTGTATAAGTTTTATACACTGCAGTGTAATGTTACACATAGTGCACTGTTTAAGATTTACACACAGTGCAATGTAAAGTTACACACCGTTATCTTTTTAAGAGTTAAACATAGTGCAGTGTAAATATAAACATAGTGCTGTATTCAAGATTTATTCATAATGCAGCCAAAAGTTACACAAAATGCACTATATAAGAATAATACATGGTGCAAATTTACAAATATTGCACTATTTAAGATTTACAGTGTAATGTTATACATAGTGCACCGTTTAAGATTTATACACAGTGCAATGTACAGCTACAGTACAGTCCGGATGGAATTTTGAATGCCCACTGTCCACAGTAGGCAGTCCACCTGAAATTTCAGTGGGCATTAGGAGTGGACATTTACCTGAGCTATCAAGCTGTCCAATTACCTGTATGTTCATTTTAACTGACTCTTACAAGAATGTCCACTGTGTCCAGTGGACATTTTTAATGCTCACTCTAAAAATGCCCACTGTGACCAGTGGGCAAATTAAGTTCCACCCGGACTGTACTGTACACATAGTGCAACGTTTAAGATTTATACACAGTGTAGTGCAAAGTTACACATAGATTTAAACATAACTTTTACTCCACATAGTGTCAGCGTTTTTATCGGCTATTAATCCGGGGACACATAATGTTAATATTAGACACGCACACGTCCGAAGCAGCAGTACATTAAATTTTCCAAACCAAATTTTGTATAAGGAACCTCGATTTCGCTGTGACTTAAAGACGGGAATATTTAGGTCAGCGCGAGAACTCGAATCCTTGACATTACTTGATATTGACTAGGTCATATCGATTCTTATTACACTCGTGTGGGCAAGTTCACCATCACAAGATATTTCATTTCCAATGAGCAAGAAAGCATATAACGAATTCAGAAGAAATCCTATTCATTAAGGGATTATTTTTTATTAGGGTTTCACAACTTATCTTCGTTTACATTGCTTTATGAATGTATAGAGAATAAACATTGATAGAGCTCTTTGAAACTGACCTTCACCCTTAACCGATAACGGAAACATAGGATATATTTATAAATCGAAGACTGTTCACGGGGTGCTCCATGGTCATGTCATTGTGCCACTGAAGTTTATCACACGGGCAACGTTGATATATCTAACTCAAAATAAAATGCGATTTTATCTTTAAATGCTCAAGCACCAAGCATTCATGACATGCTTAAATGCAAACTGAATTTCCTCTTCAGCACACTTCATGAATTTGTACCTTCTATAGCAGCCAGTCAGTCAGTGCATGGCGACTATTGTTTGAAAGAATGAAAATTGAAATCAATGGTGTAGTCGAATTTAAGATTTATCACCTGGAAACGGAATAAAATGTATTTGAAGTGTCATTTTCCGCTTGATTGGGTCGGCGAGATGTCGAACTTGCAGGTCCATGCTATAGACAGTGGTTTATTGTGTACAGAGTGCCAAGAGGTGCAGATTTCATTAATGTCACCTTATGGCTAGGATCGCTGTCAATTCTGCTTCTCTCACGATTATGGTGTACTTATTACCCTCGACGTATAGGACCCAGAAGTATACAATATGTAGAATACATAAGGGCCAGTAAGTGTGAACGAGAAAAGTACATTATATCTTCTTTCTTTCATCTTGAACGCCATTGCAGTAAGGGCAGCCCTTATCGCAGTCGGTAGTACGCTTGGACTTGGGTCATGATTTTTGTTCGTCTCATCTGTAATTTGAATCGTGTCTATGAAGGTCAGCAGTAAAAATCGTCGTCTGTAAAGGTAGGAGGCAAAAATCGTCGTCTATATAGGTCGGCAGCAAAAGTCGTCGTCTATAAAGGTTGGCAGCAAAAGTCGTCGTCTATAAAGGTCGGCAGTAAAAATCGTATCTATATAGGTAGGCAGTAAAAATCGTCGTCTTGGCTGAAATCATCATTTACGTGTAAAAACGAAGTTAAATACAGATGTCGCCTTATCGAAGTGGTATTACATGCGAACCAAATAAACCAAGAAGATGAATTCCATTCTGATATGTTTGTGTCGAAAATTACTGTAGCCTCTCGCCTTGTTTTGAACTTCTACCATAATGCTTACTAACAGCATTTCATTTGGAGCTGTTGTTTCCTGTTATTTCAGTTATTGCATCATCATTATCTTGAAGTTTCCGCCTCCGAATCCTTGATCGGGGCAAGTGGGAAGGTCTACCAGTGTATCTGATAAAGTTAATGGTTTTATCTGTTTACTCGTGCTTCCTGCACTGCTGTCCACTGTCCGCCTCCGTATAGAGATAAAAAGTTCTGGTCCGTGGTGTCCGACTCAACAATGAACAATCAATCTATCAATCAAGATTTCAATTACTATTTATTTAATTGTAAATTACGTATTAGCAATTTGTTGAATACCCCCCCCCCCCCCCCAACAAAAAGAAAAACGAAAAAAAAAAATAATGATAACGAAGAAAAAAGAAAGCGAGTCACCCGAAAATCAGTGTTAATATACACAGACAAAAACAGAACCCAAACAAACAATCAAACAAACCAAAATAAAAAAAAAAATGATACCAAACGATGATGGTGTACAAATGACAGAAGATGCTGTTTGTTATGGTAGGTCAGGGGTTTTCATTTAAGTGTACTGCTGTTGTAATTTGCATACCACTTTCGATCCGTTTTTTACTTGACCTGTGCTTTTCAAGATCACTTAATCTAATAGCTACTCATGTTTCAAAATCGCCGCTCCCGAGTCCGACAGTTTTACCTGAAAGGGACTGGACAAAAAAGTTAAATGTTTTTAATACCAGGAACGACTTTTGTATAGGGTTTGTAGGAGGGATGGAATCAAAGAGCTTTGACATTGTGATTGATTGATTAATTGAATATTGTTTTACGTCACTTCACGATTATTTCACGTATATGGTGACGGCATCTGCCTGATGCATTGCATACAAATTTAGACATTTGCAACGGACCCACCGAAGCAGTGAGAGATCTTTTACGTGCCACACCTACCGTGACACGGGACCTCGGTTTTTACTGTCTCATCCGAAAGACAGAACACCGGTGTGCCCAGGGCGGATGAAGATGACTTTTCATATGGAACTTATATTTCCTGTTACATGTATTACAAACGTTGCATTATCATTATCTAAATTTTTCCGCCTCCGTATTCGTTTTAAATTTGACTCACACGTCACCGTGATTTCGAGAGTTGAATGATACCTTTGGATGAAATTTGCAGATAATTCTAAGAATCTCTGTAGATATATGGTTAGGACGCAGTGTTGAACTTGAAGAGTTTGTTTTTGTTAAAATCACAGCACCAACAACATTACGTAAGGAGAAATGGTGCGTGTTTGTGATCGTGCGTCAGACTTTTCATATTTCATTGCTTATGGGATGGGTTTTATTCTGAGATGATAGTCATCTCTCAAGATCATGAACATTCCAAGGATACGCGTCTTGAATGAAAGTCAGTTGGCATTTTTTTTCCTATGATGCAATGACCTTGGTACTAATGGATCCTTGTGATACGTTTTCTCTTTGACTTTTAAACCGTAGGGGGTACGAGATGAGGAGGAAAACCAGTGCTCATCGTGTTAGCAAACGTTTCGATCATCATATACAAGTAGTCGATACTTTCTGTGAAAGGGTTTGTAAAATAAACATAAAACTTAACTTAAAATGGAAAGTAGTCTATGCATTAATCCTGTATCCAGCATACTGCAAGTATATTGATCAAAGAACGAAAAGATACAGATCCGCATTTTTAATTAAGTATTTCAGTTAATGGGTTTTTTTTTTTCATAATGACAGTAGATCACTTTTACTGCAGCGTTTTAACATGATCCAAGCGAATGGCATTCCTTCGTTCCCTGATCACATATTTGATTCTATGAAATGACTATACCATGCACGTGCTTGTTTACGAGAAGCTGGTTATTCTAGTGTTGAAGGCAGCAAGTACAGATAGCATAGGCTCGATTCACAGCTCTATTATCTGTACTTGTTTACGAGGAATTCACTTATGTCGTGTTTTAGGGATTTGCGATGTTTATTCCCCCTTATCTGACGGCTTGAAGGGACAGATGAACTTTTCGATACCCGTTGTTTCATATCTTGATTATACTAGCAACGTATATATTTTGGGTGGCCACAGTACACAGGTTTGCCGGAAATATAAAGTGTATCATGGGGTGCATAAACTCGACGTTTTGTCGTGGTTTGATATTAGGAGTCAAATGCTAAGGTAGTTTGTGACAAGGGAAATCTATAACGTTTTCAACAAAATCTATTTAAATTATATTTTGAATGGAAATAAACATAGATGCATCGTCTATGGCATGAAGAATAGTAGTTGGTCTAGTTTTGACTTTGTTACCATCACTGACCATATTTTTCATATATTTCCATCATCTATAATTTGATAATTTGGCAAAGCACGTTCGGACAAGGTTTTCTTTTCTTAATATTTTAAGCGAATATCATTATGCCTAGTTTTGGCCATATAACGGCAAGGATAGAATCTGAATGTAGAGGCAACTGTACTGTACTGTACTCGCTGAAATTTTACTTTTTGATTGGTAAAATAGGAATTTCTATAAAACAGTGACCGGAAGAATCAGATTGAAATCATGTCTAAAAAATCAACTGAATGATCGAGCTCGGTTTTTCGGGAGTTTTTTTTTCTAAATAAAATTCTTACTTCATGATTATGAAAAAAGTAACTTGAGTAGGCTTGAAAGAAATCTAGTTATTTCAGTTTGACTAGTAACTTCAGATAGTCATCTTTATACATGTATTTCAAAGTACGAGTAAGTCATGACCCTGACAAAACTTTATTTCTGTGTTTATCGGGATGTAAAACACGGCTTACAAGACCTGCTATTAAGTAATAAAGGGGGGCATATTCTTTGATTTCATCCTTTAACCATAGCCATAACTTTTGAACTACGAGGTTTGATTTTAATAAACATACTTGAAATAGTTTTTTCTCCGTTTAATGTTAGCAAGGTTTAAACATTGTGACCTTGATCAAAACCTTCACCTTTAAGATAACCCCCGTCTCCGTCTCCTTGCAATTAGGGCAAATTGTTCGGACAGTTTCATATATATACATCTTTCAGATCTAAAATAGTAATATTACATTAAGAATATCTGTATGCTTAAAATTATGAGTTGATCATATTATGAGAATAATTACATCATATTCTTTACCAAACGTGGTGATTAAGTGTGACTCTTTTGTTTTTGGCAGACGGTCTTCATCCGCGTCAAGACTCCATGGACGTGAGTTGCGCGGTGGAGATGGAATGTAGGTGTAACGAGATTCTCAAGCCTCTTGAGCGACGACGACAAAGGGACAGACATCGGTGCCTGGCACATTCGTTAGTGGGTACCCCGAACTACATCGCACCGGAAGTCCTCTTACGGCAAGGTAATCTACAGCTTTCTGATTCCAAAATCATCCAGTGCCACTTAATGGTAAAATGACGTCAGCGTTAAATGACATCGAAAAATGTACAACAAACATTGAAGTGAAATATTATAAAATACGTCTTTGGGAGTCAAGAAAGGAAATAGAGATCGGATAAAAATTCTAACTCGACTACATGACAGACACTATCAGTGTAAAGTCATAGGGAAATTAAGATGCTAGAAATCATGTATAGAGCATCTCAAAAAATAATATGTTAATACGGCGATCATGAAACGATTGAAGAAAAACTGTCCATACATTGAAAAACGTCAACAAAATGACAAATGTAAAGCAGTCGTATGATATGTGAATTTACTGTAGACCACAAAAATAATACCCTTTTCAATGTAGTAAAAGTACTTTGGTGGTTTATCTTCCATCTTGTGTTTATATAGGCGTCTTGGAATATTGTTTTCAGATGATTTTGTTTGCTTTTGTGTTTGTTTTCTTTTTCAAATTCCACGAAGTTTTGAATAAGCTGTTGCGAACAATGATGATATATAAAACAATATTTTCTTGACAGGGTACACGTCCTGCTGTGATTGGTGGAGTGTGGGGGTAATCATGTACGAGATGCTTGTCGGGCAACCACCTTTCTACGCGCCGACGCCCGCCGAGACACAACACAAGGTGAGCATGCCAATGGGTTCATAGAACTTAGGCGTGAAATACTGGTGGCAGTATAGAATAAGTGGATACTGAGACATGTGTAAAATGTAGATTTTTCTACTGCATAAAAGTAGATGAATTATCATGCCTTTTAAACGTTCTGATCTAATTCTGCAGTGGAATTTGTTAGGTCATGGCACCCACAGAGTTAGAAGTAAACAAAATAATTTCTACTTATCTCGTCATCAAAAATTCCCAAATGTAAAGTTATTTGCATACGAGAAAAAGGTATTTCGAAGTAAATATGGGCAGGTTTGGTGAAGGCTTTTGGTTCAGACAATCCCGGTACAATGCGCCAGTATATCTAGGAGTGTGTTTACCTCCTGCTTCTAAAAAAAAAAACAAACAAAGCGACGTAAAACACATATCAGCCAACCACTAATATAAAGACCAGCGGTGATACGGTGTCGACAGATACTTCTTGTTCTTCACTAAGTATTGAAATAGGATTATTTTAAAAGCTTTAACTTTTTTTTTAACATATATGGAATAATTCCCTTGAGAGATTTCATTTGTATCTTAGTGTCAGCCCCCAATTCTTTTCCGTCATTTGTCCCTTTATTTACGCTAAAATGTTCGTTCGTCATATTATTAGAAATGTAGTCGAATTTCGATCACAATATGAAATATTTCTTAAAATGGAAATTCGGTCGGTCATCACGAAGTCAAAACGGGGGGTTTTTTTTCGATGATCAGTAGTGTGAATCTAAAGCTAAGAACATTTTGTAAAGTAGGTTGATAACGTGATACAAGAGGGAAGGTTCAGTGTGAATAAAGCATAAACTTATATCTTTAAATTTCACACACTTGCCTCAGGTCAGTGCGTTCTTTATTGTCCAACGAGGCGGAACAGGGACAAAGCTCTCCCAACATACGCTTTTAAATGATGTTCCAGTTGGTTATGATTTAATTTACTATTTTGATAAAAACATTCCGATCACTTCGAGTGTGAAACGTGTCAAGCATAATCTTCATTTACAGCTTTTCTCTCTTTTGATGTCGCAATCTTTTTGATGTGGATTTGGATATTATACCAGGAGTTTCTTAAATACATGACAGAATGTCGTGCTCAAGACAGCGATTGTTTATCATAGGCATAGGCGAATCCAGAAATCTATTAAAGGGGTCTTTTTACCTTAGATTTTTACGTGTAACTTTACGTCAGAAAATGAGACTGTTAAGCTGAACAAAGTTTTATTTTAAAGGGGGATTCTCAATGAATTAGGGAAAGGACTTGGACACTAGTATGATGAGTATCTGATAATGTAATAAGGAAGTTCTATACGGCTTAAGATGCTTGTAAAATAAGGCCAGGAGATGACTTCGGTGGATCGGTGAATGAACGTTGTAATTGGCGGAGATGACTAAAACAAATTGGAGGATAACTTTAAATTGGGTCAGAATTATATAGTATAAGAAAGCAACAGATTATCTAATATTTTTAGCTCACCGAGTGAGCTTTAGTGATAGCCCACCGTCCGTCGCCCATCCGTCCGTTGTAAACGTTTTCACATTTTCGACTTCTTCTTAAGAACCGCTTAACAGATTTCTTTGAAAGTTGATAAGAATAAAGTACTCATCGTCTCCTACAAGTGTTGTTTTTTGTCTCAATCCGTCAACGGGTGGCGCCACCACAGGCAAAAGTAGGTCACAGAGGGTATCCTCCTTTGATAAACTTCTTCTTCAGACCGGATGCATACAGAGACAATCTGAATACATAGGAATGATCTAGAGGGATGTGTGAAGAAGTGTTGTTATTTTTGGTTCTGTTCCCAATCAAATTTTTGACCTTTTTTCGACATATTTTTTTTTGGACTTAGTAATTTCAAGCAGAAAAGTGTCTTGTTTTTCATTTATTGAAGGGGCAGGCTTGGTGTAGTGGTTAAGCGCTTGGCTTGCGGCGCCGACGATCCGGGTTCGATTCCCGGGTTGCGCCACTATGTTTAAGAGGTTGGTAACCTCCTGCTTCCATGTCGCGATATAACTGAAATATTGTTGAAAGCGACGTAAAACACCAATCAACCAACCAATCATTTATTGATAATGATGATTCCCTTATGGATTATTTTGATCATAATTATGGCAAGGAATATTATTGTGAAAGAATTTTGTCAATGTCAATTTCTCAATTTTTGGAATTTTTATGAATTTTTTAAGACTTCCAAGAAAAGGGGGTAGGGGTTGGCCATTTTTCACATTTTCAACTTTTTCTGCAAAACTGTCAGAAGGATTTTAATAAAACTTGGTAGAAATAAATCACTTATTATCCCCTTCAAATTTTGTCGTTTTGTCCAGACCTCTTTACAGGTGACGCCACCACAGTCAAAAGTAGGTCACAAAAGAGCACCTTCCTATGACAAGATTCTTCATACTGGCTGTATACAGAGACAAACAATGCATAAAAATGATTTCGAGGGATGAGTGAAGAAGTATTATCATTTTGGTTCCCTTCCTAGGTCAAATTTAGAAGTTTTTGGACATTTTTTTGGAATTAGTGATTTCAATTGCAGAAAAGTGTTATATTTTCTAGTTAATTAATAATGATGGTTTCTTATGGACTATTAGATCATAATTATGGTAAGGAATGTTATTTTGAAAGAATTTTGTCAATATCTAAATTTTGGATTTTCTGTGAATTTTTGGTCGGAATTGCGTAGCAATTCCAGACCCTAGTCGTTACAATACGCTGTGGTGAAATCGTGGAACGCAGAAAATACCTCCTCGTGTATAAATAGTGCGTCGATATTTAAAAAAAAGCGTGATTAGATTTACTTTTAGTACTTATAGTTCATATTGTACGAGTCAATACAAGATAAGTTTGATCAGATGAGAAAATAGATGTGCCATTATTCCATTGATTTAGACGAGTTTAATATATTCATGCGCTGGAGGACTTGTAGTCTTTCCGAATACTCGACGGAAAGTCCCAAAAAAGTACGATTGACATTATTGTGTAGCTGTGCCGTAATTTAAGAAGTACACTACTAGTCCGTACTAGTATCCGTTGTATTGTAATTAATAAAACTTGAGAATATCGCTTCTTTTTATAGCAGTGGAATTCAAAGTACTCTACAATCTTCTCGTCACAACGATAAACAAACGTCTTGGTAGTTGTTGATGTGTAATGCTACTAAAAATAGCCAGTTATTTATAGATCTACATGTGTAGACGTGGTTTTCCCCAAATGTACATGTACAGCGGAAGACTGTCCAGATTGCTAATTTCACACTACTGTCAAGATCAAAAGTGATAAGAGAGAATGAGATAACTATATAGTACGAGACGGAGACGTACGGGGGTGTACAGGGCGGAGCCGTTGTTTATATGAAAACGAGCACCTGTGCGCAGACCGTGTTTTTGTCAATACTGATCCTAAACATTACACGCTTGGTGTGTGATCTCTTGGTGGATCACGACTTTACTACCTTTGATGTACTTGACCATGCAATTCCGATCTTGAGGACTTTCAAGTCCTTTCATTTAAAGACTTCCAAATGATATTGTATAGGGACAATACTTTACATTTTTAACTTCTGCTGCTATACCACATGAAAGATTTTAATGAAACATGGTATACATGAAGTACTATAGGTCCTCTATCAATTTCGTACATTTCATCCAAATCAGTCAACAGATGGTGCCACCATGTCTAAAAAATAGGTCTCACAATGGTACATATACCACTTGGTAATTAAAATATGGAGAGTAGTGGTTCAAATCCAGCTGTAGTCAATTTTTTGTTTTTCATTTCTTTACACCTCTAAATAAGTATTAGATGTTTCTCAACACTGAACATATGAAATTAGGCCATTTTAAGTTGGATCTGGACAATATTTGAAACAATTGTTGTTCATGACCCAGACAACAAAAGGCCCCACTTAAAGAAAATCCCATCTTGCAGAGACAAAGCAAATGCTTAATATCAAAATCACCAGAATGGATGTGCAAAGAAGTGTTGTTCTTTATTCTGGTCTGAAATAAAATTTGACATTTTCAACATTTGTGTTGACTTAGTCGTAATAATGCAAAAACAAATTACTTCTTCCTTTCTGCATGACTGATCATCTAGGTACTCATGTGGGTGGTATAGGCCCAGTTGGGCCTCTTGTTTCCTTTTGTACGTTTACCCTTTGGTCTGTGTACAGCATCGTAAGCATATATCAAGCCTGCACTTACGGAATAACGGTAACAGAGTTGATCTGTGGAGGATATTAGCTCCTTTTAAGAATGGTGTACATGTACTTATATGGAAGTGTGTTATCAGCTCTCCGTGCTCGACTTGCCTCCAAGCATCCGAATTACAGACAACCTTCAGCGTGATATATATATCTTTTAATCTGTTCCATGAGTGTAGACCATTTAATAACAAGTACATGTTGGCTATCCTATCAACCTTTTGTATAAGGACTATATTGCTTTACAGTATTTTTCCTAGATCTAATGTCGTTATTTTGTTATATTTTGTCCCATTATACAGGCGTGCTTCTCTCTTTAAATGTAATATTCCATCATCTCACCTTCTTCACCACCTCGTAGTCAGGACTTAGAATTTTGATGGGTTACGTCATTATCTCTTCAGAAAGCTTGCATATGAAAATGATGAAATACATAATCTCGTGTTTACCTTTCAAGTGCGTTTCTAGATGTGAATGAAAACGAGGGCGTTTTCTTTTTGAAATATTCAGAAACGGAACATATCGTATGTTGTTTCTTATGTTAAATATGGACCTGTCAATGCGTTAAGTAAATTGTATTCATACATGGCTGTTGAAAATTCTGAATGATGGTGATTTCATTAATTGATTCGTGAAAGATTGAAAAGCATGTCTTTGCTCAAACATGCACTATTTACATTTTGTATGTCTTCTATACGCAGGTAGTATTGACACAGATGGGTTTGTGTATTTTATCAAGCCTATAAGAATATTCATCGTAAATATATGTAAAAATTTTAATGAAAAGAAAGAAGGGGGTTGTCTATTGAATATTGAAGCATTGAAATCATTATTACCACTTGTATAGTACCAAGGGAAAATGAGATGAATAATTATTCCGTAGCACGCAGGAAGAATTAAGGCCAAATCAAGTTGTTTTATATTATTTTTGGCGATTTCAGTCTTAATGATATATGCCTTGATTTGATCTGCGTGTGCTTATTCACGATTATTGTTTAAGTGTGTTTTAAATGCTACAATTCAGATCAAAGAGTAGCCCCCTCCCACCCCACCCCGTATGGTTATGTTAGTTGTTTGATCATACCTGATCCCCAACATTAGATCGTTTCTTTGGCCTAGATTGAGAGTGATAGATATAGGGAGTATTATTGACCAAATTACAATATAATCTGATAAGTTTAAGAAACTTCATCTAGAAATGTGTAAAGGGAGATTTCTCCGAGGTGCGTCAATTAAAAAACATCCGAATAGTTCATTGGGTAGAACCCCCTGATTGGGATTTTCAAGGTAGAAACCACTCTTGGAGTATTGATTGTCGTGCCTTATTAAGATATCATTTGTGATCGACAGCGTCTCGGTCGCCATTCCAAAGTACATGTATATAATTTTGAATAATTCAAAATGAGCAAATGACTATGTGTCCACTACGAAGTATTCAAAATTAGAATTTACAATGATGATATAAATCTGTCGACACTCCTAGTGAATTGAAAATCAACGAATATCGAGATTTTTGAAAACTACACATTCACGTCTTTTTTCCGCTCTAGATGACTTTGTACCCTGAATCCGTTCTATTGTGTGTTATCTGAATCCGTACGTGTTTTAAATGTAATGTTTATTATTGCACCCGTCATGGTTAATCCGTGTATGTTTTGTCGGACTGAAACAGTTTATTTATAAACAGAATAGTTGACATATTTCCCCTGATTGAGGCGAGATAATAGCACCCTGTAGCCAGGTAAGGCTGCGAGTATACCTAGGGAAAATGTTCTGTGAAGGCAAACCCGACATAGTATTGCGTTTCTTAAATACTAAATACACAACACTATGTTTTGAGTGTGACGATTTTCCGTCTTTCGCGATAAATTCAATGATAAGTGGGGGTTTTATTTTCATGAGATGTTGTTTTAGTAACTAGCGTATATCAGTCTAGATTGTATCTGTTTTTGACTTGAGATATTTCTCTGTAGCAACGTGATCCAAACGGTAAATGCCGTAAAACCAGTGTTTACCTAACCAGACGTTAAATTCCGTAAAACCAGTGTTTACCTAACCAGACGTTAAATTCCGTAAAACCAATGCAACGGAACCAAACAGTAATTACACATGTACCATAAACAGTGGTGTAATGGTACCAAATGATAAATACCATTTATTCTGGTGTAACATAATCAAGCGGCAAATACTGTAAACTTCACTGTAACGAAGCCAAACGTTAAATACCGTAAACTCTGGTCTTACACAAGAAATTCCCTCCCTCACGCATGCGTTAGAATATCGTTTAATATAGCTTAGAAATTCTATTGTTATTCGCGGATACCTGTTTCCTATAGAAGTTTTTAAAAATCATAATGTGTGAATGAGAAGTAGACATGAAAACGGATTGTATCATAGTCAGAATTACTGTTTAAAATGCTTCTTTGAGAGTATGCAGGAAGTATTGACCGAATTCTAATGCAGACTTTTCATTTCAGGTCATCCATTGGGATAAGACGCTTGTAATCCCGGAAGGAGCCAAACTGTGTACATCGGCATCAAACTTAATTATCTCCCTTTGTTGTGGCGCTAACAATAGACTCGGTGCTAACGGAGCCGACGAGATCAAGAAACATTCTTTCTTCTCTTCGCTCAGCTTCGAAGGACTCCGGAAATCAACGGCACCCTACAAACCTAAAATTAGCCATGCTACAGACACTTCGAACTTTGACGAATACGACTCTAGACTCCGAAGCGGTGATTCGGACGACGAAACGAAAAAGCCCGATCACCCTGTGAATGGAAAACATCCCGAGCACGCGTTTTTCGAGTTCACATTCCGTCGATTTTTCGATGATGGAGGACATCCTTATCCATCGATGAAAGATGTACCTAAAGACACTGATGCCCCCGTGTTCGTATGACATCGATGAAAGATGTACGTAAGGACACTGATGCCCCCGTGTTCGTGTGACATCGACGGGGGCAACTCATGATATTACTGCTCTATTTTCAATGAATTCAGTTAAGCTGTTGTTACAAACAACTGAGTTTACTCACCTTTTAGTTGGTTCTAATAGTGATTTTTTTCCTATTTCACTATGGACTGTTTATTCGTGTTTATAAATCAATATCATATTTGTGTCGCCCAATGATGCATTGGTTTCTAAATACCGTAAGTGCAATTATACAATCAAGGACACAAACTTTCCCCCAGAGTTTCAGTATTTAAATTCTGATTTGTGAACCATTCTCACTTCCTCCCGCATACCAGAATTTAAGAAAACCTGTTAACAATATATAATTTTTAAAATATCTGAGAAAGTTGAAAGTAGAGCAGGATAATTTTTGTGATATCAGCAGTCATGACATTGTTTATGTGATAAGGGCTTTGGCGTCCTCAACTTGTTAGTGTTTTGTTTATTTATGAAAATGTGAAAAAATCACCTCTGAAGAAGAATTTTTTTGTTTTATTATGAGATGTTGTGTTCATATAGGGTTAAACGGTTTCTAACTAAATTTGGGCTCTGCGTTAGGAAATATTTTCTTGATATGTATGGAATACATATGACAGAAGAAGAGGAAGACTAAATGTTTTATAGTTTTATGAAGTGCTTATTTATTACCTTGATCTATTTTTTCTTTGATGTAGACTTGATGTTACAGATCATAAAATGTCCGTTCTTTTGCTCTATATTTTGTAAGAAGCGGGAATGAAGACATGAAATGTTTTAATACTGGATATAATCCACGAATTATGTTTTGTACTTGAATTAGCTATCAGAATCGTCTTTCATAATGTACAGTGTAAATAACTAAGACTTAAAATGTGTGTATGAAGTCTTTCAGAATCATGTATACTCGTACAATGGTTGTAGGCAAACGAGTCCGAGAGAGTGAAGATGGGTCCGTGTATTGTATATGTTGGAACTTTTACAAGCCTGATGCTGTTTCCACCTCATTGTATGGCCTGTGAGGCAAAGCTATCATATGTCCTTCGTCTGTCTTTCCCCTCTAGTTATTATCATGCGACATACATGTTCCTTGTAACACTACACTTTCTTTTACAGATCTGTTTGTTGCTCACCACCTAAAATCATTCAAAATTGTAATTTTCCTTATAAAAGCTATATCAATATCTAAGAAATTTGTGGACTTTTAACTATTAGGCTGATAACATTGTATGTGCCTTTATTGTGATAACGCTCTAATATTAGTCTCAGTCTTGCTCTGATTTATTATGGCGTAATTTCCGAGATGGATATAGAAAGTTTCGTTCCTTAATGATGGATAAAGGAAACGTCATTCCTCAATGAATAGAGGAAATGTCATTTCCTTAACGAATAGATGAATGGGTTCTTCTTTTACTATTTTTCATGGTGGACAAAATATGAATTCACCTTTATGTTAATTACAACAATTGGAAAAAATCAATCCGCTGCAAACCTTATTTTCATTGTTGAAAATTTTTAAGCTTGCACAAAAGTGGCACTTTCCCTCTGCACTTGCTAGATGTCGGTATCGTTGTTACCAGGAAATGCTTTCTGTAATAGAGTACTTTTGCTTACTGACATTCACCTTTGATGCTATAGTAATAATGTCTTCCTCCTTGAATACAGAAGTTCTTTTGGTTTGTGAAATGTTAAATTTTTCTTGTTATAGATCTAATATTCACCCAATCAATAATTGTTGGCAAAACTGGTTCTATCAATGCGCTGTCGCCCGTGCGAAATGTATTTATTTTCACTCGTAACAAGATTTGAAATTTATTAAATCATTTGCAACAATTAGAACTACAGAAAACCAGTTCTCCACACTGTTAAGTTAAACCTCGTGAATGCAAAACGACTTTCTTTAGTTTATTCTGGTCTCTGCCGAGCAAATATGCATTTCCATGTATGTCAGTTTTTCCTGGGGAAAATTAAGAAAAGTATCGGGTTTTGTAGTATTTATTTTTGAAATACATCAGATGAGTGCAAAAATGGAATATATTTCTATTTCCTAGTGTAATAGACAACTGATAAGACTTTAGAAAATCATTCATACCAAAGATATTAAAGCAAAGGTTAGTAAAGGAATGAGTGAATGGATGCAGTGAGAGACCGTGTTTAATGTTGAAGCTATGAGCTTTCCCATTCCCATGGTGCATTTCTGTTGTATAGATTTGTTAATGCTGTAACGTTTGAAATAGAATGCAAAGCATCTTGGGTATTGTACATAAGATGGCCGCCCTTTCTGTATATAGAACGCCTCTCTCTTTGTATATTATTACTGGCCATATTTTGGGGGTATGATTATTATTGTACAGAGAACTGAATGTAACCTATAAACTGGCAATATTCTCGATTAAACTAAGAAGTCAACTTAATTATACTGTGTTTGATTATTGAAGTGAGAGCTGAATGGTTAGCGCGTTTAGATCGAGTTCGACTATCGTCGGAGCCTCTGTATAAATTCATATTTCTGTCAATTACGTATCTCACTCATGAAAGATCCTAATAACCCTAGGTTTCTGTGACCATCAACAAATCCGTATTGACTCCTATACACTTAGAGTAGCCCTAGGTTTGTGTGACCATAAGGGACTCAGTATCAGACTCCTTTTCACTTAGAGTAGCCCTAGGTTTGTGTGACCATCAGGGAGTCAGTATTAGTCTCCTATACACTTAGAGTAGCTCTAGGTTTGTGTGACCACCAGGGAGTCAGTATCAGACTCCTATACACTTAGAGTAGCTCTAGGTTAGTGTAACCATCAGGGAGTCAGTATTAGACTCCTATACACTTGAGTAGCCCCAGGTTTGTGTGACCACCAGCGAGTCAGTATTAATCTCCTATACACGTACAGTAGCCCTAGGTTTGTGTGACCATCAGCGAGTCCGTATTAGACTCCTATACACTTGGAGTAGCCCTAGGTTTGTGTGACCATCAGGGAGTCACTATTATACTCCTATATACTTAGAGTAGCCCTAGGTTTGTGTGACCATCAGGGAGTCAGTATTAGACTCCTATACACTTAGAGTAGCCCCAGGTTTGTGTGACCATCAGCGAGTCCGTATTAAGCTCCGTTACACTTAGGGTAGCTCTAGGTTTGTATGACCATCAGGGAGCCAGTACCAACTCCTATACACTTAGTGTAGCTCTAGATTTGTGTGACCATCAGGGAGTCAGTATTAGACTCCTATACACTTAGAGTAGCCCTAGGTTTGTATGACCATCAGGGAGTCAGTATCGGACTCCTTATCACTTAGAGTAGCCCTAGGGTTGTGTGACCATCAGGGAGTCAGTATTAGACTCCTATACACTTAGAGTAGCCCTAGGTTTGTGTGACCATCAGGGAGTCAGTATTAGACTCCTATACACTTAGAGTAGCCCTAGGTTTGTATGACCATCAGGGAGTCAGTATTAGATTCCTATACACTTAGAGTAGCCCTAGGTTTGTGTGACCATCAGGGAGTCAGTATCAGACTCCTATACACTTAGAGTAGCCCCAGGTTTGTATGACCATCAGTGAGTCAGTATCAGACTCCTACACACTTAGAGTAGCCCCAGGTTTGTGAGATCATCAGTGAGTTAGTATCGGACTCCTATACACTTAGAGTAGCTCTAGGTTTGTGTGGCCATCAACGAGTCAGTATCAGACTCCTAAACACTCAGAGTAGCCCAAAGTTTCTGTGGCCATCAACGAGTCAGTATTAGACTCCTAAACACTCAGAGTAGCCTAAGGTTTGTATGACCATCAACGAGTCAGTATTAGACTCCTATACACTTAGAGTAGCCCTAGGTTTGTATGACCATCAGGAAGTCAATATCAGACTCCTATACACTTAGAGTAGCTCTAGGTTTGTGTGACCATCAGTGCGTCACTATCAGACTCCTATACACTTAGAGTAGCCCCAGGTTTGTGTGACCATCAGGGAGTCAGTATCAGACTCCTATACACTTACAGTAGCCCCAGGTTTCTATGACCATCATTGAGTCAGTATTAGACTCCTATACACTTAGAGTAGCTCTAGGTT
Organism: Pteria penguin; assembly: GCA_035048485.1. Taxonomy (NCBI): domain Eukaryota; kingdom Metazoa; phylum Mollusca; class Bivalvia; order Pterioida; family Pteriidae; genus Pteria; species Pteria penguin. The sequence continues at coordinate 74,270,458 of CM068581.1, read as the reverse complement.
TGTGTGACCATCAGGTAGTCAGTATCAGACTCCTATACACTTAGAGTAGCCCCAGGTTTGTGTGACCATCAGGGAGTCAGTATCAGACTCCTATACACTTAGAGTAGCCCGAGGTTTCTATGACCATCATTGAGTCAGTATTAGACTCCTATACACTTAGAGTAGCCCCAGGTTTGTATGACCATCATTGAGTCAGTATTATACTCCTATACACTTAGAGTAGCCCCAGGTTTGTATGACCATCATTGAGTCAGTATTAGACTCTTATACACTTAGAGTAGCCCCAGGTTTGTGAGATCATCATTGTGTCAGTATTAGACTCCTAAACACTCAGAGTAGCTCTAGGTTTGTGTGACCATCAGGTAGTCAGTATCAGACTCCTAAACACTCGGAGTAGCCCAAGGTTTGTATGACCATCAACGAGTCAGTATTAGACTCCTAAACACTCAGAGTAGCCCAAGGTCTGTATGACCATCAACGAGTCAGTATTAGACTCCTAAACACTCAGAGTAGCCCAAGGTTTGTATGACCATCAACGAGTCAGTATTAGACTCCTTTACACTTAGAGTAGCCCTTGGTTTGTATGATCATCAGGGAGTCAGTATTAGACTCCTATACACTTAGAGTAGCTCTAGGTTTGTGTGACCATCAAGGAGTCAGTATCAGACTCCTATACACTTAGAGTAGCTCTAGGTTTGTGTGACCATCAGTGAGTCAGTATCAGACTCCGATACACTTAGAGTAGCCCCAGGTTTGTGTGACCATCAGGGAGTCAGTATCAGACTCCTATACACTTAGAGTAGCCCCAGGTTTCTATGACCATCATTGAGTCAGTATTAGACTCCTATACACTTAGAGTAGCTCTAGGTTTGTGTGACCATCAGGTAGTCAGTATCAGACTCCTATACACTTAGAGTAGCCCCAGGTTTGTGTGACCATCAGGGAGTCAGTATCAGACTCCTATACACTTAGAGTAGCCCTAGGTTTCTATGACCATCATTGAGTCAGTATTAGACTCCTATACACTTAGAGTAGCCCCAGGTTTGTATGACCATCATTGAGTCAGTATTATACTCCTATACACTTAGAGTAGCCCCAGGTTTGTATGACCATCATTGAGTCAGTATTAGACTCTTATACACTTAGAGTAGCCCCAGGTTTGTGAGATCATCATTGAGTCAGTATTAGACTCCTAAACACTCAGAGTAGCTCTAGGTTTGTGTGACCATCAGGTAGTCAGTATCAGACTCCTAAACACTCGGAGTAGCCCAAGGTTTGTATGACCATCAACGAGTCAGTATTAGACTCCTAAACACTCAGAGTAGCCCAAGGTTTGTATGACCATCAACGAGTCAGTATTAGACTCCTAAACACTCAGAGTAGCCCAAGGTTTGTATGACGATCAACGAGTCAGTATTAGACTCCTATACACTTAGAGTAGCCCTTGGTTTGTATGATCATCAGGGAGTCAGTATCAGACTCCTATACACTTAGAGTAGCTCTAGGTTTGTGTGACCATCAAGGAGTCAGTATCAGACTCCTATACACTTAGAGTAGCTCTAGGTTTGTGTGACCATCAGTGAGTCAGTATCAGACTCCTATACACTTATAGTGGCTCTAGGTTTGTGTGACCATCAGGGAGTCAGTATCAGACTACTATACACTTAGAGTAGCCCCAGGTTTGTGAGATCATCAGTGAGTCAGTATTAGACTCCTATACACTTAGAGTAGCTCTAGGTTTGTGTGACCATCAGGGAGTCAGTATTAGACTCCTATACACTTAGAGTAGCTCTACGTTTGTGTGACCATCAGGGAGTCAGTATTAGACTCCTATACACTTAGAGTAGCCCTAGGTTTGTATGACCATCAGGGAGTCAGTATTAGATTCCTATACACTTAGAGTAGCCCTAGGTTTGTGTGACCATCAGGGAGTCAGTATCAGACTCCTATACACTTAGAGTAGCCCCAGGTTTGTATGACCATCAGGGAGTCAGTATCAGACTCCTACACACTTAGAGTAGCCCCAGGTTTGTGAGATCATCAGTGAGTTAGTATCGGACTCCTATACACTTAGAGTAGCTCTAGGTTTGTGTGGCCATCAACGAGTCAGTATTAGACTCCTAAACACTCAGAGTAGCCCAAAGTTTGTGTGGCCATCAACGAGTCAGTATTAGACTCCTAAACACTCAGAGTAGCCCAAGGTTTGTATGACCATCAACGAGTCAGTATTAGACTCCTATACACTTAGAGTAGCCCTAGGTTTGTATGACCATCAGGGAGTCAGTATCAGACTCCTATACACTTAGAGTAGCTCTAGGTTTGTGTGACCATCAGTGAGTCAGTATCAGACTCCTATACACTTAGAGTAGCCCCAGGTTTGTGTGACCATCAGGGAGTCAGTATCAGACTCCTATACACTTACAGTAGCCCCAGGTTTCTATGACCATCATTGAGTCAGTATTAGATTCCTATACACTTAGAGTAGCTCTAGGTTTGTGTGACCATCAGGTAGTCAGTATCAGACTCCTATACCCTTAGAGTAGCCGCAGGTTTGTGTGACCATCAGGGAGTCAGTATCAGACTCCTATACACTTAGAGTAGCCCGAGGTTTCTATGACCATCATTGAGTCAGTATTAGACTCCTATACACTTAGAGTAGCCCCAGGTTTGTATGACCATCATTGAGTCAGTATTATACTCCTATACACTTAGAGTAGCCCCAGGTTTGTATGACCATCATTGAGTCAGTATTAGACTCTTATAGACTTAGAGTAGCCCCAGTTTGGGAGATCATCATTGAGTCAGTATTAGACTCCTAAACACTCAGAGTAGCTCTAGGTTTGTGTGACCATCAGGTAGTCAGTATCAGACTCCTAAACACTCGGAGTAGCCGAAGGTTTGTATGACCATCAACGAGTCAGTATTAGACTCCTAAACACTCAGAGTAGCCCAAGGTTTGTATGACCATCAACGAGTCAGTATTAGACTCCTAAACACTCAGAGTCGCCCAAGGTTTGTATGACCATCAACGAGTCAGTATTAGACTCCTATACACTTAGAGTAGCCCTTGGTTTGTATGATCATCAGGGAGTCAGTATCAGACTCCTATACACTTAGAGTAGCTCTAGGTTTGTGTGACCATCAGTGAGTCAGTATCAGACTCCTATACACTTAGAGTAGCCCCAGGTTTGTGTGACCATCAGGGAGTCAGTATCAGACTCCTATACACTTACAGTAGCCCCAGGTTTCTATGACCATCATTGAGTCAGTATTAGATTCCTATACACTTAGAGTAGCTCTAGGTTTGTGTGACCATCAGGTAGTCAGTATCAGACTCCTATACCCTTAGAGTAGCCGCAGGTTTGTGTGACCATCAGGGAGTCAGTATCAGACTCCTATACACTTAGAGTAGCCCGAGGTTTCTATGACCATCATTGAGTCAGTATTAGACTCCTATACACTTAGAGTAGCCCCAGGTTTGTATGACCATCATTGAGTCAGTATTATACTCCTATACACTTAGAGTAGCCACAGGTTTGTATGACCATCATTGAGTCAGTATTAGACTCTTATAGACTTAGAGTAGCCCCAGTTTGGGAGATCATCATTGAGTCAGTATTAGACTCCTAAACACTCAGAGTAGCTCTAGGTTTGTGTGACCATCAGGTAGTCAGTATCAGACTCCTAAACACTCGGAGTAGCCGAAGGTTTGTATGACCATCAACGAGTCAGTATTAGACTCCTAAACACTCAGAGTAGCCCAAGGTTTGTATGACCATCAACGAGTCAGTATTAGACTCCTAAACACTCAGAGTCGCCCAAGGTTTGTATGACCATCAACGAGTCAGTATTAGACTCCTATACACTTAGAGTAGCCCTTGGTTTGTATGATCATCAGGGAGTCAGTATCAGACTCCTATACACTTAGAGTAGCTCTAGGTTTGTGTGACCATCAAGGAGTCAGTATCAGACTCCTATACACTTAGAGTAGCTCTAGGTTTGTGTGACCATCAGTGAGTCAGTATCAGACTCCTATACACTTAGAGTAGCTCTAGGTTTGTGTGACCATCAGGGAGTCAGTATCAGACTACTATACACTTAGAGTAGCCCCAGGTTTGTGTGACCATCAGGGAGTCAGTATCAGACTCCTATACACTTAGAGTAGCCCCAGGTTTCTATGACCATCATTGAGTCAGTATTAGACTCCTATACACTTAGAGTAGCTCTAGGTTTGTGTGACCATCAGGTAGTCAGAATCAGACTCCTATACACTTAGAGTAGCCCCAGGTTTGTGTGACCATCAGGGAGTCAGTATCAGACTCCTATACACTTAGAGTAGCCCTAGGTTTCTATGACCATCATTGAGTCAGTATTAGACTCCTATACACTTAGAGTAGCCCCAGGTTTGTATGACCATCATTGAGTCAGTATTATACTCCTATACACTTAGAGTAGCCCCAGGTTTGTATGACCATCATTGAGTCAGTATTAGACTCTTATATACTTAGAGTAGCCCCAGGTTTGTGAGATCATCATTGAGTCAGTATTAGACTCCTAAACACTCAGAGTAGCTCTAGGTTTGTGTGACCATCAGGTAGTCAGTATCAGACTCCTAAACACTCGGAGTAGCCCAAGGTTTGTATGACCATCAACGAGTCAGTATTAGACTCCAAAACACTCAGAGTAGCCCAAGGTTTGTATGACCATCAACGAGTCAGTATTAGACTCCTAAACACTCACAGTAGCCCAAGGTTTGTATGACCATCAACGAGTCAGTATTAGACTCCTATACACTTAGAGTAGCCCTTGGTTTGTATGATCATCAGGGAGTCAGTATCAGACACCTATACACTTAGAGTAGCTCTAGGTTTGTGTGACCATCAAGGAGTCAGTATCAGACTCCTATACACTTAGAGTAGCTCTAGGTTTGTGTGACCATCAGTGAGTCAGTATCAGACTCCTATACACTTAGAGTAGCTCTAGGTTTGTGTGACCATCAGGGAGTCAGTATCAGACTACAATACACTTAGAGAAGCCCCAGGTTTGTGAGATCATCAGTGAGTCAGTATTAGACTCCTATACACTTAGAGTACCTCTAGGTTTGTGTGACTATCAGGGAGTCAGTATTAGACTCCTATACACTTAGAGTAGCTCTACGTTTGTGTGACCATCAGGGAGTCAGTATCAGACTCCTATACACTTAGAGTAGCCTCAGGTTTGTGTGACCATCAGGGAGTCAGTATCAGACTCCTATACACTTAGCGTAGCCCCAGGTTTCTATGACCATCATTGAGTCAGTATTAGACTCCTATACACTTAGAGTAGCTCTAGGATTGTGTGACCATCAGGTAGTCAGTATCAGACTCCTATACACTTAGAGTAGCCCTAGGTTTCTATGACCATCATTGAGTCAGTATTAGACTCCTATACACTTAGAGTAGCCCCAGGTGTGTATGACCATCATTGAGTCAATATTATACTCCTATACACTTAGAGTAGCCCCAGGTTTGTATGACCATCATTGAGTCAGTATTAGACTCTTATACACTTAGAGTAGCCCCAGGTTTGTGAGATCATCATTGAGTCAGTATTAGACTCCTAAACACTCAGAGTAGCTCTAGGTTTGTGTGACCATCAGGTAGTCAGTATCAGACTCCTAAACACTCGGAGTAGCCCAAGGTTTGTATGACCATCAACGAGTCAGTATTAGACTCCTAAACACTCAGAGTAGCCCAAGGTTTGTATGACCATCAACGAGTCAGTATTAGACTCCTAAACACTCAGAGTAGCCCAAGGTTTATATGACCATCAACGAGTCAGTATTAGAGTCCTAAACACTCAGAGTAGCCCAAGGTTTGTATGACTATCAACGAGTCAGTATTAGACTCCTAAACACTCAGAGTAGCCCAAGGTTTGTATGACCATCAACGAGTCAGTATTAGACTCCTAAACACTCAGAGTAGCCCAAAGTTTGTATGATCATCAACGAGTCAGTATTAGACTCCTATACACTTAGAGTAGCCCTTGGTTTGTATGATCATCAGGGAGTCAGTATCAGACTCCTATACACTTAGAGTAGCACTAGGTTTGTGTGACCATCAGTGAGTCAGTATCAGACTCCTATACACTTAGAGTAGCTCTAGGTTTGTGTGACCATCAGGGAGTCAGTATCAGACTACTATACACTTAGAGTAGCCCCAGGTTTGTGAGATCATCATTGAGTCAGTATTAGACTCCTATACACTTAGAGTAGCTCTAGGTTTGTGTGACCATCAGAGAGTCAGTATTAGACTCCTATACACTTAGAGTAGCTCTACGTTTGTGTGACCATCAGGGAGTCAGTATCAGACTCCTATACACTTAGAGTAGCCTCAGGTTTGTGTGACCATCAGGGAGTCAGTATCAGACTCCTATACACTTACAGTAGCCCCAGGTTTCTATGACCATCATTGAGTCAGTATTAGACTCCTATACACTTAGAGTAAGCTTAGGTTTGTGAGATCATCAGTGAGTTAGTATCAGACCCCTATACACTTAGAGTAGCCCTAGGTTTCTATGACCATCATTGAGTCAGTATTAGACTCCTATACACTTAGAGTAGCCCCAGGTTTGTATGACCATCATGGAGTCAGTATTAGACTCCTATACACTTAGAGTAGCACCAGGTTTGTATGACCATCATTGAGTCAGTATTAGACTCCTATACACTTAGAGTAGCCCCAGGTTTGTGAGATCATCATTGAGTCAGTATTAGACTCCTAAACACTCAGAGTAGCTCAAAGTTTGTGTGGCCATCAACGAGTCAGTATCAGACTCCTATACACTTAGCGTAGCCCCAGATTTCTATGACCATCATTGAGTCAGTATTAGACTCCTATACACTTAGAGTAGCTCTAGGTTTGTGTGACCATCAGGTAGTCAGTATCAGACTCCTATACACTTAGAGTAGCCCTAGGTTTCTATGACCATCATTGAGTCAGTATTAGACTCCTATACACTTAGAGTAGCCCCAGGTGTGTATGACCATCATTGAGTCAGTATTATACTCCTATACACTTAGAGTAGCCCCAGGTTTGTATGACCATCAGTGAGTCAGTATTAGACTCTTATACACTTAGAGTAGCCCCAGGTTTGTGAGATCATCATTGAGTCAGTATTAGACTCCTAAACACTCAGAGTAGCTCTAGGTTTGTGTGACCATCAGGTAGTCAGTATCAGACTCCTAAACACTCGGAGTAGCCCAAGGTTTGTATGACCATCAACGAGTCAGTATTAGACTCCTAAACACTCAGAGTAGCCCAAGGTTTGTATGACCATCAACGAGTCAGTGTTAGACTCCTAAACACTCAGAGTAGCCCAAGGTTTGTATGACCATCAACGAGTCAGTATTAGACTCCTATACACTTAGAGTAGCCCTTGGTTTGTATGATCATCAGGGAGTCAGTATCAGACTCCTATACACTTAGAGTAGCTCTAGGTTTGTGTGACCATCAGGGAGTCAGTATTAGACTCCTATACACTTAGAGTAGCTCTACGTTTGTGTGACCATCAGGGAGTCAGTATTAGACTCCTATACACTTAGAGTAGCCCTAGGTTTGTATGACCATCAGGGAGTCAGTATTAGATTCCTATACACTTAGAGTAGCCCTAGGTTTGTGTGACCATCAGGGAGTCAGTATCAGACTCCTATACACTTAGAGTAGCCCCAGGTTTGTATGACCATCAGGGAGTCAGTATCAGACTCCTACACACTTAGAGTAGCCCCAGGTTTGTGAGATCATCAGTGAGTTAGTATCGGACTCCTATACACTTAGAGTAGCTCTAGGTTTGTGTGGCCATCAACGAGTCACTATCAGACTCCTAAACACTCAGAGTAGCCTAAGGTTTGTATGACCATCAACGAGTCAGTATTAGACTCCTATACACTTAGAGTAGCCCTAGGTTTGTTTGACCATCAGGAAGTCAGTATCAGACTCCTATACACTTAGAGTAGCTCTAGGTTTGTGTGACCATCAGTGAGTCAGTATCAGACTCCTATACACTTAGAGTAGCCCCAGGTTTGTGTGACCATCAGGGAGTCAGTATCAGACTCCTATACACTTACAGTAGCCCCAGGTTTCTATGACCATCATTGAGTCAGTATTAGATTCCTATACACTTAGAGTAGCTCTAGGTTTGTGTGACCATCAGGTAGTCAGTATCAGACTCCTATACCCTTAGAGTAGCCCCAGGTTTGTGTGACCATTAGGGAGTCAGTATCAGACTCCTATACACTTAGAGTAGCCCGAGGTTTCTATGACCATCATTGAGTCAGTATTAGACTCCTATACACTTAGAGTAGCCCCAGGTTTGTATGACCATCATTGAGTCAGTATTATACTCCTATACACTTAGAGTAGCCCCAGGTTTGTATGACCATCATTGAGTCAGTATTAGACTCTTATAGACTTAGAGTAGCCCCAGTTTGGGAGATCATCATTGAGTCAGTATTAGACTCCTAAACACTCAGAGTAGCTCTAGGTTTGTGTGACCATCAGGTAGTCAGTATCAGACTCCTAAACACTCGGAGTAGCCGAAGGTTTGTATGACCATCAACGAGTCAGTATTAGACTCCTAAACACTCAGAGTAGCCCAAGGTTTGTATGACCATCAACGAGTCAGTATTAGACTCCTAAACACTCAGAGTCGCCCAAGGTTTGTATGACCATCAACGAGTCAGTATTAGACTCCTATACACTTAGAGTAGCCCTTGGTTTGTATGATCATCAGGGAGTCAGTATCAGACTCCTATACACTTAGAGTAGCTCTAGGTTTGTGTGACCATCAAGGAGTCAGTATCAGACTCCTATACACTTAGAGTAGCTCTAGGTTTGTGTCACCATCAGTGAGTCAGTATCAGACTCCTATACACTTAGAGTAGCTCTAGGTTTGTGTGACCATCAGGGAGTCAGTATCAGACTCCTATACACTTAGAGTAGCCCCAGGTTTGTGTGACCATCAGGGAGTCAGTATCAGACTCCTATACACTTAGAGTCGCCCCAGGTTTCTATGACCATCATTGAGTCAGTATTAGACTCCTATACACTTGGAGTAGCTCTAGGTTTGTGTGACCATCAGGGAGTCAGTATTAGACTCCTATACACTTAGAGTAGCTCTAGGTTTGTGTGACCATCAGGGAGTCAGTATCAGACTCCTATATACTTAGAGTAGCCCCAGGTTTCTGTGACCATCAACGAGTCAGTATCAGACTCCTATACACTTACAGTAGCCCCAGGTTTCTATGACCATCATTGAGTCAGTATTAGACTCCTATACACTTAGAGTAACCCTAGGTTTGTGAGATCATCAGTGAGTTAGTATCAGACTCCTATACACTTAGAGTAGACCTAGGTTTCTATGACCATCATTGAGTCAGTATCAGACTCCTATACACTTAGAGTAGCTCTACGTTTGTGTGACCATCAGTGAGTCAGTATCAGACTCCTATACACTTAGAGTAGCTCTAGGTTTGTGTGACCAGCAGGGAGTCAGTATCAGACTAGTATACACTTAGAGTAGACCCAGGTTTGTGTGACCATCAGGGAGTCAGTATCAGACTCCTATACACTTAGAGTAGCCCTTGGTTTGTATGATCATCAGGGAGTCAGTATCAGACTCCTATACACTTAGAGGAGCTCTAGGTTTGTGTGACCATCAAGGAGTCAGTATCAGACTCCTATACACTTAGAGTAGCTCTAGGTTTGTGTGACCATCAGTGAGTCAGTATCAGACTCCTATACACTTAGAGTAGCTCTAGGTTTGTGTGACCATCAGGGAGTCAGTATCAGACTACTATACACTTAGAGTAGCCCCAGGTTTGTGAGATCATCAGTGAGTCAGTATTAGACTCCTATACACTTAGAGTAGCTCTAGGTTTGTGTGACCATCAGGGAGTCAGTATTAGACTCCTATACACTTAGAGTAGCTCTGCGTTTGTGTGACCATCAGAGAGTCAGTATTAGACTCCTATACACTTAGAGTAGCCCTAGGTTTGTATGACCATCAGGGAGTCAGTATTAGTTTCTTATACACTTAGAGTAGCCCTAGGTTTGTGTGACCATCAGAGAGTCAGTATCAGACTCCTATACACTTAGAGTAGCCCCAGGTTTGTATGACCATCAGGGAGTCAGTATCAGACTCCTACACACTTAGAGTAGCCCCAGGTTTGTGAGATCATCAGTGAGTTAGTATCGGACTCCTATACACTTAGAGTAGCTCTAGGTTTGTGTGGCCATCAACGAGTCAGTATCGGACTCCTAAACACTCAGAGTAGCCCAAAGTTTGTGTGGCCATCAACGAGTCAGTATTAGACTCCTAAACACTCAGAGTAGCCTAAGGTTTGTATGACCATCAACGAGTCAGTATTAGACTCCTATACACTTAGAGTAGCCCTAGGTTTGTATGACCATCAGGAAGTCAGTATCAGACTCCTATACACTTAGAGTAGCTCTAGGTTTGTGTGACCATCACTGAGTCAGTATCAGACTCCTATACACTTAGAGTAGCCCCAGGTTTGTGTGACCATCTGGGAGTCAGTATCAGACTCCTATACACTTACAGTAGCCCCAGGTTTCTATGACCATCATTGAGTCAGTATTAGACTCCTATACACTTAGAGTAGCTCTAGGTTTGTGTGACCATCAGGTAGTCAGTATCAGACTCCTATACCCTTAGAGTAGCCCCAGGTTTGTATGACCATCATTGAGTCAGTATTAGACACTTATACACTTAGAGTAGCCCCAGGTTTGTGAGATCATCATTGAGTCAGTATTAGACTCCTAAACACTCAGAGTAGCTCTAGGTTTGTGTGACCATCAGGTAATCAGTATCAGACTCCTAAACACTCGGAGTAGCCCAAGGTTTGTATGACAATCAACGAGTGAGTATTAGACTCCTAAACACTCAGAGTAGCCCAAGGTTTCTATGACCATCAACGAGTCAGTATTAGACTCCTAAACACTCAGAGTAGCCCAAGGTTTGTATGACCATCAACGAGTCAGTATTAGACTCCTATACACTTAGAGTAGCCCTTGGTTTGTATGATCATCAGGGAGTCAGTATCAGACTCCTATACACTTAGAGTAGCTCTAGGTTTGTGTGACCATCAAGGAGTCAGTATCAGACTCCTATACACTTAGAGTAGCTCTAGGTTTGTGTGACCATCAGTGAGTCAGTATCAGACTCCTATACACTTAGAGTAGCTCTAGGTTTGTGTGACCATCAGGGAGTCAGTATCAGACTACTATACACTTAGAGAAGCCCCAGGTTTGTGAGATCATCAGTGAGTCAGTATTAGACTCCTATACACTTAGAGTAGCTCTAGGTTTGTGTGACTATCAGGGAGTCAGTATTAGACTCCTATACACTTAGAGTAGCTCTACGTTTGTGTGACCATCAGGGAGTCAGTATCAGACTCCTATACACTTAGAGTAGCCTCAGGTTTGTGTGACCATCAGGGAGTCAGTATCAGACTCCTAAACACTTACAGTAGCCCCAGGTTTCTATGACCATCATTGAGTCAGTATTAGACTCCTAGACACTTAGAGTAACCTTAGGTTTGTGAGATCATCAGTGAGTTAGTATCAGACTCCTATACACTTAGAGTAGCCCTAGGTTTCTATCACCATCATTGCGTCAGTATTAGACTCCTATACACTTAGAGTAGCCCCAGGTTTGTATGACCATCATTGAGTCAGTATTAGACTCCTATACACTTAGAGTAGCCCCAGGTTTGTATGACCATCATTGAGTCAGTATTAGACTCCTATACACTTAGAGTAGCTCTAGGTTTGTGTGACCATCACTGAGTCAGTATCAGACTCCTATACACTTAGAGTAGCCCCAGGTTTGTGTGACCATCTGGGAGTCAGTATCAGACTCCTATACACTTACAGTAGCCCCAGGTTTCTATGACCATCATTGAGTCAGTATTAGACTCCTATACACTTAGAGTAGCTCTAGGTTTGTGTGACCATCAGGTAGTCAGTATCAGACTCCTATACCCTTAGAGTAGCCCCAGGTTTGAATGACCATCATTGAGTCAGTATTAGACTCTTATACACTTAGAGTAGCCCCAGGTTTGTGAGATCATCATTGAGTCAGTATTAGACTCCTAAACACTCAGAGTAGCTCTAGGTTTGTGTGACCATCAGGTAATCAGTATCAGACTCCTAAACACTCGGAGTAGCCCAAGGTTTGTATGACAATCAACGAGTGAGTATTAGACTCCTAAACACTCAGAGTAGCCCAAGGTTTGTATGACCATCAACGAGTCAGTATTAGACTCCTAAACACTCAGAGTAGCCCAAGGTTTGTATGACCATCAACGAGTCAGTATTAGACTCCTATACACTTAGAGTAGCCCTTGGTTTGTATGATCATCAGGAAGTCAGTATTAGACTCCTATACACTTAGAGTAGCTCTACGTTTGTGTGACCATCAGGGAGTCAGTATCAGACTCCTATACACTTAGAGTAGCCTCAGGTTTGTGTGACCATCAGGGAGTCAGTATCAGACTCCTATACACTTAGAGTAGCCCCAGGTTTCTATGACCATCATTGAGTCAGTATTAGACTCCTAGACACTTAGAGTAACCTTAGGTTTGTGAGATCATCAGTGAGTTAGTATCAGACTCCTATACACTTAGAGTAGCCCTAGGTTTCTATCACCATCATTGCGTCAGTATTAGACTCCTATACACTTAGAGTAGCCCCAGGTTTGTATGACCATCATTGAGTCAGTATTAGACTCCTATACACTTAGAGTAGCCCCAGGTTTGTATGACCATCATTGAGTCAGTATTAGACTCCTATACACTTAGAGTAGCCCCAGGTTTGTGAGATCATCATTGAGTCAGTATTAGACTCCTAAACACTCAGAGTAGCTCAAAGTTTGTGTGGCCATCAACGAGTCAGTATCAGACTCCTATACACTTAGCGTAGCCCCAGGTTTCTATGACAATCATTGAGTCAGTATTAGACTCCTATACACTTAGAGTAGCTCTAGGTTTGTGTGACCATCAGGTAGTCAGTATCAGACTCCTATACACTTAGAGTGGCCCCAGGTTTGTGTGACCATCAGGGAGTCAGTATCAGACTCCTATACACTTAGAGTAGCCCTAGGTTTCTATGACCATCATTGAGTCAGTATTAGACTCCTATACACTTAGAGTAACCTTAGGTTTGTGAGATCATCAGTGAGTTAGTATCAGACTCCTATACACTTAGAGTAGCCCTAGGTTTCTTTGACCATCATTGAGTCAGTATTAGACTCCTATACACTTAGAGTAGCCCCAGGTTTGTATGACCATCATTGAGTCAGTATTATACTCCTATACACTTAGAGTAGCCCCAGGTTTGTATGACCATCATTGAGTCAGTATTAGACTCTTATACACTTAGAGTAGCCCCAGGTTTGTGAGATCATCATTGAGTCAGTATTACACTCCTAAACACTCAGAGTAGCTCTAGGTTTGTGTGACCATCAGGTAGTCAGTATCAGACTCCTAAACACTCGGAGTAGCCCAAGGTTTGTATGACCATCAACGAGTCAGTATTAGACTCCTAAACACTCAGAGTAGCCCAAGGTTTGTATGACCATCAACGAGTCAGTATTAGACTCCTATACACTTAGAGTAGCCCTTGGTTTGTATGATCATCAGGGAGTCAGTATCAGACTCCTATACACTTAGAGTAGCTCTAGGTTTGTGTGACCATCAGTGAGTCAGTATCAGACTCCTATACACTTAGAGTAGCTCTAGGTTTGTGTGACCATCAGGGAGTCAGTATCAGACTACTATACACTTAGAGTAGCCCCAGGTTTGTGAGATCATCAGTGAGTCAGTATTAGACTCCTATACACTTAGAGTAGCTCTAGGTTTGTGTGACCATCAGGGAGTCAGGATTAGACTCCTATACACTTAGAGTAGCTCTACGTTTGTGTGACCATCAGGGAGTCAGTATCAGACTCCTATACACTTAGAGTAGCCTCAGGTTTGTGTGACCATCAGGGAGTCAGTATCAGACTCCTATACACTTACAGTAGCCCCAGGTTTCTATGACCATCATTGAGTCAGTATTAGACTCCTATACACTTAGAGTAACCTTAGGTTTGTGAGATCATCAGTGAGTTAGTATCAGACTCCTATACACTTAGAGTAGCCCTAGGTTTCTATGACCATCATTGAGTCAGTATTAGACTCCTATACACTTAGAGTAGCCCCAGGTTTGTATGACCATCATTGAGTCAGTATTAGACTCCTATACACTTAGAGTAGCCCCAGGTTTGTATGACCATCATTGAGTCAGTATTAGACTCCTATACACTTAGAGTAGCCCCAGGTTTGTGAGATCATCATTGAGTCAGTATTAGACTCCTAAACACTCAGAGTAGCTCAAAGTTTGTGTGGCCATCAACGAGTCAGTATCAGACTCCTATACACTTAGCGTAGCGCCAGGTTTCTATGACCATCATTGAGTCAGTATTAGACTCCTATACACTTAGAGTAGCTCTAGGTTTGTGTGACCATCAGGTAGTCAGTATCAGACTCCTATACACTTAGAGTAGCCCTAGGTTTCTATGACCATCATTGAGTCAGTATTAGACTCCTATACACTTAGAGTAGCCCCAGGTGTGTATGACCATCATTGAGTCAGTATTATACTCCTATACACTTAGAGTAGCCCCAGGTTTGTATGACCATCATTGAGTCAGTATTAGACTCTTAAACACTTAGAGTAGCCCCAGGTTTGTGAGATCATCATTGAGTCAGTATTAGACTCCTAAACACTCAGAGTAGCTCTAGGTTTGTGTGACCATCAGGTAGTCAGTATCAGACTCCTAAACACTTAGAGTAGCCCAAGGTTTGTATGACCATCAACGAGTCAGTATTAGACTCCTAAACACTCAGAGTAGCCCAAGGTTTGTATGACCATCAACGAGTCAGTATTAGACTCCTAAACAATCAGAGTAGCCCAAGGTTTGTATGACCATCAAAGAGTCAGTATTAGACTCCTATACACTTAGAGTAGCCCTTGGTTTGTATGATCATCAGGGAGTCAGTATCAGACTCCTATACACTTAGAGTAGCTCTAGGTTTGTGTGACCATCAAGGAGTCAGTATCAGACTCCTATACACTTAGAGTAGCTCTAGGTTTGTGTGACCATCAGTGAGTCAGTATCAGACTCCTATACACTTAGAGTAGCTCTAGGTTTGTGTGACCATCAGGGAGTCAGTATCAGACTACTATACACTTAGAGTAGCCCCAGGTTTGTGAGATCATCAGTGAGTCAGTATTAGACTCCTATACACTTAGAGTAGCTCTAGGTTTGTGTGACCATCAGGGAGTCAGTATTAGACTCCTATACACTTAGAGTAGCTCTACGTTTGTGTGACCATCAGGGAGTCAGTATCAGACTCCTATACACTTACAGTAGCCTCAGGTTTGTGTGACCATCAGGGAGTCAGTATCAGACTCCTATACACTTACAGTAGCCCCAGGTTTCTATGACCATCATTGAGTCAGTATTAGACTCCTAGACACTTAGAGTAACCTTAGGTTTGTGAGATCATCAGTGAGTTAGTATCAGACTCCTATACACTTAGAGTAGCCCTAGGTTTCTATGACCATCATTGAGTCAGTATTAGACTCCTATACACTTAGAGTAGCCCCAGGTTTGTATGACCATCATTGAGTCAGTATTAGACTCCTATACACTTAGAGTAGCCTCAGGTTTGTATGACCATCATTGAGTCAGTATTAGACTCCTATACACTTAGAGTAGCCCCAGGTTTGTGAGATCATCATTGAGTCAGTATCAGACTCCTAAACACTCAGAGTAGCTCAAAGTTTGTGTGGCCATCAACGAGTCAGTATTAGACTCCTAAACACTCGGAGTAGCCCAAGGTTTGTATGGCCATCAACGAGTCAGTATTAGACTCCTAAACACTCAGAGTAGCCCAAGGTTTGTATGACCATCAACAAGTCAGTATTAGACTCCTAAACACTCAGAGTAGCCCAAAGTTTTTATGACCATCAACGAGTCAGTATTAGACTCCTATACACTTAGAGTAGCCCTTGGTTTGTATGATCATCAGGGAGTCAGTATCAGACTCCTATACACTTAGAGTAGCTCTAGGTTTGTGTGACCATCAAGGAGTCAGTATCAGACTCCTATACACCTAGAGTAGCTCTAGGTTTGTGTGACCATCAGTGAGTCAGTATCAGACTCCTATACACTTAGAGTAGCTCTAGGTTTGTGTGACCATCAGGGAGTCAGTATCAGACTACTATACACTTAGAGTAGCCCCAGGTTTGTGAGATCATCAGTGAGTCAGTATTAGACTCCTATACACTTAGAGTAGCTCTAGGTTTGTGTGACCATCAGGGAGTCAGTATTAGACTCCTATACACTTAGAGTAGCTCTACGTTTGTGTGACCATCATTGAGTCAGTATTAGACTCCTAAACACTCAGAGTAGCTCAAAGTTTGTGTGGCCATCAACGAGTCAGTATCAGACTCCTACACACTTAGAGTAGCCCCAGGTTTCTATGACCATCATTGAGTCAGTATTAGACTCCTATACACTTAGAGTAACCTTAGGTTTGTGAGATCATCAGTAAGTTAGTATCATACTCCTATGCACTTAGAGTAGCCCTAGGTTTCTATGACCATCATTGAGTCAGTATTAGACTCCTATACACTTAGAGTAGCCCCAGGTTTATATGACCATCATTGAGTCAGTATTAGACTCCTATACACTTAGAGTAGCCCCAGGTTTGTATGACCATCATTGAGTCAGTATTAGACTCCTATACACTTAGAGTAGCCCCAGGTTTGTGAGATCATCATTGAGTCAGTATTAGACTCCTAAACACTCAGAGTAGCTCAAAGTTTGTGTGGCCAGCAACGAGTCAGTATCAGACTCCTATACACTTAGCGTAGCCCCAGGTTTCTATGACCATCATTGAGTCAGTATTAGACTCCTATACACTTAGAGTAGCTCTAGGTTTGTGTGACCATCAGGTAGTCAGTATCAGACTCCTATACACTTAGAGTAGCCCTAGGTTTCTATGACCATCATTGAGTCAGTATTAGACTCCTATACACTTAGAGTAGCCCCAGGTGTGTATGACCATCATTGAGTCAGTATTATACTCCTATACACTTAGAGTAGCCCCAGGTTTGTATGACCATCATTGAGTCAGTATTAGACTCTTATACACTTAGAGTAGCCCCAGGTTTGTGAGATCATCATTGAGTCAGTATTAGACTCCTAAACACTCAGAGTAGCTCTAGGTTTGTGTG
This sequence comes from Pteria penguin, assembly GCA_035048485.1. Lineage (NCBI taxonomy): Eukaryota > Metazoa > Mollusca > Bivalvia > Pterioida > Pteriidae > Pteria > Pteria penguin. The sequence goes on along the minus strand of CM068581.1, from coordinate 74,253,113 downwards.
ACCATAAGGTAGTCAGTATCAGACTCCTAAACACTCGGAGTAGCCGAAGGTTTGTATGACCATCAACGAGTCAGTATTAGACTCCTAAACACTCAGAGTAGCCCAAGGTTTGTATGACCATCAACGAGTCAGTATTAGACTCCTAAACACTCAGAGTAGCCCAAGGTTTGTATGACTATCAACGAGTCAGTATTAGACTCCTAAACACTCAGAGTAGCCCAAAGTTTGTATGACCATGAACGAGTCAGTATTAGACTCCTATACACTTAGAGTAGCCCTTGGTTTGTATGATCATCAGGGAGTCAGTATCAGACTCCTATACACTTAGAGTAGCTCTAGGATTGTGTGACCATCAGTGAGTCAGTATCAGACTCCTATACACTTAGAGTAGCTCTAGGTTTGTGTGACCATCAGGGAGTCAGTATCAGACTACTATACACTTAGAGTAGCCCCAGGTTTGTGAGATCATCAGTGAGTCAGTATTAGACTCCTATACACTTAGAGTAGCTCTAGGTTTGTGTGACCATAAGGGAGTCAGTATTAGACTCCTATACACTTAGAGTAGCTCTACGTTTGTGTGACCATCAGGGAGTCAGTATCAGACTCCTATACACTTAGAGTAGCCTCAGGTTTGTGTGACCATCAGGGAGTCAGTATCAGACTCCTATACACTTACAGTAGCCCCAGGTTTCTATGACCATCATTGAGTCAGTATTAGACTCCTATACACTTAGAGTAACCTTAGGTTTGTGAGATCATCAGTGAGTTAGTATCAGACTCCTATACACTTAGAGTAGCCCTAGGTTTCTATGACAATCATTGAGTCAGTATTAGACTCCTATACACTTAGAGTAGCCCCAGGTTTGTATGACCATCATTGAGTCAGTATTAGACTCCTATACACTTAGAGTAGCCCCAGGTTTGTATGACCATCATTGAGTCAGTATTAGACTCCTATACACTTAGAGTAGCCCCAGGTTTGTGAGATCATCATTGAGTCAGTATTAGACTCCTAAACACTCAGAGTAGCTCAAAGTTTGTGTGGCCATCAACGAGTCAGCATCAGACTCCTATACACTTAGCGTAGCCCCAGGTTTCTATGACCATCATTGAGTCAGTATTAGACTCCTATACACTTAGAGTAACTCTAGGTTTGTGTGACCATCAGGTAGTCAGTATCAGACTCCTATACACTTAGAGTAGCCCTAGGTTTCTATGACCATCATTGAGTCAGTATTAGACTCCTATACACTTAGAGTAGCCCCAGGTGTGTATGACCATCATTGAGTCAGTATTATACTCCTATACACTTAGAGTAGCCCCAGGTTTGCATGACCATCATTGAGTCAGTATTAGACTCTTATACACTTAGAGTAGCCCCAGGTTTGTGAGATCATCATTGAGTCAGTATTAGACTCCTAAACACTCAGAGTAGCTCTAGGTTTGTGTGACCATCAGGTAGTCAGTATCAGACTCCTAAACACTCGGAGTAGCCCAAGGTTTGTATGACCATCAACGAGTCAGTATTAGACTCCTAAACACTCAGAGTAGCCCAAGGTTTGTATGACCATCAACGAGTCAGTATTAGACTCCTAAACACTCAGAGTAGCCCAAGGTTTGTATGACCATCAACGAGTCAGTATTAGACTCCTATACACTTAGAGTAGCCCTTGGTTTGTATGATCATCAGGGAGTCAGTATCAGACTTCTATACACTTAGAGTAGCTCTAGGTTTGTGTGACCATCAGTGAGTCAGTATCAGACTCCTATACACTTAGAGTAGCTCTAGGTTTGTGTGACCATCAGGGAGTCAGTATCAGACTACTATACACTTAGAGTAGCCCCAGGTTTGTGAGATCATCAGTGAGTCAGTATTAGACTCCTATACACTTAGAGTAGCTCTAGGTTTGTGTGACCATCAGGGAGTCAGTATTAGACTCCTATACACTTAGAGTAGCTCTACGTTTGTGTGACCATCAGGGAGTCAGTATCAGACTCCTATACACTTAGAGTAGCCTCAGGTTTGTGTGACCATCAGGGAGTCAGTATCAGACTCCTATACACTTACAGTAGCCCCAGGTTTCTATGACCATCATTGAGTCAGTATTAGACTCCTATACACTTAGAGTAACCTTAGGTTTGTGAGATCATCAGTGAGTTACTATGAGACTCCTATACACTTAGAGTAGCCCTAGGTTTCTATGACCATCATTGAGTCAGTATTAGACTCCTATACACTTAGAGTAGCCCCAGGTTTGTATGACCATCATTGAGTCAGTATTAGACTCCTATACACTTAGAGTAGCCCCAGGTTTGTATGACCATCATTGAGTCAGTATGAGACTCCTATACACTTAGAGTAGCCCCAGGTTTGTGAGATCATCATTGAGTCAGTATTAGACTCCTAAACACTCAGAGTAGCTCAAAGTTTGTGTGGCCATCAACGAGTCAGTATTAGACTCCTAAACACTCGGAGTAGCCCAAGGTTTGTATGGCCATCAACGAGTCAGTATTAGACTCCTAAACACTCAGAGTAGCCCAAGGTTTGTATGACCATCAACAAGTCAGTATTAGACTCCTAAACACTCAGAGTAGCCCAAGGTTTGTATGACCATCAACGAGTCAGTATTAGACTCCTATACACTTGGAGTAGCCCTAGGTTTGTATGATCATCAGGGAGTCAGTATCAGACTCCTATACACTTAGAGTAGCTCTAGGTTTGTGTGACCATCAAGGAGTCAGTATCAGACTCCTATACACTTAGAGTAGCTCTAGGTTTGTGTGACCATCAGTGAGTCAGTATCAGACTCCTATACACTTAGAGTAGCCCCAGGTTTGTGTGACCATCAGGGAGTCAGTATCAGACTCCTATACACTTAGAGTAGCCCCAGGATTCTATGACCATCCTTGAGTCAGTATTAGACTCCTATACACTTGGAGTAGCTCTAGGTTTGTGTGACCATCAGGGAGTCAGTATTAGACTCCTATACACTTAGAGTAGCTCTACGTTTGTGTGACCATCAGGGAGTCAGTATCAGACTCCTATACACTTAGAGTAGCCTCAGGTTTGTGTGACCATCAGGGAGTCAGTATCAGACTCCTATACACTTAGAGTAGCCCCAGGTTTCTATGACCATCATTGAGTCAGTATTAGACTCCTATACACTTAGAGTAACCTTAGGTTTGTGAGATCATCAGTGAGTTACTATCAGACTCCTATACACTTAGAGTAGCCCTAGGTTTCTATGACCATCATTGAGTCAGTATTAGACTCCTATACACTTAGAGAAGCCCCAGGTTTGTATGACCATCATTGAGTCAGTATTAGACTCCTATACACTTAGAGTAGCCCCAGGTTTGTATGACCATCATTGAGTCAGTATTAGACTCCGATACACTTAGAGTAGCCCCAGGTTTGTGAGATCATCATTGAGTCAGTATTAGACTCCTAAACACTCAGAGTAGCTCAAAGTTTGTGTGGCCATCAACGAGTCAGTATTAGACTCCTAAACACTCGGAGTAGCCCAAGGTTTGTATGGCCATCAACGAGTCAGTATTAGACTCCTAAACACTCAGAGTAGCCCAAGGTTTGTATGACCATCAACAAGTCAGTATTAGACTCCTAAACACTCAGAGTAGCTCAAGGTTTGTATGACCATCAACGAGTCAGTATTAGACTCCTATACACTTGGAGTAGCCCTAGGTTTGTATGATCATCAGGGAGTCAGTATCAGACTCCTATACACTTAGAGTAGCTCTAGGTTTGTGTGACCATCAAGGAGTCAGTATCAGACTCCTATACATTTAGAGTAGCTCTAGGTTTGTGTGACCATCAGTGAGTCAGTATCAGACTCCTATACACTTAGAGTAGCCCCAGGTTTGTGTGACCATCAGGGAGTCAGTATCAGACTCCTATACACTTAGAGTAGCCCCAGGTTTCTATGACCATCCTTGAGTCAGTATTAGACTCCTATACACTTGGAGTAGCTCTAGGTTTGTGTGACCATCAGGGAGTCAGTATCAGACTCCTATACACTTAGAGTAGCCCCAGGTTTGTGTGACCATCAGGGAGTCAGTATCAGACTCCTATACACTTACAGTTGCCCCAGGTTTCTATGACCATCATTGAGTCAGTATTAGACTCCTATACACTTAGAGTAACCCTAGGTTTGTGAGATCATCAGTGAGTTAGTATCAGACTCCTATACACTTAGAGTAGCCCTAGGTTTCTATGACCATCATTGAGTCAGTATTAGACTCCTATACACTTAGAGTAGCTCTAGGTTTGTGTGACCATCAGGTAGTCAGTATCAGACTCCTATACACTTAGAGTAGCCCCAGGTTTGTGTGACCATCAGGGAGTCAGTGTCAGACTCTTATACACTTAGAGTAGCCCTAGGTTTCTATGACCATCATTGAGTCAGTATTAGACTCCTATACACTTAGAGTAGCCCCAGGTTTGTATGACCATCATTGAGTCAGTATTATACTCCTATACACTTAGAGTAGCCCCAGGTTTGTATGACCATCATTGAGTCAGTATTAGACTCTTATACACTTAGAGTAGCCCCAGGTTTGTGAGATAATCATTGAGTCAATATTAGACTCCTAAACACTCAGAGTAGCTCTAGGTTTGTGTGACCATCAGGTAGTCAGTATCAGACTCCTAAACACTCGGAGTAGCCCGAGGTTTGTATGACCATCAACGAGTCAGTATTAGACTCCTAAACACTCAGAGTAGCCCAAGGTTTGTATGACCATCAACGAGTCAGTATTAGACTCCTAAACACTCAGAGTAGCCCAAGGTTTGTATGACCATCAACGAGTCAGTATTAGACTCCTATACACTTAGAGTAGCCCTACGTTTGTATGATCATCAGGGAGTCAGTATCAGACTCCTATACACTTAGAGTAGCTCTAGGTTTGTGTGACCATCAAGGAGTCAGTATCAGACTCCTATACACTTAGAGTAGCTCTAGGTTTGTGTGACCATCAGTGAGTCAGTATCAGACTCCTATACACTTAGAGTAGCTCTAGGTTTGTGTGACCATCAGGGAGTCAGTATCAGACTACTATACACTTAGAGTAGCCCCAGGTTTGTGTGACCATCAGGGAGTCAGTATCAGACTCCTATACACTTAGAGTAGCCCCAGGTTTCTATGACCATCATTGAGTCAGTATTAGACTCCTATACACTTAGAGTAGCTCTAGGTTTGTGTGACTATCAGGTAGTCAGTATCAGACTCCTATACACTTAGAGTAGCCCCAGGTTTGTGTGACCATCAGGGAGTCAGTATCAGACTCCTATACACTTAGAGTAGCCCTAGGTTTCTATGACCATCATTGAGTCAGTATTAGACTCCTATACACTTAGAGTAGCCCCAGGTTTGTATGACCATCATTGAGTCAGTATTATACTCCTATACACTTAGAGTAGCCCCAGGTTTGTATGACCATCATTGAGTCAGTATTAGACTCTTATACACTTAGAGTAGCCCCAGGTTTGTGAGATCATCATTGAGTCAGTATTAGACTCCTAAACACTCAGAGTAGCTCTAGGTTTGTGTGACCATCAGGTAGTCAGTATCAGACTCCTAAACACTCGGAGTAGCCCAAGGTTTGTATGACCATCAACGAGTCAGTATTAGACTCCTAAACACTCAGAGTAGCCCAAGGTTTGTATGACCATCAACGAGTCAGTATTAGACTCCTAAACACTCAGGGTAGCCCAAGGTTTGTATGACCATCAACGAGTCAGTATTAGACTCCTATACACTTAGAGTAGCCCTTGGTTTGTATGATCATCAGTGAGTCAGTATCAGACTCCTATACACTTAGAGTAGCTCTAGGTTTGTGTGACCATCAAGGAGTCAGTATCAGACTCCTATACACTTAGAGTAGCTCTAGGTTTGTGTGACCATCAGTGAGTCAGTATCAGACTCCTATACACTTAGAGTAGCCCCAGGTTTGTATGACCATCATTGAGTCAGTATTAGACTCCTATACACTTAGAGTAGCCCCAGGTTTGTGAGATCATCATTGAGTCAGTATTAGACTCCTAAACACTCAGAGTAGCTCAAAGTTTGTGTGGCCATCAACGAGTCAGTATTAGACTCCTAAACACTCGGAGTAGCCCAAGGTTTGCATGGCCATCAACGAGTCAGTATTAGACTCCTAAACACTCAGAGTAGCCCAAGGTTTGTATGACCATCAACAAGTCAGTATTAGACTCCTAAACACTCAGAGTAGCTCAAGGTTTGTATGACCATCAACGAGTCAGTATTAGACTCCTATACACTTGGAGTAGCCCTAGGTTTGTCTGATCATCAGGGAGTCAGTATCAGACTCCAATACACTTAGAGTAGCTCTAAGTTTGTGTGACCATCAGTCAGTCAGTATCAGACTCCTATACACTTAGAGTAGCCCCAGGTTTGTGTGACCATCAGGGAGTCAGTATCAGACTCCTATACACTTAGAGTAGCCCCAGGTTTCTATGACCATCATTGAGTCAGTATTAGACTCCTATACACTTGGAGTAGCTCTAGGTTTGTGTGACCATCAGGGAGTCAGTATTAGACTCCTATACACTTAGAGTAGCTCTAGGTTTGTGTGACCATCAGGGAGTCAGTATCAGACTCCTATACACTTAGAGTAGCCCCAGGTTTGTGTGACCATCAGGGAGTCAGTATCAGACTCCTATACACTTACAGTAGCCCCAGGTTTCTATGACCATCATTGAGTCATTATTAGACTCTTATACACTTAGAGTAACCCTAGGTTTGTGAGATCATCAGTGAGTTAGTATCAGACTCCTATACACTTAGAGTAGCTCTAGGTTTGTGTGACCATCAAGGAGTCAGTATCAGACTCCTATACACTTAGAGTAGCTCTAGGTTTGTGTGACCATCAGTGAGTCAGTATCAGACTCCTATACACTTAGAGTAGCTCTAGGTTTGTGTGACCATCAGGGAGTCAGTATCAGACTACTATACACTTAGAGTAGCCCCAAGTTTGTGTGACCATCAGGGAGTCAGTATCAGACTACTATACACTTAGAGTAGCCCCAGGTTTGTGTGACCATCAGGGAGTCAGTATCAGACTCCTATACACTTAGAGTAGCCCCAGGTTTCTATGACCATCATTGAGTCAGTATTAGACTCCTATACACTTAGAGTAGCTCTAGGTTTGTGTGACCATCAGGTAGTCAGTATCAGACTCCTATACACTTAGAGTAGCCCCAGGTTTGTGTGACCATCAGGGAGTCAGTATCAGACTCCTATACACTTAGAGTAGCCCTAGGTTTCTATGACCATCATTGAGTCAGTATTAGACTCCTATACACTTAGAGTAGCCCCAGGTTTGTATGACCATCATTGAGTCAGTATTATACTCCTATACACTTAGAGTAGCCCCAGGTTTGTATGACCATCATTGAGTCAGTATTAGACTCTTATACACTTAGAGTAGCCCCAGGTTTGTGAGATCATCATTGAGTCAGTATTAGACTCCTAAACACTCAGAGTAGCTCTAGGTTTGTGTGACCATCAGGTAGTCAGTATCAGACTCCTAAACACTCGGAGTAGCCCAAGGTTTGTATGACCATCAACGAGTCAGTATTAGACTCCTAAACACTCAGAGTAGCCCAAGGTTTGTTTGACCATCAACGAGTCAGTATTAGACTCCTAAACACTCAGAGTAGCCCAAGGTTTGTATGACCATCAACGAGTCAGTATTAGACTCCTATACACTTAGAGTAGCCCTTGGTTTGTATGATCATCAGGGAGTCAGTATCAGACTCCTATACACTTAGAGTAGCTCTAGGTTTGTGTGACCATCAAGGACTCAGTATCAGACTCCTATACACTTAGAGTAGCTCTAGGTTTGTGTGACCATCAGTGAGTCAGTATCAGACTCCTATACACTTAGAGTAGCCCCAGGTTTGTATGACCATCATTGAGTCAGTATTAGACTCCTATACACTTAGAGTAGCCCCAGGTTTGTGAGATCATCATTGAGTCAGTATTAGACTCCTAAACACTCAGAGTAGCTCAAAGTTTGTGTGGCCATCAACGAGTCAGTATTAGACTCCTAAACACTCGGAGTAGCCCAAGGTTTGTATACCATCAACGAGTCAGTATTAGACTCCTAAACACTCAGAGTAGCCCAAGGTTTGTATGACCATCAACAAGTCAGTATTAGACTCCTAAACACTCAGAGTAGCTCAAGGTTTGTATGACCATCAACGAGTCAGTATTAGACTCCTATACACTTGGAGTAGCCCTAGGTTTGTCTGATCATCAGGGAGTCAGTATCAGACTCCAATACACTTAGAGTAGCTCTAGGTTTGTGTGACCATCAGTCAGTCAGTATCAGACTCCTATACACTTAGAGTAGCCCCAGGTTTGTGTGACCATCAGGGAGTCAGTATCAGACTCCTATACACTTAGAGTAGCCCCAGGTTTCTATGACCATCATTGAGTCAGTATTAGACTCCTATACACTTGGAGTAGCTCTAGGTTTGTGTGACCATCAGGGAGTCAGTATTAGACTCCTATACACTTAGAGTAGCTCTAGGTTTGTGTGACCATCAGGGAGTCAGTATCAGACTCCTATACACTTAGAGTAGCCCCAGGTTTGTGTGACCATCAGGGAGTCAGTATCAGACTCCTATACACTTACAGTAGCCCCAGGTTTCTATGACCATCATTGAGTCATTATTAGACTCTTATACACTTAGAGTAACCCTAGGTTTGTGAGATCATCAGTGAGTTAGTATCAGACTCCTATACACTTAGAGTAGCTCTAGGTTTGTGTGACCATCAAGGAGTCAGTATCAGACTCCTATACACTTAGAGTAGCCCTAGGTTTCTATGACCATCATTGAGTCAGTATTAGACTCCTATACACTTAGAGTAGCCCCAGGTTTGTATGACCATCATTGAGTCAGTATTATACTCCTATACACTTAGAGTAGCCCCAGGTTTGTATGACCATCATTGAGTCAGTATTAGACTCTTATACACTTAGAGTAGCTCCAGGTTTGTGAGATCATCATTGAGTCAGTATTAGACTCCTAAACACTCAGAGTAGCTCTAGGTTTGTGTGACCATCAGGTAGTCAGTATCAGACTCCTAAACACTCGGAGTAGCCCAAGGTTTGTATGACCATCAACGAGTCAGTATTAGACTCCTAAACACTCAGAGTAGCCCAAGGTTTGTATGACCATCAACGAGTCAGTATTAGACTCCTAAACACTCAGAGTAGCCCAAGGTTTGTATGACCATCATTGAGTCAGTATTAGACTCCTATACACTTAGAGTAGCCCCAGGTTTGTATGACCATCATTGAGTCAGTATTAGACTCCTATACACTTAGAGTAGCCCCAGGTTTGTGAGATCATCATTGAGTCAGTATTAGACTCCTAAACACTCAGAGTAGCTCAAAGTTTGTGTGGCCATCAACGAGTCAGTATTAGACTCCTAAACACTCGGAGTAGCCCAAGGTTTGTATGGCCATCAACGAGTCAGTATTAGACTCCTAAACACTCAGAGTAGCCCAAGGTTTGTATGACCATCAACAAGTCAGTATTAGACTCCTAAACACTCAGAGTAGCCCAAGCTTTGTATGACCATCAACGGGTCAGTATCAGACTCCTATACACTTGGAGTAGCCCTAGGTTTGTATGACCATCAGGGATTCAGTATCAGACTCCTATACACTTATAGTGGCCCTAGGTTTGTGTGACCATCAGTGAGTCAGTATCAGACTCCTATACACTTAGAGTAGCCCCAGGTTTGTATGACAATCAGGGAGTCAGAATCAGACTCCTATACACTTAGAGTAGCCCTAGGTTTGTATGACCATCATTGAGTCAGTATTAGACTCCTTTTCACTTAGAGTAGCCCTAGGTATATATGACCATCAGGGAGTCAGTATCAGACTCCTATACACTTAGAGTAGCCCTAGGTTTGTGTGACCATCAGGGAGTCAGTATTAAACTTCTATACACTTGGAGTAGCCCTAGGTTTGTGTGACCATCAGGGAGTCAGTATTAGACTCCTATACACTTAGAGTAGCCCCAGGTTTGTATGACCATCAGGGAGTCAGTATTAGACTCCTATACACTTAGAGTAGCCCTAGGTTTTTGTGACCATCAGTAACTCAGTATCAGACTCCTATACACTTAAAGTAGCTCTAGGTTTGTGTGACCATCAGAGAGTCAGTATTAAACTCCTATATACTTAGAGTAGCCCTAGGTTTGTGAGATCATCAGTGAGTTAGTATCAGACTCCGATGCACGTAGAGTAGCCCCAGTAGCATGATCATGTCTAGTATAAAACAAACAGAAATATGGAGAATCACACATGAAACCTTTCTTCTAGTATCTCAAGCCGGATGGTTGAGTGTTCAGGTGTTTGAATCAATAATGGTATGTCCCGAGTGAGAATTCCCGGAGTCCTGGCGGCGGGTGAGACAGTTGGTTGGTTGGTTGGTTGGTTGATTGGTGTTTTACGTCGCTTTAAACAATATTTCAGTTACATCGCGACATGGAAGGAGCAGGTAACCAACCATAGTGGCACTATCCAGAATCGAACCTGGATCGTTCGCGCCTCAAGCCAAGCGCTTTACCACTACACCAAGGCTGCCCCTCGGGCGAGACAGTGCTTTAATAAAAACAATTAGAGTGAACTAATCTTACACGTTGTACTTCAGTATGTGAAGGAAATGTTGTTATGCTACTCTGAGTGTGAGATTTTTTTTTATTCAGAAATTGAATTTTATCAAGCATCAGATCAAGAAGTTGCCGTAACCGTATATGAATGAAAGTATAGATAGTACATACAGACGGGGTCATTTTCATCAAACTTGGTTTGCTTATTGAAGTAGTAAATGAAGTTGTTGCCATTTTTACAACTAAATTTCATATGTACACATCATCGCATTTACGGTAGAATATCAGGTTTCCAGAGTGATTTGTTGACCATGAAAAAAAAAGTAAAGCAATAATCATTTACGTATTTTATTATAAAATGATGAATTAAAGCCAGAATACCAAAAATATAATATATTTTTTATTAGAATGACGTTTTTCTAAAATCTAATCGAAGCAAGTAACCTGCAATATTTCCCCACTGTAAATCACGTGAATTAACACCAAATCAGTGTAAGTAAAATATGCGCTTTAATATTCCGTTACAAAATTCCATGAAATTTTACATTTACCTAAAATAAACATACACGATTTCGTAAGTAAATATTTACAATTTGTATTTCCGTAACCATACAGGTTCTATAACAGCTTCTGAACGAGAATTTGAAGCGCTCTTTCTACACTATATATATACTATCAGGTCAATATCCTCACTGAACAGCCTGACAATAGACGGTCATTGCTTCGCAGTGGACCTGTCTTAAAATAAACTGGTAATACCCTATCGATATCACGTAAGCAAGGGATTCTCTTCTGGGGATGAAACACACCGGTACAGGCAAGACGTACAAAGAAGGTTAACTCTCTTAGTTACAGTATTTAGTTATATGGTTCAAGATGTAGATAATTATTATACGCTTACATATTCCAGACTAATTACGTGTTTATGTTACTGTTCCGCAGCTCTGAAACACGTAGCAGGTACACTGACATTTACTTACTTATCAAATTTTGATTTCCATTATTTTTCTGACATTTACATATTCATCCATTAAAACATTTGATAATACCGTGCACTGCATAAGATGTATTTATAAAGGAAAAAAAAACTCGTAAACATGTATTGAAAGTTTGGTTGGTTAATTGGGGTTGTAACATTGTTTTGCAAAAATGTTCAGTCATATTGCAAAATTGAAGCAGCGGGTAACCAATCTATTTAACATATTGGCGCAATACGGGAAGCGAATTGAAAGGCAAATTCTCTGAAAACGTGACAGACGGACATACAGAACAATTTCTGCATTGCCTACGATTAATTAGTGGAACATAAAAGCGTGTAATATACGATAGTATGACGAAAGACAAATACTGCGTCAATGAGCTCATTACTTTATGTTTGACCAGAGACATTGTCTACTTTGAAAGTAGTCTATGTCTCTGTATTTACGTAAAATATCAGGAAAGATTTGATGAACCGATAATTGTCTGGCTTGGTGAGCTGGAAAATGTCTGGCTTGGTGAAATGGTTAATGTTTGGCCTTTTAAAATATTTAATATCTGGCTTGGTAAACTGTTTATTATCAGGCTTGGTGGACTGGTTTTATCTGGCTTGGTGAACTAGTAAATGTCTGACTTGGTGAACTGGTTAATGTCTGGCATGGTGATCTGGTTTACTGGGTATGTCGGCTTGTTTAACTGGTAAATGTCTGTCTTGGTGAACTGGTAAATGTCTGTCTTGGTGAACTGTTTAATGTCTAGCTCGGTGAACTTGTTAATATCTGGCTTGCATTGGCGATGACAATGGTCCGATCCGTGGACATTATAATTATGTAGCTTGCTTATTTTCTCCCACACAGAGAAAGGCCCTTTCTATCATGTAAAATTTTAAAACATACTCTCCTATGGGCATATCAAACTGAAGAAAACGTGTTTACGAAATACCAATGTCTTCGGCGGCAATAATTGCCTGAATGATCCTTTCAAATTTTCTGATTGGTGTATGAAATGTCAGATAAGACCATTCTGGACAATGATTCCGTCATACCAGAACCTAAGCTTTGACCCCAGATATAGAGATACAGTTTGTAATCTGGTTAAGCCTTTAGCTTGCGATGACTTAATTCGGGTTCCACCGACAGAATTTTGTATTTGTTATCAGGAGGTCTGTGCTCTTAAGTTTTGTGTCACGATATGACAAAGGGTTTGTATAAACGACGTAAAACATCAACAACTTGAAATAAAAACACAAGAAGCATGTTTGTAGTACGATATATGTAATTGTATATACGGCATCACACCGTAAGAATACAGTGGACATGGTCACCAGAATGACACCGTCTTCTTATATCTCCTAACTTTATTGCCTTTAACCAGGATTCCTGGAAAACAAAACATCGGACTTGCTAAAAATAAATTTAAACAGAAGTTGACTGAATCAAACGGAAGCATTGCTGTGAAAGCCACAGCGACATAGCACCACTAATATACGTATTTCAATCATGTATGGTGGGTTTGGCTGACCAAACGGCAGACATTTTCTTCTCTTTGGTGCCTGGTCTCATCTCTGATATTCAGAAGCGATCAATGTCCACCTTGGTGTATTGATGTGTTGTTGTTAGAGCCACGGCTAAATGGCGCCAGTAATATAGTATTGTACACAACATCACGAACCAATGAAAGTGCGGGCAGAATTACAAAGCATGCAAGATAAGGAAATGTTGTTTCCATGGCAATGATACTTACCCTTTGTGCTAGGGACTCCCCAGGTCTGAGACGCCATGTCTGTAGTTTCTACAATATAAAAATGAATCAAAATTATAACACATACCAATCAAGATATTTTGATATCTTTATATTAAACTTCATGAAATGCTAATAAACACATGTACCAAAGACAATTAAATTCGGTATATCATTGTAGTGTTTATACTTACGCTTATTGACATTGAATTCTTCCATCAAGCATTCGATATCAGCTGTATGCTTGCTTACTTCCTCATCTGAAATATTAAAATTTGGTCATGTGAAATACCAGAGAAAACAAAGTACCCCTAATACACAAATCTCTCAGTTTGGACATTATATTCCAAAACCAAAAACGAAATAACCCAATGGAATTACATGTATTAATTTTATCGTGTGACTGTACACAATGGCGAAAGACAACAGCTTATTTAGTTATGTGTAGTGAAGCTGGAGTGAGGTCTGATATGAAAGGCCTTGATGAGGGGTGGGAGGAATTGTACCACACTCCTCCCCGGTCTCATTCCTCCATGACCAGCTCTTTCATATACACTGTACAAGATTTACTCACCTAGTGTTCGTTCTGAACTTTTAAATTGTCTGTCGATAGCATCCAATCTCTTAGTCAGCATAGCTTCCTGCTTAAAGTATTCAAATCGCAGACCTAAAACGAAAAATACTTTGAAGTAAATATCATAACTACACAGTATATACCAGTATGCTTTAACTTCATGAGCGGATCCAAAAGGGGGGGGGGGGGGGTGCTAGATCAGATATATATTACTTTGTGAGCGTATCCATGTGATGTAACTTGTACAGAAAGAAAAGTCCATGGTGACAGAAAGCTTACCTATAGCAGTTTGTAAGGACTCTTCTCTTCCCTGTTTCTCTTTTGACAACTTAGTGATGAGTTGTTGATTTTCTAAATTAAGGTAAACAAAGTTTTCCTGTCAGTATATATATATATATATATATATATATATATATATATATATATATATATATATATATATATATTATATATATATATATATATATATATATATATATATGTATAGAGAGAACAGTATGCGTACATGTATACATATTCTAGAATACAGTATTTCTTTATTATTTGCTTTCTCCATATTTCTTCATGTATCTGTATAGATGAAGTTTAACTTAAAAGGTTCATCATAATAATGCCATTTTAGAACAAATTGCAATGAGTTACCTCCCTTCCAAATAACATTTAACTTTTTCTCGATTGTCTTCCACATGTCTAATTTACTCTATCGATATTCTACACTATATATACACACTGCATATACCTACCATTGTCTACTGCGATCATGTTCGTCTTCATCTCCTCCAAATTATGTTTGGCGTACCTCAGATATTCCTTTAATTCAGTCATTTCTGCATCAAATTTCAAAATGCAAAATCAGTGTACAGTCGATGGCTTTTACAATATAGTGAACAGAGACCAATTACGGAAGTATATCTAAAACTATTTATTATTTTCTCTTTTCTTGATTTCAAATAAACGATCTAATTATACTGCACACGTGTAAATCGCTGGGACTCTGGTGCAGGAGATCCGGTCCGATTCCTGCATTGTGTCACCAGGCCAAGTGTTTGAAATTGGTTATATGAAGAAAATACACCAAACACACCAATATATTTCAATTTTCTCAATTTGTTAAAGCTTACCTTTGAGCATAAGATAGTTAGTTCGCCAGAAATATGCCACTGTTGTCACTATCCCAGTTAGCAGCGCCATCACAATAGTTAACAAGATATACATGTATATAACATATCTGTCAACTTTGGCGGAGGCTCCATTTGTGGGGCTACTAAGTCTTTCTTTGGCGGAAGCTTCATTATCAGTCGTTATGGAAGACGTGACCGTCGATGTGGGTACTTCCGGGAAAATGTGTTGAGAGGAAGAAGTGGCAGATGACTGAATGTCCTGAATAAAACTGAGGGATATATTGGCATATGGTAGAGTTTTCTGCTCGAAGATTGATGAAATATCGGTAGATGATGGTAAATGCTGAATGAAGAGTACCGCCGAAAAGTTGTCATATGGCTGTAGAAAATAGGACATATTGCTGGAGGAATAGATATCCCCATCAAAGAGTGGTAGCAACTTGTTGTTTGGTTGAGTGCCCTGCACAAAGTATAGGGAAATGTTGCTGGACACATCAATGTCCAAATTGAAATTTGTTGCATGAAACGGTGTGTTACTGGATGTATGAAGATCCTCAGTGAAGTAGGACAACAGCATGCTTCTGACCGAATTATCATTGAAGATCAGTGAAGAGTTGGCGTATGATTCACTATCTTCAATGTAGTTATCTGGTATAGCCAAAATACTGAAATATAATCAAGTCTTCTTTACTATTTAGAATAATTAAAACATTTAATATGTTTAAACAAGATTGTTATAATAATGTTTAAATATATTAAATGTTTTATACATTAGTGTAATAATTAGATGACCAGTTTAAAAGATAGCCCTGTATGGAAGGATTTGTTAAAAGAGATGCAAAATCCTAATTACCAACCATTCATGGAAACCAAAAAAAAAAACCAAAACAAAAAACAAACAAACAAACAAAAAAAACCAAACAAACAAACCCCCCCCCAAAAAAAAACAACCCCCCCCCAAAAAAAAAACCATACCCCTGGAACACTTTAACAACCAATATATGGGGATTTAGCACGACAAGAAATCTAACACATAAGAAATCTATCACAAACAAGGAAATTGATTCGAACCTAACACATTCTTCTTACCATGAAGATTATCTAAAAACAGACATCTTGTGCTGACGACCAAGACCAGACCTATATCAGATCTCAACACATTAGCCAGAGTCTTCAACGTTCATGTGTAATACCACAAACATAAAAATATTGCCAGACGTCTGCAGATGTTACAGAGAAAAATTATTGTAATCAACTTACTTAGAAGATTTTTTCATAGTCGTATAATCTTCTTTCTCTTTTTCTGATACAAATGAGAAGGCACAAATGATGACTAAAGCGACGTTCACAAAAGTCATGTTGACGTTACTAAGACGTTCACAAGAATGGCTGCCGCGGTGCTGCACGCATGACGTCGTCAAGGGCAACGTTAACGCTGATTGGTTAGGAGAGTACAATAACAAGTCTGACTGTTTTCTGTGAGTCTTGTAGACTGTGTTTCTTTGCAAGGATAAGATGTCGTATATATGGTAAAGTCTTTATCTGATTTCAGTAAAAGTTGCAAAGATGGCAATTACTGTTTAAAACACCAATATAATTCTTGTAATTTATAAAAATAATCTATATTTATGAAGTTATAACATAGTATTGCCATTTGGCAGTTGATTGCCTTATTTCTTTGTTGATGTGTATTATAAAATGTGCACATAGTTTCAAACAAATAGCTTGAGCCAATTGTTTATGTGTCATTTTTTGCAGAAATAGAATTTTCACAGAGCTAACAAAAACTGTAAAATGAATTTTGGCACCTTTATGATTATATGAAACACATAACGTTTTGGGAAATTAAGCGTTTACGTAACGTCGATTTTTTAATCAAGAAAATGCTTCATACATTCAATTATGACGGCGTCTGTATGGGCAATTATGAAGGAATATTTCAATCAATTCTTCCTTTATTAGATAAGTATCCAAATTACAGTGTATCTATGTTTTCATGTCTAGTTATCAAAGTATTTCAGATATTCGCCATTATCTATTAGACTGTTAACTGCAACTAGCACACGGACGTCACAAATGTAAAAAAGAAAGAAAGAAAGAAAGAAACGATAGTGGAAACAAGAGTTGTCTGCTCGCTGGTGGCAACCAAATTTAAAAAGCAACAGTTTTTTGTTATC
Source organism: Pteria penguin (assembly GCA_035048485.1). Classification (NCBI taxonomy): domain Eukaryota; kingdom Metazoa; phylum Mollusca; class Bivalvia; order Pterioida; family Pteriidae; genus Pteria; species Pteria penguin. The sequence continues at coordinate 74,235,851 of CM068581.1, read as the reverse complement.
AGATTAATCTTCAAGGTTAAGGTCAAAATATAACAAATTTTGATACGTAATAAAAGATATTGTCAAAAGGAGTACACGCTATCTCTTCATAAGTTTCGACCAAGATTAAAGATTTTTTTCAAATATGTCAATCTTCAAAGTCAATGTCACAAGGTAAAAAATTATGGCACCCAATGGAAGGTCTGGACACAAGGAATACATATGTGAAATATTAAAGCCCTGCCTATAATGGTTCTGAAATAAAGATCCTAATTAAAGTTTTGTCTAAGTAGGTCAATCTTCAAAGTGAAGGTCAAAACACAAAATACTTTGACACTTAATGAAAGGTCTTGTCACATAGAATACACACATGAAATATTTAAGCACAATCTCTAACTGTCCATGAATTGTGACCAAGGTTAAAGTTTTTTTTAAAAGTATGTCAACTTCAAGGTCAAGATCAAAAAGTTTGATACCAAGTGAAACGCTTTGGCACAAGAAATACACATGTGAAATATTAAAGCCCTTTCTGTATTGGTTCTAAATTATGGGACTGGGACTTGCAATGGAAAGGTCTGCTAGTCAATATATCTCCTTGGTTCGGCGTCATAAACTGAGAAAATATTTAAGTTATATTTGCAAATTATTCTGTTCAAAAGTGAATTAATTACTAGCATTTTGGATTTTTTAAAATTATTCTGTTCATGAATAGAATTTAAATATTCTGCATGGCATTCTGAGTTTGATGGAGTGAACTAAAAAGCTTGCTAGCCATTGTATCTGCTGGTGTTTGGTGCTTTTCTTTTTCCTCCGCCATTGATCGCTGACCGCCTCTAGAGGTAAAATGATCATGATGTTGCATCATACTCTATCACTAAACACTTCCTCCTACCAGAGAAGTGAAAAATCTTCATATGGCATTATCCTCCCCTACTAATACCTTGATGCCACCATATATGTGAAATAATCCCGTTCTTGTGTTATCCACCTCTAGTACTAACTAACCACCACTATATTGTGAGGTAAATATGTAGTGCTATCTTGCGCCACTTATTCGTAGTCGCCACCATATAGGTGAAATCAAAAATCCCAAGGTGGATTATCCACCATTAAACACTGTTCAATTCTCGGGTTGCGCCACTATGTTTAAGAGGTTGGTTACCTCCTGCTTCCATGTCGCGATACTATACACTGTACGTCGTCATAGAGGTTTAATAATCTCAATGTGGATTACCTTCCACTATACACTGTACGTCACCATAGAGGCGTAATAATCTCAATGTGGATTACCCTCCACTATACACTGTACGTCACCATGGAGGTGTAATAATCTCAATGTGGATTATCCTCCACTATACACTGTAGGTCACCATAGAGGTGTAATAATCTCAATGTGGATTACCCTCCACTATACACTGTACGTCACCATAGAGTTGTAATAATCTCAATGTGGATTACTCTCCACTATACACTGTACGTCACCATAGAGGTGTAATAATCTGAATGTGGATTACCCTCCACTATACACTGTCCGTCACCATAGAGGTGTAATAATCTCAATGTGGATTACCCTCCACTATACACTGTACGTCACCATAGAGGTGTAATAATCTCAATGTGGATTACCCTCCACTATACACTGTAGGTCACCATAGAGGTGTAATAATCTCTATGTGGATTACCCTCCACTATACACTGTACGTCACCATAGAGGTGTAATAATCTCAATGTGGATTACCCTCCACTATACACTGTACGTCAACATAGAGGTGTAATAATCTCAATGTGGATTGCCCTCCACTATACACTGTACGTCACCATAGAGGTGTAATAATCTGAATGTGGATTACCCTCCACTATACACTGTCCGTCACCATAGAGGTGTAATAATCTCAATGTGGATTACCCTCCACTATACACTGTCCGTCATCATACAGGTGTAATAATCTCAATGTGGATTATCCTCCACTATACACTGTAGGTCACCATAGAGGTGTAATAATCTCAATGTGGATTACCCTCCACTATACACTGTACGTCACCATAGAGGTGTAATAATCTCAATGTGGATTACCCTCCACTATACACTGTACGTCACCATAGAGGTGTAATAATCTCAATGTGGATTACCCTCCACTATACACTGTAGGTCACCATAGAGGTGTAATAATCTCAATGTGGATTACCCTCCACTATACACTGTACGTCAACATAGAGGTGTAATAATCTCAATGTGGATTACCCTCCACTATACACTGTACGTCACCATAGAGGTGTAATAATCTCAATGTGAATTACCCTCCACTATACACTGTAGGTCACCATAGAGGTGTAATAATCTCAATGTGGATTACCCTCCACTATACACTGTACGTCACCATAGAGGTGTAATAATCTCATAGAGGTGTAATAATCTCAATGTGGATTACCCTCCACTATACACTGTCCGTCATCATAGAGGTGTAATAATCCCAATGTGGATTACCCTCCACTATACACTGCAGGTCAGCATAGAGGTGTAATAATCTCAATGTGGATTATCCTCCACTATACACTGTAGGTCACCATAGAGGTGTAATAATCTCAATGTGGATTACCCTCCACTATACACTGTCCGTCACCATAGAGGTGTAATAATCTGAATGTGGATTACTCTCCACTATACACTATACGTCATCATAGAGGTGTAATAATCTGAATGTGGATTACCCTCCACTATACACTGTAGGTCACCATAGAGGTGTAATAATCTCAATGTGGATTACCCTCCACTATACACTGTAGGTCACCATAGAGGTGTAATAATCTCAATGTGGATTACCCTCCACTATACACTGTCCGTCCCCATAGAGGTGTAAAAATCTCAATGTGGATTACCCTCCACTATACACTGTACGTCATCATAGAGGTGTAATAATCTCAATGTGGATTACCCTCCACTATACACTGTACGTCATCATAGAGGTGTAATAATCTCAATGTGGATTACCCTCCACTATACACTGTACGTCACCATAGAGGTGTAATAATCTCAATGTGGATTACCCTCCAATATACACTGTACGTCAACATAGAGGTGTAATAATCTGAATGTGGATTGCCCTCCACTATACACTGTAAGTCACCATAGAGGTGTAATAATCTCAATGTGGATTACCCTCCACTATACACTGTACGTCACCATAGAGGTGTAATAATCTCAATGTGGATTACCCTCCACTATACACTGTACGTCACCATAGAGGTGTAATAATCTCAATGTGGATTACCCTCCACTATACACTGTCCGTCATCATAGAGGTGTAATAATCTCTATGTGGATTACCCTCCACTATACACTGTACGTCATCATAGAGTTGTAGTAATCTGAATGTGGATTACCCTCCACTATACACTGTACGTCACCATAAAGGTGTAATAATCTGAATGTGGATTACCCTCCACTATACACTGTACGTCATCATAGAGTTGTAATAATCTGAATGTGGATTACCCTCCACTATACACTGTACGTCACCATAGAGGTGTAATAATCTCAATGTGGATTACCCTCCACTATACACTGTACGTCACCATAGAGGTGTAATAATCTCAATGTGGATTGCCCTCCACTATAAACTGTACGTCATCATAGAGTTGTAATAATCTGAATGTGGATTACCCTCCACTATACACTGTACGTCACCATAGAGGTGTAATAATCTCAATGTGGATTACCCTCCACTATACACTGTAGGTCACCATAGAGGTGTAATAATCTCAATGTGGAATTCCCTCCACTATACACTGTCCGTCACCATAGAGGTGTAATAATCTCAATGTGGATTATCCTCCACTATACACTGTAGGTCACCATAGGGGTGTAATAATCTCAATGTGGATTACCCTCCACTATACACTGTACGTCACCATAGAGGTGTAATAATCTCAATGTGGATTACCCTCCACTATACACTGTCCGTCACCATAGAGGTGTAATAATCTCAATGTGGATTACCCTCCACTAACACTGTACGTCACCATAGAGGTGTAATAATCTCAATGTGGATTACCCTCCACTATACAATGTAGGTCACCATAGAGGTGTAATAATCTCTATGTGGATTACCCTCCACTATACACTGTACGTCACCATAGAGGTGTAATAATCTCAATGTGGATTACCCTCCACTATACACTGTACGTCACCATAGAGGTGTAATAATCTCAATGTGGATTACCCTCCACTATACACTGTACGTCACCATAGAGGTGTAATAATCTCAATGTGGATTACCCTCCTCTATACACTGTACGTTACCTCCACCACTAAACACTAGCCGCCACACACGTGAAATAAGCGAGATGTGTCGTTATCCTCCACCACTAAACACTGGCCGCCACCATACACGTGAAATAAGCTAGATGTGTCGTTACCCTCAACTACTAAACACTCGTCGCCACCATACACGTGTAATAAGCGAGATGTGGCGTTATACTCTACCACTAAACACTCGTCGCCACCATACACGTGTAATAAGCTAGATGTGGCGTTATACTCTACCACTAAACACTGGTCGCCACCATACACGTGAAATAAGCTAGACGTGGCGTTATCCTCCACCACTAAACACTGGCCGCCACCATACACGCGAAATAAGCTAGATATGTCGTTACCCTCAACTACTAAACACTCGTCGCCACCATACACGTGTAATAAGCGAGATGTGGCGTTATACTCTACCACTAAACACTCGTCGCCACCATACACATGTAATAAGCTAGATGTGGCGTTATACTCTACCACTAAACACTGGCCGCCACCATACACGGGAAATAAGCTAGATGTGGCGTTATACTCCACCACTAAACACTCGTCGCCACCATACACGTGAAATAAGCTAGATGTGGCTTTATACTCCACCACTAAACACTGGTCGCCACCATACACGTGAAATAAGCTAGATGTGGCGTTACCCCCAACTACTAAACACGTCGTTACCATACACGTGTAATAAGCGAGATGTGGCGTCATACTCCACCACTAAACACTCGTCGCCACCATACACGTGAAATAAGCTAGATGTGGCGTTATACTCCACCACTAAACACTCGTCGCCACCATACACGTGAAATAAGCTAGATGTGGCGTTATACTCTACCACTAAACACTCGTCGCCACCATGCGCGTGAAATAAGCTAGATGTGGCGTTATACTCCACCACTAAACACTGGTCGCCACCATACACGTGAAATAAGCTAGATGTGGCGTTACCATCCAAAACTAAACACTCGTCGCCACCATACACGTGAAATAAGCTAGATGTGGCGTTATACTCCACCACTAAACACTGGTCGCCACCATGCACGTGAAATAAGCTAGATGTGGCGTTATACTCCACCACTAAACACTCGTCGCCACCATACACGGGAAATAAGCTAGATGTGGCGTTATACTCCACCACTAAACACTCGTCGCCACCATACACGTGAAATAAGCTAGATGTGGCGTTATACTCCACCAGTAAACACTCGTCGCCACCATACACGTGAAATAAGCTAGATGTGGCGTTATACTCCACCACTAAACACTGGTCGCCACCATGCACGTGAAATAAGCTAGATGTGGCGTTATACTCCACCACTAAACACTCGTCGCCACCATACACGGGAAATAAGCTAGATGTGGCGTTATACTCCACCACTAAACACTCGTCGCCACCATACACGTGAAATAAGCTAGATGTGGCGTTATACTCCACCACTAAACACTCGTCGCCACCATACACGTGAAATAAGCTAGATGTGGCGTTATACTCCACCACTAAACACTGGTCGCCACCATACACGTGAAATAAGCTAGAAGTGGCGTTATACTCTACCACTAAACTCTCGTCGCCACCATACACGCGAAATTAGCTAGATGTGGCGTTATACTCCACCACTAAACACTCGTCGCCACCATACACGCGAAATTAGCTAGATGTGGCGTTATACTCCACCACTAAACACTCGTCGCCACCATACACGTGAAATAAGCTAGATGTGGCGTTATACTCTACCACTAAACACTCGTCGCCACCATGCACGTGAAATAAGCTAGATGTGGCGTTATACTCCACAACTAAACACTCGTCGCCACCATACACGGGAAATAAGCTAGATGTGGCGTTATCCTCCACCACTAAACACTGGTCGCCACCATACACGCGAAATTAGCTAGATGTGGCGTTATACTCCACCACTAAACACTCGTCGCCACCATACACGTGAAATAAGCTAGATGTGGCGTTATACTCTACCACTAAACACTCGTCGCCACCATGCACGTGAAATAAGCTAGATGTGGCGTTATACTCCACAACTAAACACTCGTCGCCACCATACACGTGAAATAAGCTAGATGTGGCGTTACCCTCCAAAACTAAACACTCGTCGCCACCATACACGTGAAATAAGCTAGATGTGGCGTTATCCTCCACCACTTAATGGTAGTCGCCACTAGAGAGGGGAATAATTTAAATGTGGTGTTATCGCCCACCACCGAATGTAGATGAAATAATTTTGGTGTTGCATTAAACAACATGGACACATATCTTTACATTACGTATAAGATTGTCTGGTACAATACATGTACATGTAATACCAGTTTGTACATTGCCTAATACTGTCTTGTCAATGTAAATTTATCATCTGTCTTTGATACTAAAACAATATATTACATGTATATGATATTTGTGTCCAATGTATATAATTCCACTTGTCCTTTAGACACTTTATACCTAAGAGGACCTTTTTATAAAGAACAAATGATCTCGAAGGCAATAATCTGTCGAAAACGCACTATATATCCAAGATTTTTTTTTAGTTCAAATAAATATTACCAATTTTAGAACAAGTTTATCAGTATAATGCAAATAAAATCACTCTAGAAAAACATAGCATCCATTAAACCAAAACCAAAATCTTAGGTTCGAATCCCGAATAAGGAAATAGTTTGTGAGCTGGTTAAGCATTTGTCATACGATGGATGTACCGAGTTGTGTAATGCCATCACATTTTTGATGGATAATATTTATGTACAATTATAAACAGATTTCTGGGATTCCTATGGGCACTAACTGCGCTCCCCTTACAGCAGATTTGTTTTTTGTACTGTTATGAGAAAGACTTTATGCATTCTATTCAAACTTCTAAACGTTTCGACTTTGTTGACAAGTTCAATGACACCTCTAGATATCTTGATGATATTTTAGCTATCGATAACCCTGAGTTTGAAAACTATATCTCTGACATTTATCCATATGAACTTCCATTAAACAAAGCCAGTACTTCCGACCAGGAAACACCTTTTTTGGACTTAGATATTAAAATTATTAACAACAATATTCGTACCAACATTCATGATAAACGTGATGACTTTGGATTTCCTATTGTAAATTTCCCTTATCTAGATGGCGATGTCCCCAGCCTCCCATCATGTGGTATTTATATTAGTCAGTTGGTTCGGTTTGCTAGAGCCTGCACTAACGTTAAGGATTTTCACGAAAAACAAATCTCGGATTACTTTTTACTCAGGGTTATAGATATCATAAATTTCGAAAAACTTTTGGTAAATTTTATAGATCTTATTCAGACATTTTATCTAAATTCGGAAATGTGCCTTTAAACAATATGCATCCTGCGGAATTTCCCATGCCAATTTCTACGTGGATCTAGTGTACAAACTAAGGAGGGTCAAAGGTTACGATAATTTCATATCGGCTGGTTCTAAAATTAACAAACACCTTCGACATCGACAGTATGACCCCGAGATCATCGCTAAGACCATAGGTCTTGTACGGGGCCCCTCTATAACTCAATGCACACTTTTCCTTGAGCGTTGAACGCTGACTAACAAGGTGGTGGGGACTCTATGACGGGCCTTGTCCTAAACTTTTCAGAGGAGACATGGTCCTAATCCTCGTCCCCTCTGACTGTCAGTCGGGATTCCTATTGATCAAGGATCTGGGCTCGGCTTACAGACGGGCAGAGCACGGTTTACTTATGTCGATGTCTCCTTACATATTTTTGATAGCAACATATTCTAAAAATTTTTCGTGTGTAATTTTTATGACCTCTTTCCTTGAGAAATCGGTTGATCCTTGTTCTCTATATGGAGGATTATTTATAAATTTTTAAATGTGTGTCCTTTGATTGTGCTGCTTTTTGGTGAGTGGGAAGGTGGGCGCCCGTAAACCGGTTAACCACGCCAATTGAGTGACGTTTGTTACCTTAGTCGGTATCGTAACCGCAGCACAATCGAATATTTTTGTAATGTCGTTCCGTGTATATTCTACTATTATCATTTTTTGTGTGCAGGTCCTTGGTGATATGTGTCATACAGCTTTGTCAGATGTCTTCTGTTTTCTCTTTTGTGTTTGATTCCCGGACTGGACCATAATTCCGAGTAGTGGGTTTGTAGCCCATGGTTTCCATGTCACTATAAGGTTTGAATAAAGCGACGTGAAATACCCATACCATAAATTAAAATAAAAACACAAAAAGCATCGTTTTTATGTTGAAATGGTTCGTATCGTTTGTATGTTTTGAGCATACATGACAGGAGAGATCTACTCTTCCTGGATACTTGGTCTCCGTCCTGATGTTCAGGAGCATTAAGCCAATAATGTTCACCTTGGTGTATTGTTGTGTTGTCTTGTCTGTTGTCTTGTCTGTTTGCATTAACCACCGAGCCAGCCATTACCTTGGGATATCCATTCTGGTGATCAAACATGTACATGTTGGTTTCCATGAAAAATTTAACAAGATTAGGCAATGATACTTACCCTTTGTGCTGGGGACTCCCCACGTCTGAGATGCCATTTCTGTTGTTTCTACAGAGATGAGTATAAATAATGTGACAAAACTTTATTTTAAAAAGTATGAAGATGAATGCAAATGTTTTACTCAAAATGTTTTGGAAGACTCAAGTACAACTTTAAGGAACATTCAGAAACACGTGAACAAAAGACACTTAAATTCGGTATATCAATGTAGTTTCTATACTTACGCTTATTGGCATTGAATTCTTCCGTCAAACATTCGATATCAACTGCATGCTTGCTTATTTCTTCATCTGAAATATTCATATTTGGTCATTTAAAATACCAGGGAAAACACTATACTCGCACTACTGAAATTTGTCATTTTAACCATAAGATATGAAAAATCAAAACTTAGTAAATACCTAACGTGTTACAGTAATCATCGACTGGATTATTTACTTTTTAAAATATTTGAAATATGAATGCACTAATATGATAAACCAATAAAATGCTTTACTTTATCGCATGATTGATTGATTGATTATTGTTTTACACCATTCCAGGATTATTTCTCGTATATGGTGACGGCATCGGCCTGAAGCATTGCATACAAATTTAAACCTATGCAATGGACCCATCCGAAGCAGTGAGGGATCTTTTACGTGCCATGGGACCTCACATAACCCATTGGAATACTCCCCGTTCTCATTCGATTTTCCTCCATGTCCAGCCCAATCATGTAGGTTGTACAATGTTTCCTCACCTAGTGTTCGTTCACAACTTTTAAATTCTGTCTCAATAGCATCCAATCTCTTAGTAAGCATAGCTTCCTGCTTAAAGTATTCAAATCGCAGACCTAGAAAAATGAAAAATACTATGAAATACTTTGAAAAACAAATAATATACGTAATAATGAAAACATTCATGCGCGGATCCAGGGAATGAGTTACCTTCGTGTGCATATCCAAGGGATGTACATGTAACTTATTCAGAACAAAAAGAGATGACAGAAAATTTACCTATAGCAGTTTGTAACGACTCCTCTTTTTCCTGCTTGTCTTTCAGTAATCTATTGATGAATTGTTGATTTTCTAAAGAAAGAGATTTTTTTTTCTTGTTAGACACATAGATATAGAGATTATTGTGTACATGTATGCATATTTCGGAATATTTCTATATTTATGATAATTGACTTTCTCCACATTTCTTTAAAGAATAAAGGTGAACATGAAATGTTCATTATGGTGAGATCCTTTGAACCGAAATACAATGATTTACCTCCCTCCTTTGTAATATGTCTTTTTTTTTCTCGATTGTCTTCCACATGTCTAATTTACTGGTTTGATATTCTACACTATATTTATACACTACATATACCTACCATTGTCTACTGCGATCATGTTCGTCTTCATCTCCTCCAAATTCTGTTTTGCGTAGCTCAAATATTCCTTTAATTCCGTGATTTCTGAATAAAATTTCGAAATGCAAAATCAGCGTATAATCAATAGCTTTTACAATATTGTATACAAAGTAAAATACGAAAATATCTGGTGTAACCTGACTGTGGCACTAACAACAATGTACCACAGTGGACATTCACGGGCCCTTGAAATTCAGAGGTGAGACCAGGTGCCCGGGAGGAGTGAGCGTCTCCTGTTTGGCTGGCGAAATGACATCTCTTTCCTTGATTTCAAATACACAATTACATTTTATTGTATATGTCTTTTAAAACCGCTAAGCTCCTGGTAAAAAAATCGGGTTCGACTCTTGGATTGTGTCACCAGGTATTTGATTTTGGTTAAAGATAATTGTTGAAAATGACGTAAATCACAAATACACTACTACATTTCATTTCTCCGATTTGTTAAAGCTTACCTTTACGCATAAGGTGGCTACTTCGCCAGAAATATGCTACTGTTGTCACTAGCCCAGTTAGCAGCGCCATCACAATAGTTAACAGGATATACATGTATATAGCATATACGTCAATTGTGGCGGAGGCTCCATTTGTGGGGCTACTAAGTCTTTCTTTGGCGGAAGCTTCATTATCAGTCGTTATGGATGACTTGACCGTCGATGTGGGTACTTCCGGGAAAATGTGTTGAGAGGAAGAGGTGGCATAGGACTGAATGTCCTGAAGAACACTGAGGGATATATTGGCATATGGTAGAGTTTTCTGCTCGAAGATTGATGAAATATCGGTAGATGATGGTAGATACTGATTGAAGTGTACCACTGAAAAGTTGCCACGTGGTTGTAGAAAATAGGACATATTGCTGGAGGCATAGATATCCCCATCCAAGAGTGGTAGCAACTTGCTGTTTGGTTGAGTGTCCTGCACAGAGTGTAGGGAAATGTTGCTGGACACAAGGATATTTTGACTGAATAATGGTACATGAAATAGCGTGTTGCTCGTTGTATAAACATCCCCGGTGAAGTATGAGAACAACATGTCACTGTCTGAATTCTCTCTGACGTTCAGTGATAAGTTGATGAATGATACGGCATCTTCACTGATGTTGTCAGATGTAACCTGAATTCTGAAATAAAATTATTATACAGACCTATATTTCATCTTTATATCTGTCAGTAATTAGATAAAAAGTGAAGACAGATTATGAAAGACATAAATTCCACTGCTAACTCAGTAAGTGAATAAAAAGTGAAGATAAAAGTTCCACTGGCGACTGCTAACTTTAAACTGATCCCAAATAATTAGTACCGTTCTTAGATAGGTTTTGCAAACATTAACCCCACTAGATATTCATAGCCGAAAAAATACCCCATCCTCTTTTTCGCTTCTAGCCTTATATTTATATACAGACTAAATACTATGACATGATTAGGTGTTGAACCAAGGACTATCTGCACATTATACAGATAATCTGCTTAGTGAACCTCCGTGGTCAAGACTTCCGACACTCCAGAATAATCACAATTATGCATAAGTTTTATATCATGTATGTGTATCATCACCACCATCAACTACGGATACACGGCTGCAGATTCTATAAAGATAAAATTAAGATACATAAACTTACTTAGAAGATCTTTTTAAAATCGAAGAATCTTCTCTCTCTTTTTCTACTACAAATGAGAAGGCACAAATGATGATTAAAGCGACGTTCATAAAAGTCATGTTGACGTTACTAAGACGTTCAAAAGAATGGGTGCGGCGATGTTGCACGCATGACGTCGTCAAGGGCAACGTTAGCGCTGATTGGCTAGGCAAAAACAATAATAAGTCTGACTTCTTTCTCTGAGTCTTACAGACTGTGTTTCTTTCCAAGGATAACATGTCATATTTATTGAAAAATATTTTGCTGACTTCAGTCAAACTTTCAGAGATGAAGAATACTGTGTAAAACACCAATGTATTAGTTATAAACTTTGAAAGTTATTTATATTTGTTTAGTTATAACAGTTATTGTCATCTGACATATATTGCTTTATTTCTACATTAATTTGTAGTAAAAAATGCACACATAGCCTCAAACAATTAAACATCTTGGGTAAATTGCTGATATTTTACTCTAATGCAGAGATTTATCAGAGCTCGCAAAACCTTTCAAACAAGCTTTTAGGACATTAACATTTTTGCAAAGCGCATAAATATTTGGAAAATAAAGCGTTAACGTAACGTCGTGGCTTTAATCCTCAAAAATGCCTCGCATATTTATCATGGTCTAAGCTTGTACGGAATATGTTGCAAGAATCTTTCATAACTATAAATTATTTTGTACAATTGCATTATTCAATAGAAATTTATCTTGGATATATGATTATGGATATTGCTCCTTTTTGTTGTAATTTTTCTTGCAATCATTAAATCTCAAATTTCCATCTTCTTATAATGGACTGTTTATTGCTTAGGATGCATGTCCTTCGATAAACAACAATGGAAGGAAAGGTAAACAGCCCTAGATTTACGTATAACAGGTATATAACGATCAAAGTAAAACGTATTGAAGACATATATATCGTAGTCTCGATGGCGAAGACGTATTAGTTTATCCGTTCATATGCGATTAAAGACATGTCTCATTGGAGATCAGTGAGAGTGTTCGAATATTCTATTAGTCAAACTAAATGTGTCATACTTACACGAATATCCTTGCTGGAAGCTGATGTTGCAATTAACTTGAAAAAGATCTCATTAATTCTGACAAATGAACTAAATTTAATCCTTTTTGTAATCAAACCATTACACGTTTTAATGTTGCCCTATAATTTTCGGGGTAAATATGATCGCCAACGTGTCTGTGTATATATCCATCTGCCAATCCGTCTGTGCGTGTCTATCTGTCCTTCCGCCTGTTTAGAACTGTTTCTCAAAAACTGTTCATATGAAAATTTATTTTCTTTCACACAGTTTTCAATAGGTCAAAAGGTCACTCAAGGCCATTTTGAAAGGTAACGGTTACTCGTAAGATGAACTAAAACACAAGAAAATGGCTTATATTTCAGTGAATTTTCACAAGTAGTGATCATATCACATACAAATATTGTCACTTGGGAGACGGACTTTCAGATAAAGGTCACTCACGTCATTTCTGAACCGTCAAAGTCATTCAACGACTAAAACTTAAAATACCACAACAAAAATTTTACCTTCGTATGTTGAAATTCTGTATAAAGGATACATGCATCCCAAACTATTTATGGTCCCTGTGTCTGTCTGATTTTGTATCTCAGTAACTGTTCCAGTGGATATCTTTAAAGGCTATTGTCACTCGGAAAATAGCGCTAAGAATACGAAAACAATTATAATGATTAGCTTTTCGACATGAATGATAATACTTTCTTCAAAGTCAAAGAAAATTTGTCAATCGGAAAATGGAATTTCAGGTAAAGGTGGATCAAATCAATCATCTCTGAAACACCAAGGTTATACTGCAACTAAAACTTAAAATACTTAACAAAAAACAAAAAACAAAACAAAACAGAACAAAACAAAACAACACCAAGGTTATTCTGCAACTAAAACTTAAAATACTTAACAACAACAACAAAAAAAACCCCCCAAAACAAAACAAAAAACAACAACAACAACAAAGATAGTGAAGATATTGGAGTCATCTATTGGTTAGACGCAGTTCGGGAAACATCAATCTGTTTGACGGGTTTCCTTCTTTTGAATGGATACATTAACAACGATAAACATTAAGCAGAAATATATTCATAAACTGAACATTAATTATAATCTTAATATGTACCTTAACTATTTTAGAATGAAAATTCATATATTACATTACATTACAATACAATCTTGTACATTACATACAATACAATCTTGTACATTAAGTATACTACTAGAACCAACGTAGCTCAATCGGTTAGGTGTTTGCCTCATTGCCGTGAGGTCCCTGATCCGTCTCCCATCGGCGATTCTTCGGTGTCCTGCCTTTTGAGGTCCATTGTCACGGTGGACGTGACACGTAAAGATCCCTTAGAGCTTCTGGTGTATCTGTTGTATAGGTCTAGATTCCTGTGCACCACATGAGGTAGTTAATGTCACCATATAAGAGCTACAGCCTTGGTGTGGCATAAAACAAGAATCAAACAATTATCATAATCATGTACATAAAGTGTAGCACCTTGTTATACAATGCGTATGATACTAATAGTAACTTGTACATTGCGTGCAAAACTATCTTGTACATTACGTGTAATACTAGCTTGTGTATTATATATATATATATATATATATATATATATATATATATATATATATATATATATATATATATATATATATATATATATATATATATATATATATATTATATATATATATATATATAAGGTAACGATGTAAACTTTCACAATGTTAATTTCTCTGTAGTAATATACCGTCCTCGCCAGTCTATGGCGTATACATAGAACTAGAAATACCATGTCATGTGTGGGACCTTATGACGGGCGCCGTGTACGGAGCAGGACAAGCTCACTCTCCCGGAGCAACTGATGTCACCTTTCACTGAGGATCATGTTGTTCTTTGATTTGTTACACTTTGTTGTATTTGTCCCTTGGATTTGTGAGTTTTGTCTTGTCCTTTTGACTTTGTGTAGCGTTCTGTATTGTCACATTTACTAAGTTGTCATTTCATGCGTTTTTGGACGATTTTGATTGGATATTCTAAGCGCACGTCTGTGTTGGGATTCAAGTTTTTTCCGTGATATCAACGTAACTCCGATCTTCCGAAACTATGTATATATTTGGTGCATAACGTTGTGTGCATCTAAATTAATATCTATCAAATATCATGAGCAACATAGTGCAGCACCTTGACATATAGATTATATTTGTTTGTGATATTTCAAACACAAACTTTAAAGGCGTCAATAATTAGCATACTTAAAGCGAAATTCCTGAAATTCGAACAGACGGAGAAGCTATATGTTTTAGAATTATAAGTTCGTTAAAATCAGTCCACATTTGCTAGTTGGTGAATGAAATGTAAATTAAACCAGATATTTGAATAAATATTTCATCCGTTATATAATACCAAAACCAGATACAGGAATATACTTTGTAAACTGGTTTAGTGTTTTAGTTAAGTTTGATATATATTTATCCATGTTTGAATCCTGCATTGTGCCTTTACCAGAGATTGATTTAATCCATGTGCGAACTCTGCATTGTGCCTTTACCTGCGACTGATTTAATCCATGTGCGAATCCTGCATTGTGCCTTTACCAGAGATTGATATAACATATGCTCGAATCCTGCATTGTGCCTTTACCAGAGATTGATATAGCATATGCTCGAATCCTGCATTGTGCCTTTACCCGAGATTGATATAACATATGCTCAAATCCTGCACTGTGCCTTTACCCGAGATTGATATAACATATGCTCGAATCCTGCATTGTGCCTTTACCTGAAGTTGATATAACATATGCTCGAATCCTACATTGTGCCTTTACCTGAGATTGATAAAACATATGCTCGAATCCTGCAGTGTGCCTTTACCTGAGATTGATATAACATGTGCTCGAATCCTGCAGTTTGCCTTTCTATTTAAGAGGTTGGTAATCTTTGCGTCCATATCAGTATATGAGAGAAGAATTGTTAAGTACGTACCCAGATATATGCAAGTATTTATTTATATACAATTAAATATCAGAGAGAGAGAGAGAGGGAGAGGTGGTATTACGACAAAGTTCAAATTTAGATGTAAATTACTCAAAATCACACTCCAGAATTACATCATACTAAAGGTTTACACTGTACAGAAATCGGGAGCTTCTGGGACCCCCACCCCCCACCCCCAACCAGAGCTTTGCATTTTCTGCTAATGTGGGGTCTAAAGAGAGGCAACACCGAACCCGACCTTTAAAGTGCATCCACGTCATGGGGTGTCAGGGTATGCCCCTGGTTATACGTAAAACTCCAGTAACTGAATAAGTAAAAATAAAAAAAACAAGAGGCATTTTTGTAGAATGATATACATGTATACAGTTGTATATATGGCAATACAACGTTTGACAGTTGATGTGGTCACCGTCTTCTTCAGTCTCCTTACTTTATTGACTTTAATTAGGATGCCTGAAAACAAACAAACCATCGAGCATGAAAATAAAAATAAAACAAATTTGGTATTGATCACTTTTACACTTTGACAAAAACTACGAGTGTAATACATTATTGTCCTTTTTACTTCTTTAACTTTTTATTTTGTATTTCATATTATTTGTAATACTCGTCCTCCCCCCCCCCCCTCTGAATCTGCCACAGTGTAGGGCTACTTGGCAACTGGATAGGATATGGGCCATAGTTCGTCTCTTTTGGCATACTTGACAACATGGCTCTTCTATCAAAACCCAGCTATGCAGATTTGCAAGGAATGACCGAGTGTCATAGACTGAACGGAGCTGGAATGATATCCATCTCTGATCCATTCGCTATAGGTCCGTCCATGTTCTTCTCTGGAAAGTGCCATCTCATCCAATCTTCCTGTTTATTCCACTCTGCTGCCACTGTATATATTCTTTCTTATTTTTCTCTAACAAATTACCTGTTTAATCTTATATACTATCCTTCTATTTTACATTCGCAGTACGCTCTTTTAAAACTTGTCCAAAAAGTGCTACTCAACAAAAGTGCAAACTCAAGTTTGAGGAGTGTGGTAGGATGGATGGACGGATGGACGGACTGATGGGGAGGGGGGCGGATGGACAGACAGACAAACCAATTCCTATTGTTCGAAATCAATCCCATGGCCAGGAATTATCACTTTGTGACATCCAAGGCTTTGTCTTGATTTATATTATTGCATATTTCGATTTGTACCAGTTAATATTTAAACTAAAGTCGCTAGATTACATATATCACTAGTATTTTTACATTTAGGTTCGCACGAAACTTGTTTTACAATAAAAAAAAATAGAACGAGTTGTCTTTTGATTTACACGTAAAAGACAAATATATTATAGTCATTTCGTACTAATATGAAACGCTTCACTTTTGGTAGGTTGGGTTGGTTTAATTTCACTCACGCCTTAAACTTCCATATAATCATACAAAATATATTTTCTTCCAATTCTGACATATATACTCATCATTTTGCAAAATTTGGCGCGCTAAATAGCTTGTTACTAATTGTTACGATTAATGAAATGTCTTCGGTTCGAAACGTGTTTTGTCAACTTTCAATGTCACTTCTATCCATGTGAAATATTGTGTAACTGTGAATTTCGATGGGTGGTAAATTCAGCAAGGTTGTCAGAAATTTCAATGTGGAAAGAAGGGCATATAAATATTTCAAAGAAGCTGAGAAAAAGCCACCTCGGCCTGCTCCAAAGCATGATGGAGACAAAACGTGGGCCTTGTCTGATCCCTATGGTAAGGAGTGAGCAAAGCCATAGCCTAGGTAGTTACGACTGCAACGGAAGAGCTATTTTGTCCCGGAAGAGACGGGACAAAATAGCTCTTCCGTTGCAGTCGTAACTAAGCCAAAGGAAGACGTCACTTAACACATATCCTTTACTGTACACCTCTTTCTCTGCAGTAATGTCAGAAAACGATTTTGTTACATCATTCGATTGTTTAATCAAGTGTGATTAAAATTCATATTACAATGTAAACGAATCTTCCATTCCCATCTTTCTCAACATGGTGCCGGCTCGTGATTGAGAGGTCCTGGATTTGACTCCCGCCTTGGGCGCACCGGTGTTCTGTCTTTCGGATGAGACAGTAGAAACAGAGATCCTTAATCAGGTTAGGTGTGGCACGTAAAAGATCCCTCACTGCTTTGGATGGGTCTGTTGCAAAGGTCTAAATTTCTAGATGCAATGCATCATGCAGATGCCGTCACCATATAAGTATATACGTGAAATAATCGTGGAGTGACGTAAAACATTATTGAGTCAATCAATCAATACTGTGAATTGAAAAGGCACCCTAAACACATGAGTGGCAGGATAAATACCAGAACGGCACTTCATATTGACCCAAATTACATAAAACAACTGCATTATGTTAGCCATACACATTATACATACAATGACCAAGTTATATTTTAATTTGATGGATAATTGACACAGTTATGACATTTTCTTTTTCCTGCCATTTCAATTTTTGATGAATCAAATGGCCATCTTCATATCTGCACAAATATATAATGTGAAAAATTACTTGTTTTTTATTTATTACAAATGTTAGCAATATATATCTACAATAGTGTGAAACTTATACAGCTATCATAATTTGGGACAATTCTGGATCTGAATCTTGTGGGATGGGTTCCATTCCAGTGAACTTGCATGATTAATCTATGCATCCTTGTGCTATGTAGTCAGTCAATAAACAAAATGATACCAAAGTAAATCTGAATTGCAGTAAACGATGTCTGAACTCGTTGTAATCCAGATCTGCCTAGATGATGATATATATATACAAGAGAGGAAATTTGGAAATTTCAAACTTAATATTGATTCTTTTCTCAATGTTTTCTGCATCATTAAGACTGTATAAAATGGAAGTTGACTTACATGTATAAGTCATTATAATGTTTACCCTGCCATTCTGGTGTTTATGTGCTGTTTCAGTGTTTCGTCTCACCCTTTTCAACATCTATAAAAAAAAACCTGTAAAATTCTTTAAAACTTTTGTCATGTTTGTGTGACTGGTCAGACCAGATGAGATGCTGATTTTGATGGACATTGTTTTATAGAATGCCCTTCAAAATCAACACATCGTCTGGGTTCAACTAGTCAGACTATTATCTTGTATGAATGGCAAGTTCTAAAGATATTCGTCATCCAAACAGAAAAGGAAGGAAAATTTAAGAGAACTATGCAGTTTTAAAGATTCGAAGAAGTCCTCCAAAGGGAAGTCCGGTACATCAAAAAGTAAAGGAACACGAACACTCTGTATTGCAAATAAGCTTCTGAAGCTTATGTATCTTTGAGACGTAAACATGGATTTTACTTAGCTTTGTATTTGTCATCTGAAAAATTGCTTGATAAAGGTCGTGAGGCTGAAAATTTGCAATACAGAGTGTTTGTGTTCCTTTCCTTTTTTATGCAGTTTTAATTAGCTTAGTAAATAATGTTATTTAAGAGAACTATGCAGTTTTAATTAGCCCCCCCCCCCTCCAACCAGTGACTCTCCAGTGTCTTGTTTAGTTTGAGACTTTAATATTTAGAGTTTCATGTCATGGTAGGCCATGCCACAAAAGCTCCATTATTTCCTTTTGTGGTTCTATTTCATAAATGTAGGTTCAGATTTCTGAATCCAGTGTTCTGCATCAACCAGATGCTATCAACATATAAACGAAGTTGTTTTGCATGTACAGCAGTACTTCTTGTTTATTACATGTATGTAGAAATTGGATTCAAGATACAGTACAATCCAGGTGTTTTGTAATTTTTTCGCCCATCACAGTGGGCCATATCCAGGTATGATTTCAAGAATTACACAATACATAATGTGATTAACTAAGGTGTAAATTTTCACCTGGGTTCCCACTGTGATTTCAAGTTTATTTCTGAAGCACCTTGGTCCGGTGCCATAAACTGAGAAAATACTTAAGTCAAAATTTCAAATTCCTCTTTTCAATAATGAATAAGTAGCTGGGATTTGGATTTTACTGAGTTTTATTCTATCAATAAATAGAATTAAACCATTCTGCTTGACAATTTATTTCAACGTTTGATAAGGGAATAAATTAAAATGAAATAATTGACTTAAGTATATTCTCAGTTTATGGCACCGGACCCAGGTCTATACTGTATGTAGAATGGATTCACGATAGCACTGAGAAGTTCGGAAATTTTGGCTCCAGTTGCATTAATTGATGGGTTTGATTAATATAATATCTGGTTTTTCTATCTTTATTGATATGTAAAAATATCAAATAGTCTGTAAAGTGTAAAAAGCAGAGATAATGATGTGGCCAAACTAAGACATGAACCATGGACTTTCTGTGTACTATACATATACAAGTGCTCTTCCTACTGAGTTGTCATGAGTGATAAGTCATTCTTCCTTTGTCTTGCCATGGACAACTAAACTAATACAACTCAAAGTTTATATAACTTCAGAGTATATAAACCTCCAATGCAACTTAGAATGGCAAAGCATTACAATAGACCTGTTACAGGAAAAAAAAGTGGCCAGATTGAGTCTTGGACCTAGAATCTTCTGCTGTCAGGATGCTTTTCCAACTGAACTTTCTGAGATAATCACCCACACCATCGCCAATCAAATCATTTTGAATTTTGTCCCTATGAAAACACATGGTCTTTCTTTTTTTGCTTCAGATTTGCAAATTAGGATGTTACATTAAGCTTTTTTGTTTTAGTTTTGAGCTAGTTTTATTTGCAGTAAGAAATGTCAATTAGGTCTCTGTTTAAAATAAGATGGTTTGATGTAAATATCTGTTTATTTCATAGTTCATCAAGATGAGAGTCTCCTAGTCAAAGATGAAGCTTTTGCCAAAAAACTGAGTCAGTTGGAGGTGAAAACTTACGATCCAAAACATATAAAACAGGTAAATGAATATAATTCATTATGTGTGTTCTAGGGTAGTAATGCCATCTGAGATGGAGAAGAAAGACCAAAAAGTGCATGGTAGGGATGACACGATACACCTTGATATAAATTTCAGAATACATAGGCGGTGATATGATATACAGTCAGGAAGAAGCTAAAGTGACACGGCATCGATACTACAATCCCTCTCTTTATAAAATCAGTGTAAAGTTTTACGATATACATAATTGTTTCAAACAGAATTAAATATGCCAAAAAAACCCCATCCAAATGTATTATTAATTATGTTCTTTTGTCTATTTGTAACTCATTTCCAGTTAAGTTGTTATGTATGTCTTTTTTTCTCAAAAATTGTTTTTGGATAATGCATGAAACCAATACAATAAATTATAAACCTGATTTCTTGATTAACAAGTGTACACATGTGTAATAATGTGTATTGCATCATTGTTTAAGTATTGTGATAGATGAAGCTTTATCGTAACATCCCTATTATATACGAGTTGTAGGACATGAAACTAATGTTAATTAAAACATGCTGAGTAGCAAAGCTTTGTTGCTATGAAATAAGCGTGCAGCGGGGGTGTATGTATTACAAACGTGCTGTAGTCAAAATAGAGCATGGTTTACCTTTCAGTAAGTTGTATTTGCTAATAGGTGAAAAATATGGTACAAATGTTGAATGAAATTTTATTCTTCAAGAGACCTAAATTTGTGGATATTTTTCTTGTTTTGTTGTAGTTTTATGACTTTTTCAACATTTCTATATATTATGACATGAAAACTTTTAATCATAATAGCATGTAGCATTTATTTGAGGTTTCTTACATCAAAAGGTCATTAGGAATACAGTGATGCTCCGTTTATCCGGACACATTTGTTCCCGGCCGATTTGTCCGGATAAACGGATTTTCCGGATTACCGGATCATAGTACCGGTACATTAGATGTTAAAGAATCTTGATAAAAGAAGGGTGTATACAGTACATGATAAAACACAAGTCATAATCCTTATATGCGTTTAAATTTGTACACGAAAAAATATATATCTATTACGTATCTTTAGTAAATTATACACTAATTGCAGCCAAATTTCTGAAACCTGCATGATTTTTCAACTCACTGTCCTCTATTTAAATGTTGACAGCCGCCTTTGTATATACCTTGCGCTTGACTAATTAATTACTTCTATCGCGATCGTAGTGTTTATCTAACGTCCTGCTGTGTCATACAAATTTAGAATTGAAAAGCATTTATGCCCGGAGAAACTTATACAGTGTTCATGTTTTAGATATAAAAAGTTTCTATAACTATAAAACAGAAGAATAACTAAAAGTTAAAACTTCTCTACAAAATAATGTAACGAGCACTAAGTAAGGATACATTATCAATTATCGATCTCAGACAGAAAAGTGACTATACCTAAAGTTTGGTTACAAGCTAAAGCCACAATATTTAATTAACAATGTAAGATGTGAAGTCGGCAGTTTACTTTTATTTACTATCATTCAGCTAACAGTAATCTTCATTTCTGGAGGGAGCGTGTACTGTCTCATTAAAAAGCAATCATCAATGACCGCTAACATGACGTTTGACTACACCACAAGCGGTCACTTCTTAATTGGATAGATAATTTAAAACATACCATAGGTAGGTGACCAGGTAAACGCGTCGTTTAACTGTTAAACAAACAATCAGCGCAGAGAAGAGATAAGCAGCGTATTAATTAAACTGCAGTTATTTGCTACTGCTACGTCCGGAAAGCAAAATTTTTTCTGGATTATCGGAGCAGATTTCATGTACTTTTGGAATTCTGTACCCGTATTTCCTTGTCCGGATCCGGAACGTGGATTTCCGGATTCTCGGATCAAAATATCATTTGGGAAATCTGTTCCCGCACTTTCTTGTCCGGAAAATGGATTTTCTGGATAAACAGAGCCCGAATTAACGGAGCATCACTGCACATGTAATGCCTTTCAATTTCAACATAAGATCCCATTCATCCTTAAGCAATAAAGTAATCTTATCTACTTTAGTTTTGTTATCACATAAAAAGGTACAGATTATCTACATAGAATATTCCTTATCAAAAGAGAAAAGGAGGAATAGCATTAGACTGTAAAAACATCTGAATATTTAAAAAAATATTTAGTTACAAATATATGAGCCTGAGTCATTAATATGCGATATTACATTGTATAATATTCAGTAGATAAAGTCATTCACTTACGAAGACAATCAAACAAGACCTATTTCAAATGCTGGAATAGTCTTTTGTGGAATTTTAGGGATGAATAAGTTAAAAAATTGAGTTTTCAATTTTCCTTGAATAGAAGTGACTTAAACACTATGATGGTTGCATACAAAGTAAGTACTAAATGTGTTGATCTGAATCCTTGATTTCTAATTTAGATGTTCCTGTACTTTACACTAACATACTAAATGCCCATCTGTCCTTACAGACTCCAGGTGGTCGCCCCTTGCCAGTGAAAGGACCAGCAAAACAAGAACTCCTTTATGGTGTGACACTTCCTGAGGTGAAACAGAAAGGAAAAGTCAACTTAGAAACAGTGTTTCTAATTATGTCAGATTTTCAAAGTAATCCAGAGAAGGTTGATGCTGATTACATTTCAAGGAAGTACAAACTTGACAAATTGAAAGTGCAACAACTTCTTTGCCATTACCGTTTATTTACTGTGAATGACTTCCGTGGAGAAGCGTTAAAAAATATGGCTTGGGAAAAAAGAGAATCACAAGACGTATTGCTAGATGTACTTCCACAGGCCAAAAAACAAGAAGATCTTTCAGATGTTATGCCAACCCCTTCTCCGTATTTTTCTAAAAAAGGTTCTTGATAATTAATTTATATGACTATTAAAAATTTCTTCTGACTTTGGCTTTCATAGTTTATAACTTACTGTCTGGTTGAAATCACTCCATCAAAAAAATTTTTCTTGATAAAATCAATATAAAGTGAAATTTTCAAGTAGATATTTGTCCAATCCTTTTAATCTCTTATAACTGTTTCTTTCTAAAATACTTAGAAAATTTGCCCCAGTTTTAAAAAAGCAAAGGAAAGAAATTTGTTAAGGACCTGTGTTCCAGATAGGATGCATATCTGTGTAATTTACAGATAGAAGCTGACAAAATACACACAGTCAACCTCTTTAATGTGTGAGGAGTATCGGAGCCTTTTCTCACAATACAGATCTGCTTCCAATACACTCAGTTTCCAATACTTACCGGTATACTCTAAGCTAATCTATCTAAGTGGTGCATAAAATGCTTTGTTGCTGCGTTTGTTAGGCCAAAAGATTGTCAAGCATCGTTCTGAGACAGAATAATTTTGCAATATGGCACGTGAAATTTGAAGCTTCTTTAGGCCTGAACAAGAGATGTTTGGTAATACCTGTTACTAATTCATTTCAAATTTTCTGAGAATGGTACTCATTGGTACCAAAGTTATTTGGAGCACTCAGGACTCTTCAATGTAGACGTCTGGATCTGTAGCTGGTGGGTAATTATGGAAATAAGAAGTTTCCATTTATAAAGGGGAGTTAGTGACATTGAATTAAAGGAATTTTAACCCAGTATTCCTACTGTATACAAAATACTGCAATTATTGAGTCAGTTTCATTTTCAAAATACAAAAATAGATTACCACTTCAGCTTAGGTTGAGAATCAAGGATTTTAACTGTATCATATTGCCCTGTGAGGCTTTTATCTTGACTGCAACCACGAAGTACCAGTATAGTGCTCAACTTTTGAGTACCGGTACACTTCGTATTGGAAGAAAATTATCAACTTTTGACTTCAGTGCTGTAATTAAATCTACAAGATGCACTTTTTATAGACCCTGCACCACTTTTGCTGACTTGGAACCTTTCTGTATGTCACGATAGAGTATGTGACATTTACCTCAAGTTAATTTATCCCAGGAAAAGTCCTACTTGAATTGAAATCCTCTGTATTTCTGCAGTAAATGCCCTCTTTCTTCAGAAATTGTACTGAAGAGTTATGACAAAATAGATGTGAAAGGGATGTACAATGTATTAAGATTTTCTGTGGAAAATATTGATTTGTTGAAATATTGAAAAACATTGTTGACTGGAGTGACAGCAACAAGACAGTAGGTGTATTTATTTAATGAACATTTTTATGTTTTTATTCTAAATGCAGACAAATGGAACAGAAACTGTGTTTATCTTGCTATGATATTCTAGCCATTGTGAACTTTCAGATATTTTAGAAATTTAAGGTTTTTTTCATACTTATGTATGTGTGTTGACTTTAACATAAATCACTTTTTGAATAATCATCGTTACCTTTAAGGTCATAAGTCAAATTTTAAGCATCGCTACACTGTCCAAATTCTTAGGGCAGATGACTTTGAGTAAATATCTCAAGGTTCATTTAGACCTTCAAGGTCACAAGGAAGTTACGATAAAGTTATATTTATGTGAATTCTTAGTTACCGGGTAATATGATTTCGAGTAGCAACATTGTACGATGTCTGATTAAATAAATGTGTACATAAGGTTTTTATATATTGTTTGTCTTAATGCATGTATGATCATAGTTCTGAGCAATATAGTTATCAGAGATTACAGAAAGCACAGCTGTTATTAAAGTATCATGTGTTTTGATTGGATAAACATGTAGAAAAGTTCATTTCAGTCTATAAAATTAATTAACATTTGTGCTGCTGTAAACACATAGATTTTAAATATTGCAATATACATTTCTTAGGAGTCGACAAAATTGTTTTATTTTTTACGTTTAAAATTTTGTATGTCTAGGGTTGACCCCTTTGAGCAAAATTAAGGTGGATTACCATTAGTTACCTTTTTAAATTGTTAATAGAGGAGAGGTTGACTAACATTTCAATATGTAGATTGTACAAAGCTAAGAGAGAAAAAGTTGTGTATTGTGTAATAATATTCTTGCTGGAAGGTGGCAAGGATAACAATGGACTACATGGGAACAGGCAGTACCATGATTTGATCTTCTCCCTTTTGATTTTATAAAACAAGTCTCAGGTCTATATATATACCCTTTTAGTTGGATTGTCTGTGTATCCCTTTTATTAGCTCACCTAAGGCAAAGGCTCATATGAGATATTGTCGTAGCGTATTGTCTGAAGTCGTAAACTTCTCACATTTTTTACTTCTTCTTCAGAGCCAGTTTAAGGATATTGATGATACTTGGTAAGCTTGAAGTACTCGTCGTTCCCTACAAGTGTTTTTGTTTTTTGTCTGCATTTATTTATAGGTGGTGCCACCACAGACAAAAAGTAGGTCATAGACAGTACCCTCCTTTGACAAACTTCTTCTTCAGATTGGTTGCTTCAAGAAACAAACTGAATGCATAGGAATGATCTAGAGGGATGTGTAAAAAAGTGTTGTTTTGGGGTTTTTTTTGGGGGGGTGTTGGGTTTTTTTTGCTTCAGCAATACATAATGTGCTTGTTAATTTATTTGTTCATTGTTCTATATACCCAAGAAATAACCTTGGTAAAAGGTTAAATTTATAATGACAACATTTATCTTTTGAATGGACCATAATGTGTAGAGAAAGAGATATCTTGATTTGAACTTTACACATGTTCTATATACATGAAGGTGACTGACATAGTTTGGTCTCTAGTGTGTTTGGGTCATGACCCAGCAGTCCTAATTTCAGATCCTAGGAGGCCAAGCAATCCTAGTTTCAGATCCCACCAGCAGCATATCAGTACCCTTTTATTCAGATGAAGCAGTATAAACCTAGGTCCACATCTCAGTAGAAGTTGAAACCTAAAGGTCTCTTATTATACCCCCAACAAACAAATTTTGGGGGATATATAGAAATCACTCTGGACATATGTCTGTCTGTCTGTCTGTCCATGAATCTTGTCCAGGCCATAACTTCTTCCTTTTACTTTGGGAGGGAGATAATATTTTACACAATTGTTGTTTATGACCCAAGGATGTCTCATGACTTTAAACAAATGTCATATCTACAAGGTCAAGGCCAGAGTGCACACTTAGCCACAATTTCTTGTCCGAGTCATAACTTCTTCCTGTTACATTGAAGGAGATTACATTTCACATAATTGTTGTCCATGACCAAGGGTATATCATAACCTTGACCAAGGTCACATCTACAAGGTCAAGGTCACAGTGCACACATAGCCAGAACTCATCATGGCTATAACTTTTTGTGTTGGAAGGAGATGATATTTCACACAGTTGTTGTCCATAACCCAAGGGTGTTGTATCCTTGAACCAAACTTATATGTACATGGTCAATTTCACAGTGCACACATAGCCAGAACTGTTGTCCGCAGTATAGCTCCTTCTCATTACTTTGGAGGGACATCATATATTTCACACAGTTGTTGTTGGTGACCCAATAGTGTTTCATGACCTTGAACCAAGGTCTTAACTTCAAGGTCAAGGTCACACTGCACAACAAAAAAATACTGTTTGGGCTATAGTTTTTATACGTCCATCATTAGACGGGACGTATTATGTTATGGCGCTGTCCGTCCGTGCGTGCGTCCGGTTCATGTTTTCCACACTTTTTTTGCCGTCTTTCAAGATATTGAATTGAAATTTGGTATATAGCTTTATTTCAAGCGGCGTCAGTACCAGTTCGAGTTTTGTTACGATTGACCTACTTTTGACAGATTTATGGCCCTTGGACTTATAAATTTTTAAAAATTCTTAAAAATTCATTAAAAATCTATTTTTTGTCAAAACATTATGAAATTTCTCATGAAACAAGTAAAGTGTACCAACTATCACATATGTTACGATTTTTAATATCTTTTTCTTCATTATTGAGAAATTTATAATTTTAGGGGAGGGTGGGGGGTTGACCATATGTTCTAGGTCATGTTTTCCGAACTTTTTTTGCCGTCTTTCAAGATGTTGAGGTGAAATTTAGTATATAGCTTTATTTCAAGCGGCGTCAGTACCAGTTCGAGTTTTGTCATGATTGACCAACTTTTGACAGATTTATGGCCCTTGGACTTATAAATTTCAAGATTTTTTCAGAAATTCATTAAAAATCTAATTTTCGTCAAAACATTATGAAATTTATCACGAAACAAGTAAAGTGTACCAACTATCACATATGTTATGGGTTTTAATATCTTTTTTTTCATTTTTGAGAAATTTATAATTTTAAGGGGGGGGACCATATGTCCCAGTTCATGTTTTCCGGACTTTTCTTTTGCTGTCTTTCAAGATATTGAGTTGAAATTTGGTATATAGCTTTATTCCAAGCGGCGTCAGTACCAGTTCGAGTTTTGTAACGATTGACTTACTTTTGAGGGATTTATGGCCCTTGGACTTATAAATTTCAAGATTTTGTTTTGAAAATTCATTAAAAATCAAATTTTTGTAAAAGCATTATGAAATTTACCATTAAACAAGTAAAATGTACCAACATCCACATATTTTACAGGTATTGATATCTTTTTCTTCATTTTTGAGAAATAAATAATTTTAGGAGGGAGGGGGGGGGCTTGTAATAACAAATTTGAAGTATTTTTTTGCAGGTCAAGTTCCAAGATGGGTTGGATAGGACCATTTCTGCAGGAGTTATTGCCCTTGGACTTATTCCTATGATAAAATGCTATGAAATGCAATTAACTTCAGTAAACGTCAGATGTTTTTCATGAAAATCATGCCAAATGCGAATTGATCCTGTCCGAATTAAGCGACGGGCATATTATGCCACGCTAGGCGTTGCTCTTGTTTCCTGGTTAAGGGAGATTATATTTCACACAACTGTTGTCCATGACCCAATGATGTGTCATGATCTAGAATCAAGGTCATATCTACAAGGTCAATGTCAGAGCGCACGCAGAATTCTTGTTTTCATTGATTATACCTCAAAATGTACAAGTGGGACATCCATTACACTTATATCTGTGATGTATCTTGGGATGAATTATTGTATTTCTCAACTTTGTAGCCGCGGGGGTATTTGTCCTGTTAGAACAACTCCAGTTGCTTCAGGGGTACACACTGTATAGACCGAAGTTCTGTGCAGTGTGTGAGTAGATGTAATCACCATATAAGTGAAATAATCTTAAGGTGGCTTAAAACAAGAAACAATGAATGTGTATACATGTAGCATCATTGTGTTGTTGACTTTACCAAAAGTCAGAAGTGTCTTAATATCAACTTATATGATCATGGTTTTTGTTCACGTATCCTTTTGCTAAATCATTTCGGCTTGTACAAGTATGGTCAAAATTTATTTCCTTTAATAGTAATTAAACGTTGTCTTGAAACATGGCAGGAAATATGTTCTCTTCACACCAGATAACTGCTAGTTAAGTCATTCTGTTTTACTTTCTTGAAATGACTGGTGGGATGGCTATATTCATTGCACTTAATATAGAAATGACTTACGTATCAAAAAAAGGTTCAGTGATTAAGTTTACTTGATCCAATGTACTCGGTATGGTGACATTATAGTGAAAAGGAGATCTGATGTCCATTACAAGCCAAACAAACATGGAAGAATGAAAAATAGCTGCAGATATAAATTGAGTCTATGTTGTTCAGTGATGCGTAGCACATTAATTAACATTACCAGTGTGTGTAACTTTTTGATAGGAGTCATTTATAGTCGGGGTCCACATTAACTTTGTGTGTAACTTTGGATAGGAGTCATTTATAGTTGGGCCCACATTACCAGTTTATAGTCAGGGTCCACATTATCAGTGTGTGTAACTTTGGATAGGAGTCATTTATAGTCAGGGTCCACATTGCCAGTGTATGTAACTTTGGATAGGAGTCATTTATAGTCAGGGTCCACATTACCGGTGTATGTAACTTTGGATAGGAGTCATTTATAGTCGGGGTCCACATTACCGGTTTGTGTAACTTTGGATAGGAGGCATTTATAGTCGGGGTCCACATTACCGGTTTGTGTAACTTTGGATAGGAGGCATTTATAGTCGGGGTCCACATTACCGGTTTGTGTAACTTTGGGTAGGAGTCATTTATAGTCGAGGTCCACATTACCGGTGTATGTAATTTTGGATAGGAGTCATTTATAGTCAGGGTCCACATTACCGGTTTGTGTAACTTTGGATAGGAGTCATTTATAGTCAGGGTCCACATTACCAGTGTGTGACTTTGGGTAGGAGTCATTTATAGTCAGGGTCCACATTTCCCGTCACATTTGGCAAAATTTTGTTCTAAAATGCAACATTTTTTAAAACTGACATAATGACTCATTTTTTAATACCAACACCCTTGTTTTTACCTTTTACGCCAATATACACGTACCACTCGTGTACATGTATTTGTTGTTTGAGTATCCGAGTGATGGCGAGTAAAGATGATGAAGTATATCTACAATTACCGGGGATTGCTTAGCATTACAGGTATCAGGATATAACCAGTACAACCGACTCCGTATAGCTGACGTTTAGGACACGTGACAGATCTATTGAGCGAAAATAACAGTCATCAGAAGAATACACTATGTTTCTGATAAAATTTGCATAATACATGTAATTGCTATTTGGAGTTTGATTGATTAATTGTTTTACGTCACTCCACGATTATCTTACGTATATGGTGACGGCATCTACCTGATGCATCGCATAGAATTGTTTTAACCTTTGCAACGGACCCACCCGAAGCAGTGAGGGATCTTTTGCGTGCCACGCATACCACGACAAGGGACCTCGGTTTTTACTGTCTTATCCGAAAGACAGAACACCGATGTGCCCAAGGTGGGATTCGAACCATGACCTATCGATCCCCATATGCCGTCACCATACACGTGAAATAATCGAGGAGTGACGTAAAATAATTTAAGGGTCAACATCTGTTCAGATGATTACCCTAATAGTGTCTTTTTATCAGCCCCCACCGGTAAAACCGGAAGGGATTATAGGTTTCGACTCCTTCTGTCCGAGACACTGTGGTTTTCCGGACTCTTTTGTTTTGGAACCATTGAAGTATTGATTTGAAATTTGGTATGTAATCTAGCTTTGCATCCAAGGTCATTAAGATCATCGTGGACGTGGACTTAAATACCATGTCCCAGCATTAAGAAAAACACGAACGTCTATCATACTGTGATATGATATTCAAGTGTGAAAGAGCCATCACTTAAAGGTCAGAATAGTGATGCCATTGTGAACTGTCACCGTGTCGCCTGTGTCGTGTACTGAAAACTGCCGAGTACATTTTCTATGTAAGTTGTTCAAGAATACATAAAGAACGTCCTCTATACACTTAAGTTCTATATTTTTGTGTGCTAGTTCTATCTAGGAACAATAGAATTTAACACCAACAGATTTGCGACAGAATTTTTTTCTCGGAATTGAATATGAATAACATATCTATGAAATTAAACTTCTTGTGTAATTCAAACTTTAGAAATTGAAATGAACGTGATATAGTCATGCTATGGTGATGTGGCACACTTTTCCTCTAGTTACCCCTGTTAAAGCGTAATTTGAATCCGTTGGAAGTATTTAGGAAGACCCGCCAGTTTATATATCGGACGTCGATTGTTCTTGTTCCGACTGTGAGAGATACTACGTTTTTCTCTACCATTAAACACGGACTGTCATCGTATAGGTGACAATACACCAAATGGAATATTTACCAAATAAACAGACGAATTCACTTGCAAAGTAAATTAAAGTCCTCTAAAAAGAGAAATCTCTTCTAACTACAAGAAAGTATATTCTAGTACCAACGTGAAGTACGTTTATGTGCACCGGATGTGCATATATCAAGGAAAAACTTAATCCTTTCAGTGTTGACATTGATGGTTAAGACCGAAACTATGTGAATGTAGAGTATTTGCCGAGCAATCCAGAACGATGGTCCGTTAAGAGCTAAAACCATCCATGAACAGACCTATGCATCCGGGAAACTGTTATTATTTTCAAATAATTTACAACAGTTTCTCTCGGTAACTTTTTATGTGTATACATGTATTTCGATAGATTGATTGGTTATTGTTTTACGTCACTTCACGATTATTTCACGTATATGGTGACGGCATCTGGCTGATGCATTGCATACAAATTAAGACCTTTGCAATGGACCCACCCGAAGCAGTGAGGGATCTTTTACGTGCCACGCCTACCGTGACACGGGACCTCGGTTTTTACTGTCTCATCCGAAAGACAGAACACCGGTGTGCCGAGGGCGGGAGTCAAACCCGGGACCTCTCGATCACGAGTCAAGCACCTTACCCAATGAGTCACACCGGCTTATGTATATTTCGTGTTTAAATGGAAGACAGAAGACATCTGACCAAGCTGTATGAAAGAAATCACTAAGGACATGCACGTAAAACATAATAATAATAAAATAAACACAGAAAACATTACAAAAAATATTCGATTGTATTACTGTTACGATACCGACTTAGGACGGTCAATTAAAGTAATCAATGTTACTCATCACAATCAAATGACACACATTTAAAAACTTTATAAATAATCCTCCATATAGAAAACAATTAAGGATCAACAGGTTTCTCAAGACGTGAGGTCATGAAAATTTTAATTCAATACGTTTTGTGGAATAATATATATATATATATCGGGCCGGGTCCAACCAGACTAACGTCTATTTTGGATGATCTTCGTTTTGATTGTTATATATCACTAGATATAGATATTGCAAGTATTCTTGTTTTAGTACTGACTGCATTTTAGTGTCAAAAAGATCAGTGGCGATACATGGTTAACCTACCAACCAAATACCCCAGTATACATCGTATTCGACAAGGGCGGATCTAGACCCCCCTCTGGAATTTTTGATGCATTGTTATAAAAGTAATATATATGTATATCTAATAAAATCTTATCTTCACAGTACCAAATGCATGCGCCATCGATACTTTCTCTGATGTTTTTCCCTTAAATCAAAATGAAATTTAGAAACAAGGCCATCTGGATTAAAAAAAACCCCCCAAACCCAACAGCAACAACCCCCCCCCCCCAACCCACGGTTTTATATCGTGAAGCATTATTTAAAAATCTTTGTATTTTTTTAAACCGAAATAGGCCCTGGAATTATTAAGGTTGTACGACCTAGAAAAGGTGCATTGCAGGTGTCGCTACTGGCATATCCTAAAAATTATCAGCGAATTAAATTCAACGTCCGAGTTAATTTTCGTGAGATTTGCCATGTATTAGATTGCATTATAAATATAAACAATGATGGATCGTTAATTTTTATGGAAGGGGGGAGGTCCGTTTTGAACACCCCCCCCCCCCCCGAAAAAATCCTTGATCAGCCCTTGTTCGAGGGCAAACACAATTACAGTTTGAACAATTTCTTTTAAACGGGATACTGAAAGGAAAAGACCGGGAAGATAAAACAAAGTGATAACAAATACACAAAGGATTTCACATTAATTATCGATCAGGACAGCTATCTAGGTCAAAGCGATAAACAATCAATTAATGTGATTAATCGGAATATAGGCCCTACCTTACCAGTTGCCTAGGTTTCTGAATTAGTTTAAACAGTATTTATCATTAATTAAAATGCATGAGAAATATTTACAAACAATAAAAGATAAGGATTGAGCAAAAAGAAAATTCTTATATAAAGCCCTCTCCTTGGTTTCTTATGACTGGAGGATGAACCCTATTGATTTTCAAGGTCATAT
This sequence comes from Pteria penguin, assembly GCA_035048485.1. Classification (NCBI taxonomy): domain Eukaryota; kingdom Metazoa; phylum Mollusca; class Bivalvia; order Pterioida; family Pteriidae; genus Pteria; species Pteria penguin. Next base: position 74,202,429 of record CM068581.1, on the reverse strand, counting down.
CTGCAAAGTCAAGGCCACAGTGTTTATGTCAGATTCTTTTCCATGCCATAACATTTTACACCTTGCATTGATTTGAACAATATTCCACAGAATTGTTGCCCAGGACTCAAAGGTGTGTATCATGACCTTGACGGAAAGGTCATATCTGAAAGGCCAATGCAAGAACACAATACATATGGAGTAAATCTTTCTCCTGGCCATAACTCTTTACCCACTGCACGGATTTGAATATTTCACAAAATTGTTGGCAAAGGGGGGAATGTTTCCATAATTTCAAATTTCATCCCTTCAAACTAAGCAACGGGCTTGCCATGCCATGTTATGCGTTGCTCTTCTTTTTACTTTTACATGTATTATTATTATTTTAACCGGTGTAAACTTCATCAAACGCTGATTCTGACTTTACTACAGTGGTATATTTCATTACATCTTTAAAAAAGCAGAAGATATAATGGAATTGTTGACTGAACTTTTCTTTTTCATTAATTGTCCTGAACGTTTGCTTGATACAGAGGAACTATATTGTAGTAAATTGCTTGTCTTTTTATACTAACGTAAAACATTATATAGGCTGTATAAATAATTTAATGAATGGCCCCTGTCACGTGATATTTGATGTGTTATTCATATCGCCATCTTGGATTACTGGTAGTGATATCCACCCCTTTCCTTCGTGGTTAGGGAGAGTTTTTACTGAAGTTAGGGGTCGCCGAGACCCGGGAATATACGTTGACTTTTTAACAAACACAAATACACCACCATGTCTAAGCAAAGCATAATGGACCGCATGACAGCGGCGAAGCACAGTATAGCCGGCCAAGGGTTGGCCAAGGTTGTGTGCAAGGCTACGACAGAAGAAGTGATGGGGCCCAAGAAAAAGCATCTTGACTGTAAGTTCCTTGTGTTCTATAGTAAGATTTGTCATTAACCTAATGTACTCTTTACATTCAGGTAGCTGATTGACATGTGTGCTGAATACGTGTTTAAATGTTAGTATCTTTTCGACATCTGTCAAAAAAATTGACGGAGGAAGTTCGGCACGATATAAATGTATCAGTTTACAATTAAGGCATGTCAGACTTAATAAATACGGAGTCAGTGTTTAATATTTTGATCTTCAGTTCTCATTTGATGTGCAGGTTGGTCCAGAAGAATCGTACTGGACATCAAATATGAGAACCCATCTTCAATACTGGCTGTCAGCTTGGATATTTCTGTTATGATACCATACATGTATACCTGGGTAGGCCTTATTATCAACCTTCCTCTCGGAGGAAGGTACGAAAAAACTAAGTATGAATACTCCTGGTTGGTCAGAGGCATAACATAAATTTTCTGAGGCTGTGTACCAGAAAGGAATGTTTATAATATATACAAATACAGATACAAATTTCGGTATTATTAGCCATTAAATGTGGATTGCCTTGTCCACTTGATGTTTATAATTTCTAGCTACTCATTGCAATTATCTATTAGATTATAATTTGTTTTTGATTCTTATTTGAATTCGACTGGGTTTGTCGACGAGTTGTTATTCTACTATATACATGTAGTATGTACATGTATTAACTAATCCAGTGTTGACTAAATTTAATTGGAGTTTCTTCACTTTTCTGTCTTTTTAGAGGTATATGACTGAAAAATTGAACATGGTAAATCAAACACAATGATACAATATTTTAGTTACATGTACTGTCTCCTTGTGTCACCCTTGCATAAGACACATGAATTAAGTTTTTAAAGTGTGATCTTGATACACAGGAAGGAAAAATTTATACCAGCTTTAGTCAGAGCAAATCCATGATGAAAAGGATTTACCGGTATGTCAACTTTAAGAAAAAGAAAGCCAGAGTAAATCCTTCCTTGTTTATAATAGTAATAGTTACACATGTAACAACAATCATGTAGTATCAAGTGATCTTATCACAATCCCATGTTTTACAGGTAGTTCACACCTTTATTCAAAATGTATAATATTAAACCAATATTGTAAAAATCCCAAAACACTTGGAGTACACTTTATACATTTGCAATTGCATATGAAGGAATCTGAATGTTTCGAATTGGTCGAATGGCTTGGTAAAAACTATACAAGGTACATGTAGAGGGTGACCATATAAATGAAGTAACAAGCTACATGTACGGTGTAATAGAACACACTAGCCTAAAACGTCATTTCTCACATTTTAGTATAAATGCATGTACCTAATACATATATATAAAAGTTTAAGGCCTATACTTTAGTAATGGTATACTTGATTGGTGGGAAGATTTGCCTTAAAAACTGGTCTTTTACATGTACAGAAAAAACATTCGTGCTATAATGTGATAACAGTGTTTGTCTAAAGCCTTTAAAGGTGTAATTTATATTAGTGATGTGACGATAGTCGCCGACTTTCGATAGTCGATCGCTGAAACCCCTTCGATTTTCGATAATCGATAGTAAAATTAACTATCGATTGTCGCTCTGGTTAGAAGTGACTTTGATCGAAATAATTTATGTGCGAAACGTCACTTTATTCGTAAACAACAACATCGATCGCGACAAAAACAACAACAATGGCCGAGAGAAAACCATCTACCCATACCCAGAAGTAACGAAATCAGATGTATGGGAATACTTTGGTTTTTATAAAAAACGAGAGTGGCCGTCTACAAAGGAAAATTTAGACATGACACGTGCTGTGTGCCGTGTATGCAACAATACATACGCAAATAATTTAAAGGTAACTGATTTAAAAGTTTAAGTAACTTCTACCTGAAATACTTAAATGTAGCACATGATACAGCACATGCATAATAAATTCTTATGATGGAGAACAGGGAACAAGGCTCTATCCTTGTTTATAATATTCGAAGCAGCGGAAATTCAGTATGTCTGACTTCGTATAACTCCTATCAAGCCTCAAGTAATAGTACAATGACCTTTAAGACCATGGAACATTGTATGAACATCATGTTCGGTCCACATACTGCAAAATACAGCTGTTATACATGTTACATGTTTGCAACGTGGAGAGTAGTTTATTAAAGTGTTAATTTAAATGCAAAAGTGATTGAAAGTCCAAGGTATGAATGGTAATTTTTTTTTTTTGAACATGATTTATTAAATTTCGATAGTATTCGATAATCAATCGATTGATAGCTTCCGATTGTGTCCGATAATCGATAGTAAAAATTTTCCGATTGCTCATCACTAATTTATATGTATGGTTGCTTAAAATACTGTTGTTGATATAGCTTTAAATATGTTTGTTGTGATGACATTTGAGTGACTTATTAAAAAATTCAGTGTTCTTCATAAATATTAAAAAGGGAGGTGAATAACTTAGCGAGAGAAAGGGAACTATTGTGAATATCAGAGTACATATACTCTAAGCAGTGGAAGTATTGAAACTAATGTAAAACCTGTTTTATTTTTCCTTTTGTAGCAGGTTTTTAGGGGAGATAAATTCAGTTTGATGAAGTTGAAATTAGGTTTTGTTTAGAGGTTTTGTTGTGATCTAAGTTCAGTCACTGATGGATTGAATTTTGTTCCAAGTAGGGGATGGGAAGTTGACTCTTTCATTGTTTGTAATAGATTGTGACACTCAGAGGATTTTCAATTGTTATGTTTATGACTTCATACATAAGAATATGTCATATGTTAGAGATTTGTCATCACATTGAAAATTTTTATCTTGTGGAAAGGTTATCATCTGCATTAGAGAATGCTGCATTTTAGGAATCTGATACTAGTGATAGGAGTGTCAATTCTTTTTCACTGTTTAACAAATGTACATGTACTAATTACCAGACATCAAGAGTTGGTAATCTTGACTCAGTAGAGAAATTGTTTTGCATAATATCAGGCCTTGGGCTAGAATCCCACTGGAATCACATGGCTGTTCGTTCTTCTAGTTGAGACACAGTCGCAGTGGACTAAAAGAAACCTAATTGCATTTAGTTGATCTGTAGCATAGGTATTGTAAAATATTATGTAGTGCAATACAGGTGAAGTAATCTTGATGTGGCATTAATCAATTGTACATGTAAATCTATCAACGTACCAGGATATGTTATTTTTAAAGATAAGCATGTCTTGCTGGTCCCGAAGACGTTAAATGTGTTTTTGGTTTCACAGTGGTTAAAAGACTAATTTACGTGTATGTTGTTTAGCTTTCACATTTAAAAATGGCAAATGGAGTATTGTAGAAATCATACCTGAATTTTACATTCAACATCTGATTATCATGAATATGGGATCTAAATTAAACAACAAGGAAACCATATATGGTATAATAGTAGAACTGAAAAAAAAAATACTGCAAGTTTTGTTTTGTTTGATTTCACTATCTTGTTTCTGTGTTTGATTAATTTTCTCTTTATATGCCCCCAGATTGATAGATCAGGGGCATATTGTATTTGTCCTGTGTGTTTTCTTGTTTGTTTGTTTGTCTCTGTGTTGTCAACTTTAACTTTCCCCATAACTTTTGAACCGTGAGAGATAGAGACTTTCATAAATGGCATGCATACTCCATTTATAAAGCCCTTTCAAATTACACCAAGCTCATTGACTTTAATACCTTGATCTTGACTTTTGACCTACATTTCAAAATTTGCTCTTTTTTCTACGGTATTTTCCTTTTTCTTTTTGGATAAAATCATAAAAATGAAACTTGTATCTGAATTGCTCATAGGTCTGATTCCTTGTTTCTGAGATGGTAATTAGGTGAAAAATTAGATTATTAACAACTTGCACTCCTTACCGCTACATGTACATACCTTGAGAAAATGCAAGAAAAAAATACATATATATATATACACACACACATATATATATATACATGTATATATATGTAAAGTACACATTAATTCCTGTTTAACACAATTGGCTCAGGGAAAGTAAATCAAAGTTTCATTACTTGGGGTTTTTTTTCCAGGAAGCAAGATATCATCTTAAAGTAGTTTTTATACTTCATCTCCCCCCCCCTCCCCCCTCCCCCGTGTCAAACATATACTTTGCAGCTGTCATTATTGTCAATACTGGCAATTCAAGCCATGATGTCTTATCATTGATCTTGGTTAGTTCATCAATATATATGTATTGACTGCTCTTAATGGTGTATGCAATAAATTGAAATATATATCCCAAGGTGTTTGAAGTATATTACAATAACATGTACAGTACCATTCACCTAAGACTGTTGACCTTAGATGGATAATGCACTTGGTTGTTCCCAGCACCTTTGGACAAATACTTCAGTGTATCGCTTACCCATTTTATGCAGTCAATACAAGTATGTATTTATGCACTGTCAGACTAAGACCACTAATAAAGCAAAATTGCTTGAATCAGTTTATTGCATATTCATGCAATAAATAAATACTTTATTTTTCATATATATATGTATCACACTCTATACTTTTTCATATTATTTTAAATTAATCCCCTGATATTAACTGCAGAACTGTAATAATGTATTTAGCAAAATTGAATTATTATGTCTCTAAATCTAGATATTTCTTAAGACAAAGTGTCATATCTCTAAAGCTTGACTAAGTTTATCTGTTGAACGTAAAATCACTTGATAAAATATTTCTTTCCAGTAATTAAGGAATTTATTACATTTATGTAAGAATCATTTCTCGAAATTATACAATCTATATGCTAATGATGATAATTACTGTTGGTAAAAATGTTTGAGGTATAATCCATTTAAACCAGAATGAAAATAAAATCCGTTGAAGATTGCTGTCCACTTCTGAATGAATAGGTCATGTGATAATAGAGGAGAGGGAATGAATAGTAAGTGGAGAATGGTTAGATACCATTGAAGTTAAACTTTATATGCATTGATCTTTGTCCTCTCCTTGATGTATGCAGGAAATGATGAAAATGTATATTGAGTGAAGTGTCCCTTTGAAATTTCAAAAGTTCATGAAGAATGAAATATCTGAAGCTTAGGGTCTCCATCTGTCCTGTGACAATATGACCACAGTAATGTGGTTTCTCCGTTTGAAAGCTTGGAATTTCCAATTTTAAGATTTGTATCATTATTGGCAAAACTCTCCTGATGCTCTTCAAGACCCCTTGTTCTGTGAAATTCTATTTTAAATGAAAGTGGAGGATAAATTTTGGCATAATTGAAATGGTGAAATTTTTGAAAGTGTAGGTCAAAGAGCATGTTCATAATTTTGCCATTTGAACTGACCCCAGATAATATATATGGTGTAGACAGTGTGTGCAATACTTTATGTTTTATAGGACATTTGTGTGGTGAAGCTTCACATTTCAATATTGAAAGTTTTACCTTACAATTTTGACCAAAAACGTCAGGGGGTCATGGTTTCGGAGACACTGTGCAGAGATTTTCTGCTCTCTGCTATGTTGCATTTGAAATTAAATGTTTTTAAGAACTGTTCGAAGATGTGGAATGATCAATGTTTGTCATCATTTTCACATCTTTTGCTTCAGTGGAAAATCATCTTTGCTTTTAATGCTATCAGTAGAGGCATAGTCTGTTTTGTTCTTATACATTATTTTGCCTTTTTAAAGATTTTTTAATATTCACATTTTATTCAGTGTAATCCCATCTTTTAAAATCTGTACTCATTTGAAATCTTCCAGTGAACTTGTGCCTTGAGTGTTGAAATCACCTTAGGGTATAAATAACCATTGCTGACGTCACTTAAGCAATATTTATAGTGAATTGGTAATTTAATGCAGGGCTTGCTGATAATTCATCCTAATATTACCATATATACCTTGTTAAATGATAATTCAGGTTTATCAAACAGATTGCTGGTTAACCCCCATCGTTATGAATCCGTACTCCACTTTTACAGTCGTGCATATGAAGTGTTAGAAGTACTCAGCATCCTTCACCTAGAAGGTGAAAGGAGTAAAGGCAGAACTATTGTATATTATTATGATGTAACAAAAGGGGCGGATGTTTATGTGTTTGATTTCGGTGTATGTATTTCAGGTGTTTTCCTCGGATTTTCTCCACTAAAATTGAGTTTAATTTGTTTTCATGTCAAGATATAGACGATCGTATCAGCCCAGATGCAAGCATTGGTTGATTATATAGGATTGGGTTCTAACCCGGTTAGAAACTCCCTGTGTCGTCTGAGATTGTTCATTACAAGGAGCAATGTTTGTCCATATTAAGGAATGGAGCATGACTGTTTAGTGAATGGAAATTGAGAAAGTAATTTCTACCCCTACCCTCCATTCATCTTCTGACGTCGCGCACGGAAACAGCCGATTGCCTCCTGGTCAAGTAAAACCACAGGTGTGCTTAATTGGCTTCAGACACAAAATCGGCTGTATCTCAACTATTACGGGGTAATTTGACACCGGATTTTTTGCAATGAATTTATTATCACCATTTCTATCTACAATGATTTTATGACTTCGCATTGTTGGTACACTTTAAATGTTTTGTGTTCACTCACTGGAAGTAAATCCACTTTTAAATTCTAACCGCCTGTAGCAGGAATGTGCAATCAAAATTGTTTCTTCGAAAATCTAAAATAGCAAAAAGTACTCTTATCTGTTTTTACGATCCATGGTCTACTTTAAATAATGAATGATCACCATTTCTAATTGATCTCCTGCATGTTGTCGGTAAATTACTCACTAAGAGGAGGAAAATGCCACAAAAATTATAAATTTAATATTGCTTCTGTAAAGTACTAGAAAGTCAGTAAATTTACGACATCTGTTACTCGGTTAACACGGAATTAGGTCATATATACATGGAGAGTTTATGTATCAATGTATTATATTACGGTTTATTAGGATTTGCGCATATTTTGTAATGTGTTAGCCACAAGGAAGTTTCCGTCTCTATAGGGACATGTCGGTGTATCATGGTCTAAAAGCTAGTTGGTAAATGTCTTGCTTTGTCCTGCCCTTACAAAAATGCGAAGGTATTTGTTGACCAACCAAGTTGATTGGTCACCTGCATGTATTGGTGAATAATACAGATTGGCCGGAGAGATAAACGACTTTTGGCATGTGCCCGGCAGACTTTCCTACTTGTATCGATCGAGGAATCGAACCCACGCCTGGCGGAGGTGAAAAAGTATAATGTTTAGCTGGCTTGGTCCTTGGGAAACTGTAGGGATTCACTTGGTTCTATCGAGATGTCGTGGATAAACACAACATATTTAAACTTTCAAAGCCATGGTTTTTTACTTCTCCATGAAGACATATCTAAAATTCTAATTAAGCGGTAAATCAAACAATTATAATATACATCTGCTTTGTACATATTTACATAATACATCCAGACTCAAATTTATCTAAGAAGTAAAACATGTATATACATAGAAAGCTATGAGCTCGTAACATGCAATATGAAACGAATGTACTAGGGCACAAGGTGTATATTTAAGAGATGATGCATCTATATTGTACAAGTGATACATACTCAGCCGATGATCGAGTATATTCCCCATACCAAAGGGTCCCTGAACCATGGCCATGCGACAAACCGTGATCAAGCTTGCAGGTATTGATCATACAGGTATATCTTTCCGCCAGATATATTGGGCTTTAGGGTTATTACAAATTAAGAAAATTTTAGATGCACATATATCTGTGAGATTTTTGGAGTTGCAGGTGCATTAATTCGCCATGTTGTTGTTTGTTATACCTTTGGCCTCACTACGTCGATAAGTCTATGGCGGCGTCGTTTACCATACCGTTTGCGTAAAAGATAAAAGTATTGTGGACTATTGTACCAACTTTCTGGAAAATTTACCAAGATAGTTCTTAAGACATTTTAAGCATGGTATCGCTGTTGTTATACAATGATATCTCGTGGCATTTGTGATGATATAGTGACCCTTCCTTGACAGAGGGTTATTTGTGCAGTCATGGTGGCCCACATGCATTATGTTTCTGTCGCATTTTCTTTGCCGAGTAACTGCAACAACGTGTGGGTCTTTTTGTCTAAATTCACTAACAACACCAAACTCACAGCCCTTGCTGTCATCGCAGATTTTCGACGATGCACTTAAAATAAAAATCTTTATTTTGAGTTCTGAAATACCCCCCCCCCCCATATTGACATGGTTTTGCGCGGTACTGTCCACATTAATTTGGACATCATGTGCCAGTTTGGTCACTGATGTGGACTTCTCCGGACATCTCTTGTTGTTTCAGTGGCTGTCGTGTGCTCCGTCGTGATAACACTCTTCCATTGATTGCAGACTATGTTCCTTGCCCTTTACCGACTTGGGTATCAGCAGGAGGCTGTGGTCGATTTAACGATATAGTTTGTTCCTGCTCGACCAACTTACCACAATTCCGCGATCGATACCATATATGGCAAGGATGAGAGAATATCATCTGGACTTAGATTGTAGCAGAGGCGATCCCGTGAATCCCTCTTGAGAGTCAAGCCAGTGTTTATGGTATTGTAAAACTTCTGCATTCCCCAACTGCTGCGGACTTCTGTAGGCTTATTCAAATGTACAGATTTCATTTCTTTGTCGATCCTATAAGTACAAATGCATAACTATAGTTGCGAGAGCGGTTATGTCGCATATGGTAGTTATTTCTGAATGATGTAGGAATGGTCGAGTCAGTTATATGTATAAAGTAACGGTATCTTATACTAGTATATGATGCCTAACCGAGTGTCGTATATATTTGTGTACAGATTTCAATTGGTATAACTTTATTACCGAGTGTATATTTGTATATTCCCCGCTTACAAAGTTTAACTTGGTCTCACGCAAACTGGGTTTTCAGTGGCGGAATCAGGATTTCCGAAAGGGAGGGGGGCTACATGTGTATTAGCCAAACGTCTTAAATCTGGATTTTTACTAGTAAATATGTGGCCAAAAGGGGAGGGGGGGGGCGGGCCTCCCGGGCACCCCCCCCCCTTCTAAATCCGCCACTGGTTTCATTTAAGAATATAACCATTACGTCCATAATATTGTCATGGATGAAAGTCGTCATGCTTTAAAGATCCTCATTACTTCCCATGACAGACTGATATTCATCAACGAGACTGTCTTACACAACTAAATGCCTACATCGTATTCAAGTATTTCGCTTTAAATAAAGTAAACATTCGTGTTTAGAAATAGATCTTGAACACTTGCATTTGGGCCCAGCTTTCATCCCGAAACTTTTGTTTATCATTGATTAACCATGGAGTTTTTTTCCACGACTGTGTTGAGAAACTATTTACGTCATAACAGTTTTGTGTGCTGTTTTGGCAGTATAGGCAGTTAGATTCTGCTTCTTACGACTTGCATGACACTTCAAATGCCATGTCATCATGGTTGTTTCATAGTCTTCTGGATTACGTGACATTTCTGGCCAGTAGTGCCATGTCATCATGGTTGTTTCATAGTCTTCTGGATTACGTGACATTTCTGGCCAGTAGTGCCTTGTCATCATGGTTGTTTCATAGTCTTCTGGATTACGTGACATTTCCGGTCAGTAGTGCCATGTCATCATGGTTGTTTCACAGTCTTATTAATGATACGACATTTTTAGTTTCATGTCATCGTAGTTGTTTCATTCTAGTGCCATGTCATCATAGTTGTTTCATGTCTTCATGGAAATTCGGTGTCGCAATAGGTCGATCTGTTCAGTGTTGCCACTTATCTTCTAACTACCGTTGACATGGCAATGAGAAAATTTGCAGTCAGAGTGGTTGGTTGGTTGGTTGGTTGATTGGTGTTTTACGTCGCTTTCAACAATATTTCAGTTATATCGCGACATGGAAGCAGGAGGTTACCAACCTCTTAAACATAGTGGCGCAACCCGGGAATCGAACCCGGATCGTCGGCGCCGCAAGCCAAGCGCTTAACCACTACACCAAGCCTGCCCCCGCAGTCAGAGTGAAAACGATCAGTCCCCAGATTACAAAGACGGAATATTCCTTTTCCGGTGAGGTATTGCATTATGCTATACGGAAGGATTATTCCTTTTCCGGTGAGGTATTGCATTATGCTATACGGAAGGATTATTCCTTTTCCGGTGAGGTATTGCATTATGCTATACGGAAGGATTATTCCTTTTCCGGTGAGGTATTACATTATGCTATACGGAATGATTATTCCTTTTCCGGTGAGGTATTGCATTATGCTATACGGAAGGATTATTCCTTTTCCGGTGAGGTATTGCATTATGCTATACGGAAGGATTATTCCTTTTCCGGTGAGGTATTACATTATGCTATACGGAAGGAATATTTCTTTTCCGGTGAGGTATTGCATTATGCTATACGGAAGGAATATTCCTTTTCCGGTGAGGTATTGCATTATGCTATATGGAAGGAATATTCCTTTTCCAGTGAGGTATTGCATTATGCTATACGGAAGGATTATTCCTTTTCCGGTGAGGTATTGCATTATGCTATACGGAAGGATTATTCCTTTTCCGGTGAGGTATTGCATTATGCTATACGGAAGGATTATTTATTCCTTTTCCGGTGAGTTATTGCATTATGCTATACGGAAGGATTATTCCTTTTCCGGTAAGGTATTGCACTATGCTATACGGAAGGATTATTACTATGATCGTAACTTGTCGCCACATGTAAAATCCCACTGTTGTCGTTACGTTTTAGTATGAGCTGTATTATTCTCGTTTGGGTTATACCATTATATAATCATGTTCTGTACAGTCTTCTCACACATTGATGTAAATGTGGAATTCGAAGAAATCTAGTAGTCACATGACAGTCACGTGATAGTGCATGATAGAAATAGAAGTAGAGGGAGTCTGGTAATCCAGTTTTTCAAAACCTCACATACGAGTCTGGTGTAAGGTATCACTTTATGAAGATTGCATAGTGACTACTAGATAGTAGTTATTATGCATAATTGAATACCGTATCTGAAATATTTCATGTACGCTGAGCGTTATTGGCGGTTTTGTGGAAGCAAGTCTCTGCTAAATCTCTTCCTTATAGATAGCCTTTTCTAATCCTATTTTCGATGTTGTGATCAGTCTTTCTAATCAGCGATAATACATCATGTGTCTTCAGTCCTCACCATGGTGGCAAGCCAATCATAATTTTTCTGTATAAATGCAATGTGACCGAGGGGCTGCAGATCAGTACACTTGTTCTTGTAGCATGGGTGCTTGGTAGCAGGTTCTTATATCTAGTTGTCCGTGGAATGGGCACTCAGTTGGAGGTCATAATCCCTGGATGTCTGTACCGTAGGTGCTTGACAGCAGGCCATTATCCCAGCTGCTCCTTAGGATTGGAGGGGCAAGCGTGGTGTAGTGGTTCAGCGCTTGGCTTGCGGCGCCGACGGTCCGGGTTCGATTTCTGGGTTGCATCACTATTTTTAAGAGGTTGGTAACCTCCTGCTTCCATGTCGCGATATAACTAAAATATTGTTGAAAGTGACGTAAAACACCAATCAACCAACCAACCAACCTTAAGATTGGTGCTCTATGACAGGTCATTATCCTTGGTTGTCCGTAGCTTGTGTACTCGGTAGCAGGTAATTTTACCCAGACGTCCGTAGCCTGGGTGCTGGGTAACAGGGCATTATCCCTAGCTGTCCTTAGCCTGGGTGCTCGGTAACAGGGCATTATCCCTAGCTGTTCTTAGTCTGGGTGCTTGGTAACAGGTCATTATCCCTAGCTGTCCGTAGCTTGGGTGCTCGGTAACAGGGCATTATCCCTAGCTGTCCTTAGCCAGGGTGCTGGGTAACAGGGCATTATCCCTAGCTGTCCTTAGCCTGGGTGCTCGGTAACAGGGCATTATCCCTAGCTGTCCGTAGCTTGGGTGCTCGGTAACAGGTCATTATCCCTAGCTGTCCGTAGCTTGGGTGCTCGGTAACAGGTCATTATCCCTAGCTGTACGTAGTTTGGGTGCTCGGTAACAGGTCATTATCCCTAGCTGTCCGTAGCCTGGGTGCTTGGTAGTAGGTCATTGTACTTAGCTGACCGTAGCGTGAAGCCTAGTAGCCTGTTAAGATCTCAGATTGCTCCTTAGTGTGGGTGCTCGATAGGAGGTCATTATCCCTAGCTGTCCGTAGCAAGGGTGCTTGGTAGCAGGTCATTATCCCTAGCTGTCCGTAGCCTGGGTGTTTGGTAGCAGGTCATTATCCCTAGTTGTCAGTGGCCTGGGTGCTCAGTAGCAGATCAAGATATTGGAGCCCTCAGTGTGTGTGCTTGACAGCATAACAAGATCTTGATACCTCAGCCATAATTAGTTAGATTAGTAGCAGACCATTCATTCAAACTTGTATTAATACGGCTCGCCGCTGAACTATTCCAAAATGATCAGATGGGACAACATGAATCTTTTACACAGTGGCAAGTTTCCCTTAATCCTGTTTTAATGAAGCAGTAGTTTGAAAGTCCAAGGAAGACTACCATTTTGGCTGCCTCATCAGGATAAGGCTTGTTGAAAAAAGGGAAATGCTCATTCAACATCTGAAGTATGTGTCTACGTAGTACACAGCTTGAACTACTTCTACTTCACTTTTGTCTTCTTGTCATCAAGTCAGTGGGCAATGTCCTCGTTGTTTGCATGTACTTGATCTTCTCGTTTCATTATCTCGTACCATATGACATCTCCATGCATAGTTGCGCTCTGAGTACAAGAATGGTGATTTGATTGCCGAATAGCGAGGCAATGAGTAATTGCCGGAAATGAATTAAAGTAATAACAATTTTGTCTTTCGTTAATGTTTCTAGAGTTAATTAACTTAAGTAATGGTCCCAGTGATTTGGTGGTGCATAGTAGTAGGCCAATAGCCAAATGGGAGTGTTATTAAATGGACATCGACATTGTCCGATTGGCTGTGATTTTGAACTGTATAGGCATAGACAATGTACAAGTATAAATTTATTTCATTTTGCTAATGGCACATCAGAATTGAATACATGCATACATACATAATATATATATATATATATATATATATATATATATATATATATATATATATATATATATATATATATATATATATATATATATATAGATTGTGTGTGTGAATGATGCATACAAATGCAAGTACTAACGTCCGATGTCTAAAACATTTTTTATTATCTCTTTGCAACAGCTTTGGAGGGAATATAGTAATGCGGTCGTTCGAGTGTGGTTGGGTGAGTGAGCGGCCGGGTGGGTATGTGCGTGCGAATGTGCGTGAGCCCATGACACTTCACCTTGTGGGCACAATACTCACTACAGTTTTTGTCCGATCACTTTCAAACTTCACATGTTACTTGTTGATGATGAGAGGAAGAACCATATTGATTTCGGGTCACGGGGTCAAAGGTCAAGGTCAACATTTGCAAACTCTGTGATTTTGCTGCCGTGCGAGGGTATTCCACGCTTGGCCTTGCTCTTGTTTAATATTGAAATTACGAAGTTTGCAAGATATATGTATGATAAAGTTTTGTAGGGTATTGATATAGCCTCGGTGTTATTGAAATAGGCAATGTAGTCCTGGTACGACATCGTGCGAAATTCTACACATAGTATCCTTTCCGCGAGAAATCGATTATGTAGTTTCGATACACAAGCGAGAGACGATGTAAGGTAATCCCGGTGTACGTGCGAGCGATGATATACTTTTTAAGGACTGGTTTCACCGAATTTATTATTAATGTAAACTCAGGTGTAACATTTGATGCAATGATCATGTGTGAGCGATTACATATTCGGGTATCTATACTAGTTATTACATACTTCCGTTAATTGTGCAATGGTATGTTTCCGGTAATTGTGTGAGCGATGATATTGTTCCGGTATGTGTGCAAGCGATGATATTGTTTCGGTTTTTTTGCGATGATATTGTTCTGTTAATTGTAAGAGCTATACTATTGTTCCGGTAGTTTTGCGAGCGATGTTATTGTTCTGATGATTATGTGAACGAAGGTATTATTCCCGGTATTTGTGTGAACGATGATATTGTTCCGGTAATTATACGAGTTATGATATTGTTCCGGTAATTGTGTGAGCGATGACATTGTTCCAGTAATTAGTCCCCTGTCAGTGAAACTGGAGGGAACTATAGTGTTTGTCGTCCGTCTGTCTGTCCGGATGGTTTCCAGACAATAATCTCAATGAGGAATGACCAATTGCTTCAAACTTCATAAATTGTTAGCTTATATAAGGATCGAATGTGGGAATGATTTGGGGTCAAAGGTCAACTAGAAAATGTCACTCTCTCTAAGAGCAGACATTTATCTTGTATTTCGGTTTCCATATGATAACTTGAGTTAGGAATGATTGATTTCTTTCAAACTTTATATAAGGCTAGCTGATGTAAAGGTTTAGGGTGGAAATGATTTTGGGGTCTAAATGTCAATTCTAAAAATCACTGTTACTAACAATAGATATTTATAACTGCATTTCATTTGCCAGCTAACAACTTGAGTCAAGAATGAGAAAACTGAAGACCTCTGATAAAGCTGCATAACAAAAATCACAAAGGACATGCATACAAAAAATGATATACACTGAAAAATGAAGGATTTCTAGTAAACTGAATATATGACTAGCTTATGTAACTGGAAGGAAATATAGTTCATCTGTCCGTCTGTCTGCCCGGATGGTTTCCAAACAATAACTTCAGTGAGGAATGACCAATTTGTTCAAACTTCATACAATGTTAGTTTATATAAAAATCTAATATTGGATTGATTTTTGGGTCAAAAGGTCAACTTGAAGGGTCACTCTTTCTAAAAATAGACATTAATCACTGCATTTCGGTTTCCAGATGATAACTTGAGTTAGGAATGATTGATTTCTTTAAAACGTTCTATAAGGCTAGATTATGTAAAGGTGTAGAGTGAGATTGATGTTGTGGCCAAAAGGTCCATTCTAAGGATCACTGTTACTAAAAATAGACATTAATCATTGCATTTCGGTTTCCAGATGATAACTTGAGTGAAGAATAATTGATTTCTTTTAAACTTCATACATTGCTAGCTTATGTATAGTTTAGGGTGGGATAGATTTTGGGGTCAAAAGGTCTACTTTAATGGTCATTGTTACTAAAAATAGACAACAGCATAGTTTAGTTGTAGACTTTTTACTGAAAACAGTGATTCATCATTGTTTCAGTTTCCAGATAATAAAACGATGCTATATATTTGCTGTCATTTTCACTAGAACGTGATATAAACTTCACAGAATTCAATGGTCTTTCTTATTAAATCATGCAAAAGTTCACATAACTGTTTCATGTTGCTAATAAGGTATTAGTCACTTCGAAGGTACAGGTTGTTGCAGGGGACGAGTTTTGCATGCAACACTGACTGGTAGCTTGTTTTGGTAGCGATAATATTGTTCCGGTATATGTGCAAACGATGATATTGTTCCGGTGTATGTGCGAGCCATTTTATTGTTCCAATAATTAGGCGAGCGATGATATTGTTCCGGTATATGTGCGAGTGATGATATTGTTCCGATAATTATGCGAGCGATGATATTGTTCCGGTATACGTGCGAGCGATATCCGGATATGTTTGCAAATGATGAAATAGTTTTGGTATTTGTCACTTAGTGGGAGCGATACTTTTGGTCTTCTATATATACGAGCGAAAATATAGTTCCTGTGTATGCACAAGTGGGCATGATAGGGATCTGGTATATGTACGTGTGCTTGTTTAGTTTTGAGAAATGTGTGATATAACCCCAGTGCGCATGCGAGCAGTGATAATGTACTGTGTGTTCGTTTTGTTATGCATGGTCGTCATTTCATAGATATATGAGTTGTAATTGAAAGCAGGAATACGTCAGATCGATTTTCCGGTCCAAGACGTCGGATTCCCCATAATTTTGGCATATACTCTGGCAACCAAACAATATATCCTGTACTAATCATGCTTTATATAAGACTTTGCATCATCCGCTACCTTATTACGTATGTAGAATATAAAATCTACATGTATGTAGAAACTGCATTGTAGTTTGTATAGTAGATGAAAACTAATAAAAGAGATTACAAGTAGAGACTTTCCACGTATAAGGGCAAAAGAGGCCGATTTATTTCGTTTTAAACTATTGATTTCGTTTGATGACTGCAACTGAAGTAAATACATACATACATTGTATTCAACATGTAGCATACGACAGCTTCTCCCGCAACAAGTTCTCAAACTGGGGCAGCAAGCTACATATTATCCGGCATTGTGTAATGAAGATCAAATTAACAGCCTTGAATTATCCCCCCTCATTAGGACTCCTGGACATTCGATCAATAGACTAGAGTAACGATTGTCCGCTATCATTCTCTTCACAGTGCTGACAATACAATGTTTTGCTCTGTTTTCCTATTAAATGCTTCCAATTTTTATGTTTATTGAGCTACATTGTATATATATATATATATATATATATATATATACCTTCCCAGAAAATGTTTCAGTCGTGCATATTGATGTGATACAAAAAGTTAAGTGACATAGTTTGTAGAACATGGACTACAATAATAAAGTTTAACCAGTATTAATTATGATGTGACATCTTACACAAGGTAGATAAGGTCCAGCTTAATCTGTAATGTCTAACTGCAGTCATCTTTGATTACCAAACACTAATTAATATATCTATATGTAATTGAAAAAGCTAACTCAGCTCAGCAACCTTAACTGATAATCATGGACCAGTAACTGATGTCATTAAACCAATAACAGGTGCTTGGCAGTTTACAATTGTAACACAACAAGCTACAACTGACTCCTGACAACCAGTAAGTGATGTTCAGCAACCTGAAATTCACAACTGGTGCATAGCAACCCATTACTGATGCTTAGCTACCAATATCTAATTATATCTTCTCTTGGAGTTTTTACATATGGGTCTCTATTTATTTCAGATTTATTACAGTGTACAAATGAACCGAATGTCTCAATACCCCAATTAGCAGATCTATTAATCGAACGGACACAGAACCAAAGCTGGGTCATTGTCTTCAAAGCTCTCATCACAATTCATAACCTAATGAACTATGGCAATGAAGTAAGTGGTCAAACTCAAGTGATCTAAGATAATAAAGTAAGTGGGCAGATCCTAAGATAATGAAGTAAGTGGTCAAACTCAAGTGATCTAAGATAATAAAGTAAGTGGGCAGATCCTGAGATAATGAAGTAAGTGGTCAAACTCAAGTGATCTAAGATAATAAAGTAAGTGGGCAGATCCTAAGACAATGAAGTAAGTTGTCAAACTCAAGTGATCTAAGATAATAAAGTAAGTTGGCAGTCAATTATTATTTTGATACTATTATTTTGATATTATGTTGATATAGCTTTTCTTTTGGAGATTCTGAGCGATGTGTAGCGTAGATATCAAACTTCAAAGATCGCTATCGCTTTTTGATCATATTCTACACTGTAAAGGGAACATATCAAGATAATAAAAAGGTTTAGTTACGAATACTTGCAACTTGTATTACTAAGGCTAATTTTGCAAGAGTTATCTTCGACACCTATGGATATCCACGAAATCACAAATTCTCGAAAATTTTGACCCATGAAAATAGATTGTTTTACAGTAATCAAGTCACTGGTCAGATCCTAGAAAATAAAGAAAATAAAGTAAGTGTTCATAGCCTTAGTGAACTATGGCATTGAAGTAAGTGTTCAATCCCTAGTGGTTTAAGATAATGAAGTAAGTGTTCAAACTCTAGTGATCTAAGATAATGAAGTAAGTGGTCAAACTCTAGTGATCTAAGATAATGAAGTAAGTGGTCAAACTCTAGTGATCTAAGATAATGAAGTAAGTGGTCAAACTCTAGTGATCTAAGATAATGAAGTAAGTGGTCAGACCCTTTAAAACTTGGGAAATCATTAAGTAACTAGTGATTTAAGATAAAGAAGTAAGTAGTCAAACTCTAGTGATCTAAGATAATGAAGTATGTGGTCAAACTCTAGTGATCTAAGATAATGAAGTAAGTGGTCAGACCCTTTAAAACTTGGGATATCATTAAGTAACTAGTGATTTAAGATAAAGAAGTAAGTGGTCAAACTCTAGTGATCTAAGATAATGAAGTAAGTGGTCAAACTCTAGTGATCTAAGATAATGAAGTAAGTGGTCAGACCCTTTAAAACTTGGGAAATCATTAAGTAACTAGTGATTTAAGATAAAGAAGTAAGTGTTCAAACTCTAGTGATCTAAGATAATGAAGTAAGTGTTCAAATTCTAGTGATCTAAGATAATGAATAAGTGTTCATACTCTAGTGATCTAAGGTAATGAAGTAAGTGGTCAAACTCAAGTGATCTAAGATAATGAAGTAAGTGTTTAAACTCTAGTGATCTAAGATAATGAAGTAAGTGTTCAAACTCAAGTGATCTAAGATAATGAAGTAAGTGTTCAAACTCTAATGATCTAAGATAATGAAGTAAGTGCTTAAACTCAAGTGATCTAAGATAATGAAGAAAGTAGTCAGATCCTTTAAAACATGGGAAATGAAATAAATGAAATATGACATTGAAGTAAGTGCTGAATCTCTTGTGATTTAAGATAATGAAGTAAGTGGTCAAATCCTAGAAAACAAGGGAAATGAAGTAAGTGTTCATGGCTTAAGTAAGTATTCAACATGGCAAAGTAAGATAGTAAGGTTATGGTGAAATATAATAGTGAGTCAATTAACCAAAAAAGTGGTCACTGAAGTGTACAGAACAAGATGAACAAGTGCTATAATGTGTATGTTCATTTCCAAGTGAACTTTTTTCATGGACCAGAAATAAGAATTGGGATTTTAAATTCTGTTCGATTAATGGGAAGTTTGAGTCATAGGTGTTTGAGTAAAAGAGATTGAACTAATGTGGTATAGAAGTTCATGTTCTCAGTTTTGACAATAAATTTTGCTCACATTTATATGAATGATACCTTTGAAGACAGTGCGCACAAGTAGAATTACTGTCTTGAATTTGAATAATTGTATAATATATATATTGTTATATTTATTATATTATATTATATAATTTTCATATTCTCTTTGCAGAGATTTACCCAGTATCTTGCGTCCAATAATTGTACATTTCAACTTGGTTCTTTCATCGACAAAGGAGGGGTACAAGGTATTTATCGTACCTATATACTTCATGTATCATTATAATACATGTAGCTTTCTTTCTAATGAGATGTTATAATTAACCATTATAGATACCATTACTTCCCTTACAGTTACATCCCTACTCCATGTGATTAAATTGAAGTGATTTCTCAATATCTGCAGATCTGGAAATTTCTCATTTGAAAGAATATTTGTTGGAGATTACTGTCAATGCTGCAGCTCTGTGTAAACACAAAGGAGGAAAGATGAAAGAAATAATCTGTCTGAAACTTCTTGTATCTATTAATAGCATAACATCAGATATTGTCTTTGGGGAAATGGGATAGAATAGGGCAAGAGAAGCTCCTTTAAGCCTTGATATCAGTGGAGAATGTAATGCTTAAGCCTTACTATCTTCTTGCAGGATATGATATGTCCACATTTATCAGACGGTATTCTAAATACCTCAACGAGAAAGCAGTATCATATAGAAGCATGGCCTTCGATTTCTGTAAAGTTAGGAGAGGGTACGTGTAGATATTTTACTAATATGTCTGTAAAACTGAAGTATCAAGACCAGAAAATAGACTTTTCCTTGTAGGTCATTTTGCTGAAAATTGACATTTATGAAATCACAACAAAGGGCATTTGAAAGCTTGACTAAATTTTGATCTCCATTTAAATATGTTTTGATCGTTCTTCAATGTCATAGCACTAAGCTTATGTTATGGTACATAGATAATAGACTAAATTAATGTAAAAGTATGTGTATTATTTGTTATTGCTTCCTTTAAATTTTGTATAGGTGTTGAATGAGTGATAAACTTTTACATCTAAGGTCAAGGTCACTTTCTTTTAAGTATATTTTTCCTGCATCACCATGCATTATGAATAAAAATTCTTTCATATTAGACAGTATTTGGTCTTAAATTACTTATATGATTGTGGTAAATAAAGCCTAATTTCTTGGATTATTCATGTAGAGTATTTCGTTACATTACACAGTGAAATACGGTTTTTGTGTACATAGTTTATACAGTGCTTAATTAGTGTAATTCACAGATACATATATTCATAGCACATCTGAGATCTAGGATCTGAGCACAAAATTGATAATCTTATATTAAGTCATCTTCTAACAAAGAATTCAATTTAAACTACATGTTGCCAACAAGAAGTTTATCAAAAATAATGTTTAAACCATTTTAGATGCAGTGGCACTTCATTGTTTTTAAATCATTTTTCAGTTATAAGAGTTAATAACTACAATGTAGTTAATACAATGATAACCAGTTTTTAGTAAAGATTTATTTTAGACATTCTGTACTGGGGAATAGAACACTAGATTCCGAGTCACTGAAGCTTTTATGTACTCTCTGAAAGAAGTATCAATGCAGCTATTTAACCTAAGCATATGCCACTCAGACCTTTCCACAGATTAACAATTTACTTATGATATAACATGTAAACAAGTATAATTGTCTTTGCTCATATTTCACTTCATTGTAAAAGTTTTGCTCATGTTTAGTTCATTGTCAAATTTCTATCAGAAGACATACTTTGATTTTTTCCAGGAAAGATGATGGCTTATTACGAACTATGAACTCAGAAAAAGTAAGTGCACAAAACAGATTATCTCTGTTTTACAAAAAACTAAAAAAAAGAAGAAAAAAAGGAAAGAAAATCAGAGAGAATTTTATGATATGTAATTAAATTTAAATACTTGATATTTGCACAATATTCATAATGATGAAAAATAATAAAGATCTACACAAGCAGTACTATATCATTATAGGTATAAGGCTATATCTTTTTATGTCTTTTTCAGTTATTAAAAACTTTACCAGCCCTTCAGCGCCAGTTAGATGCATTATTAGAATTTGATGTAAGTGGATTTCATGTCTTGTTATTATTTCTGATACTTTCATATGGTGTAATATATCATAATTAAGTGATATTGCTGTTGTTCTGAGTTTGTTGATTTGTTCATTTACAGATACTTAGATACTTATTGTCTTTTCTTAAACTTAAAAGTGATAGGAACATCATTTCTTTGTCAATATATCAAATGTATGCTCTGATTGTGTATGTTGAAGAGCAAACATTGCAGTGGACTGTGTGATTTTTTGTTTCTTTAAGTCTACGATTCAAGAAAGACAAACAACTCAGACTCTTATGAGTTTCTATCTACATATGTATTTAGATCATGAGTAGAACAATGCACTTCAAACCCAATGCAAATAATAATCACATTTGTATTTTATTTTGAAGCATTTTAAGGTAACTTCTTTCACATGTAGACAGACTTGATAAAATGTATCAACTTTATGATCAGTATCTTAGTATTTTACTTCAAATGCTTTCTCTTCGAGTATAAGTTAGAATTTAAGTATCTTAGCGACGTGTGATTTTAAGCTTGTCGGGACGAATGTCTAGAGAGCTAATGTCATAGCCCTAGGGTGAGCGTCAACTTCAGCGGCCAGTCTAGACAAATACTTTAACCTTGGCCATACCCTCATAACTATTAAACAAAGGTATTTCATATTTCATGTATACATTCCTTGTGAGAAGACCTTGCCATTGGTACCATCGTTTACCCTGCGACCTTGATTTTGAAGTTTGACCTACTTCCAAAAACTTAAACCTTGCCCATAATTCTTCAACTAGTACTAGTACTAGGGGTAGAGCTTTCATATTTCACTTTTTTGTTCATTATGACAAGAACTTTCTGTCTGTACTTAAAGTTTTGACTTTGCAACCTTGAAACATTGAAAATACATGCTTTCCCTCTGATAATGCCCTACTGGCGAGCTATGTTGTCCTCTGACAACTCTTGTTTAATCAGTGCCTGGGAGAGGAGGAGAATTGCATCAGCTTGTAATTATTAAACAGTACAAGGAGTAAATTTAACTTACCAGCTTTTGGTAAAAGTGCAAAGTTCAAAGTCACAACCATGTCATGCATATGTTTGCAAATGTTTTTGTGCAGGAACTTAATTATATGTTTGACAATTATTCCAATAGGGAATTTGTCTATAAAGACCCTGTTCTTTTTTGCTGTGCTTTTTATACTGTAAAAGAACATTTACAGATGACCAGTTCTTGTTTATTTGCAAAAAGTTTTCTAGGTCTAATATAGCAGTAATTGCAATACATGTACCTATAAATGTAAGATGTGATTGAAAATAAGATCTCTTCTATATATCTAAGTACATTCTAAAATTTTTCAATGTATAATGCATTATTCTTTTATCTGTTTCAATTTTATTTAAGATTTCTTATCTGTTGTTAAATCAGTAAAAATCTGTTTCTGACTGGATAGTTTTATTTATTTATGCTTGCTTGACAAATTTCTTGACATTTTCTGGGTAGTGTTAATTTCATTATGCCTTCTTTTCTTAGCTCCTAAGCAGATTTTATCTTTATTTTCAACATCAAAACATTTCTGTGGTGTTTAAAAATCACAATAGTTCTCCTATAATAAATATTTCTGTTGTATACATGTAATATGATTATAGCAACTACGACAAATTGTTATTCATACCTGTATGATACGTGTGGTATCAGTCCTAACTTTGGTAAGAATCTAAACAGATATAGTGAGCACTCCCTCCCCCTTGCAAGTTGATAATCATTCTCAGTGTTACAATGATTGATCAGGACACTATCTCAAGTCTCTCTGTTTTCAGTGTGTTAATTATCATGGCTTAATACAGATAAAATCTGATACAGTACATGTGTTATTATCATATGACTCCTACTTTAAACTAATGGAGAATTGTTTATTACAGTGTACATCCAATGAGTTAACGAACGGAGTGATTAATGCCTGTTTTCTTCTAATGTTTAAAGATTTGATAAGACTGTTTGCATGTTACAATGACGGAGTAATTAATCTATTAGGTAAGTGCTAGTGTTACACTGTGTATTGAGAGATCTTGGTGGCTAATTGGGCTTCAGTGCTCACAGCACTGCTGTATTGGTCTTCAGTGCTGTATTGGATCTCAGAGTCCTCTTTCACATATGTCATCTCTAGGTTTGATCCCTGGTCAGGATGATTGTCAGCCAGTGTACAAGGCTGGTGGTTTTCTCTAGTGATTCTGCACTCTCACTGCTACTGTAGACGTTGGTTGGTTGATTAGTGTTTTACATCGCTTTTAACAATTTTTCAGTTATATCGCAACATGGAAGCAGGAGGTAACCAACCTTTTTAACACAGTGGCATAGTCTAAACCTGGATTGTCTGCACCGCAAGCCAAGTTCTCCAAATCTGCTACCCTCCCCCTCCTTCACCATAGATTGATTGATTGATTATTGTTTTACATCACTTCACAATTATTTCATGTATATGGTGAGGGCATCTGCCTGATGCATTGCATACAAATTTAGACCTATGCAACAGACCCACCCAAAGCATTGAGGGATCTTTTACGTGTCATGCCTACCGTAACATGGTACCTCGGTTTTTACTGTCTCATCCAAAAGACAGAACACCGTTGCCTCCAGGGCAGGAGTAGAACCGGGGACCTGTTGATCACAAGCCGAGCACCTTATCCACTAGACCACACCTGCTTCCTCACCATAGAGGTTAAATTCACCCTTCCATGGTTTGTTAAAGAATGTGACATTCAAACGATTTTCTGTTGTTCTATTTATGACATCATAAACAAATACGTTATTTGTCAGGGTTTTGTTGGATGTCTGGTGACGTCATCACAATGAAAAATTGGGTTTTGTGGAAGGGTGAATACCCTTAGTGTGGTAACAGTAATGAATAAACACTACTGAATGTATCGGTTGACTGGTGTAGTGTTCCATAATGGCATACTAAGTAATTATGTGGTAGTTGGTAATTATGTTTTATATGGTAATTATGTCATATTTGGTATTATGTTATACTTGGTAATTATCTTATACATGATATTTTATGTCATAGTCGTTAATTATGTTACACTTGATAATTATGCTAACTTGGTAATTATGTTGATGTCCAAAATGACGACTGTTTTAGCCTGAATACCGAAGAATGTTTACTAGTGTATACTACAGCTCTTTGGATGTGTTTTACCAATTTTCATGATTTGTTCAGGCAGGTGCTGTCACAATGCAACTGATTACTATTAAAATTACCAAAGACAAGTGCACTGATTGTATATATTCTGGAATGAGAGAAACTCTGTATCTCTTTCAGATTAGGTACTTGTTATTGAGAAAAACGTGTGATGAATACTTAAATTGTTGGCAGGGGTGTCAAGTCTATATCATATCCAGAACTAACACTTTGCATGATCTTCAACTGCCCATAGTTAAAGTGTTTGGCAGCAGATCAAAATTCTGTGGTCAGTGGGCATAATCATAGCCAAATAGTGACAGCTAGTGCCAAGTGAAATTTTCAAATTATTTTGTTGTAGGGTTTGTGCCACACACAGGTTTTGAATGTTTACACATCACATTGTTTTATGAAAAATACATTTAAATGTCATATGTTTGTCACATATAATGAATTTCAGAGTCATATTTTCAGCTTCCATTCTGTATTTGTCACATTGGTCATCCTTCATCATCTTGTAAATGTTTACAAATATTAATTTTCAGAAAAATATTTTGATATGAATAAGAAACAATGCAAGGATGCTTTAGACCTCTACAAAAAATTCCTAGTCCGAATGGACAAAGTCTCGGAGTTTTTAAAAACAGCAGAGGTATGTGATTTTGATGTTAATTCCGACCATTTCATAGCCTGTGGATACACCATGGGATAACTGTCATAAACCATTAGTTAATATTAGCTGTAACCATAAAAATATTGATTGACTCGCATATTGGGCTGTTAGCCGACTTTAGTATAACAGCATTTGATAATGTTTGATGCTGTGTATCAGTATTGATTGATGAGGAGTAATTTGTTTACCTTAGAGTCCCAAAATCAATGAGCAATCTGGGATCCATAATTCACAACTCTGCCACTGATTTCTTCAATAGATTTCTGAATCGCTACTGTATGCATTCAACTGAATGAAGTACACTGTTCTCTCCAGCGATTGGCTGCAGCTTTTCTATGATTGGTGGCCTACTTTCTTTCAGTTATATCTGTACTATTCTGTATTTTCTATTATTAATGAATTAAAGGACCATTCACATTTATTGATGTAAATGGATTGTGTCCTCTTGAGTCTTATCCATTATAAATTAATTGATATTTAGTAGGTTTGATTGTTTTAGTATCATGCTCCCAAACAAACAGGAAGTAACAAGTAAAAAATAAGGAAATCTGTATACATATATGTACATTAAATTTTCACCATTGCTGGAAAATGCAATACTCAGTATGCTTTGTTTCTTAATTCTTTGTACTTCCATATTTCTGCTTTAGAACTTGAAATGTTCATATTCTGTCTTTGAACAGCATGCAGCAGTTCACAATGTTGAGGTACTTATCTAATGTCCCTGTTTGCTTTTCTTGTCTATGTAAATGTGAGGACTGTTATTCATGTAACCCCCCTTCCTCCAAAACTATTGAGGATTTCATTTTAGATGCATTTTGTGGGTAACTTTCTCCTCTCTCTGCTTCTGTTTGGTTTTCATCTACATGTACATATCAATATTTGCAAGTCGGCCTTTGTTATTTCTGTATTATGAAGCCTTAGCCATGTCCTAATGCATTGATTGCATTCTGGTTTTCTTTCAAGAGAATTGCTTTATTATCAAGTCTCAATTAGATTATCTTGTCAGCATTGGTGTAAGAGTAATTTACTATCAACATGATCAGGTCCATAGTTAATTAAGCAGCAAGATATATGTTTATATATACACAAGTAATACATATATTCCCTGTAGTTTAAAGAGAGACCTAGCTTGGTATTGCATTCAGATCACACCTGAAAATTATAGTCTCACAAATGTTTGAACTGTTCATTCAGTTTGAACACTAACATATATCTTACAAATTTATTATACAGCACAGGATCTCCGTGTGATAAGCATAAATAAGTAATACATTATTTATTTTAAAAACAGTTTTTATTTGTAAATTTCAAATTGTTAAGATGAATTGGTAGCCTTTGAGATATATCCAAAAAGTGATTTAGTCTTTTATGAAAAGGATCCAGAAAAGTGTTTTACTTAGTCAGACCATCTTGTCTGTCTTGTTTTCAGGAGATTGATCCCTTTTTAAACATTTATTCTAAAAGCAGTGTAATGTTAAATTGTGAAATTAATTATAAAAGAGTATTATTTCTTTTAATGAGCTTATTAATATCTCATGATCAAATTATAATAATTTTGTTATGAACTTCCAATGGCATATATGAAGTCTTAATGTTTAGATATAATTCTATCTAAATGACAATGTCTTAAGTTGCATGAGGCTGGTTGTTTGCTTCAAGGTTGCGGTTGTATGTCCTTTATACTCTTTAAAATTATCATTGAACCATTATAATGGGAACAGATAGCAGGGTGAAAGTGAAAGTTAAATTATAGCAGTAGTTTTCCTATAGATAATATGGTGGCAGGGAATGAAAGCACGTCAAATAAAGTGTAAAGATCTGTGGATGAGTGTGTTCTCTTGCAATAATCAATATTATCTGTTTGTTTTACATAATAGTTTTCTTCTAAGTGTCTTGCAGAGACTATTGGATAATCTCAATGGTGTTGTCAATGCTAGATGGAAGAACAATGGCTGAATTCATAGGTGGCATGAAAGACTGATATGTTTATGCTCCACTCTATTCATTTAGATATATTTATTATATAGAAATTAATTAAGACTCTTGTGAACAGTTGTTATCAGTGTCGTGTCTGTATTGCATAGAGCTGCTAAAGGTAACATCAGAGAGTCTTGTTTGCCTCTATATGCATTAGAACAAGTGCACATGACTGAGTTTCAAGAAAAAGGAATATGCTAATTGCCAGTCTTGAGTTCAGTCAATTTTAGTGATTCCATGGAGCATTACTCTACAAATAATGCAAAACAATTTACATTCCTTTTCCTAAAACTTTCCTAAACCTAACAAATGAGTAAGTGTAAGTTTTCAGTTTATATGAATCATGTTTTTGTAGAAGATAAGATATGTGGACTTTATGGGAATTGATGATATGAATAGCTACACTATGATGAACTCTTTCTTGTTTTTTTACAGAGTGTAGGTATAGACAAGAGTGATATTCCAGACTTGGCCAAGGTATGTTGGAGTCAGCCTTTTGCATGTATCATCAAAATCTTCAAATATTACATGCATTCATTTGCAGCCCCATCTTGTGAAATTCAAGTAGTTGTATGTCTTTCCACTTTCATATTTGAAGGCTAGCTTCCTGTTGGGATTACCTTGTGGATCAAATTCCTTCCATCCATTTTGATACCCCTGATGACTTGTGACAGGTCCTGCTTTAGTTTGATACTTGTATATGGTCCCTCCTAGACAACTCATGTTGTCTCTTAATGATGGTAATGTAGCTCCATTGATAGGGCGAAAAAATGACTTGAGGATTGATATCATATCAAATGTTAAGTTAATATTTTCTGTGATAACATGGACTCTATACTATAACTAGCCTAGACTGCCCAGTGGTCATCATTAGTCATCACTGGTCAGAGTTGATCTTACTTTATCATGGCAGGAAATTTGATTGTGTATTATTGAATATTATTGTGTTGCTGTAGAGATACATGTAGACTTAGTAGTGATTTTGATGTATGTTGTAAATTCCTCTTGTATTGTTTTTGATTCTGTACAATTAGTTGTAATTTTCTAGAATAATTTGACCTTTCTGTTTCAACTTATTTTGATAATTTTTCTCTGTATTTCTTTGCCATAAAAGATTTTAGTGCTGATTTTGAGTAGGTTTGTTTTCTGTTTTTTCCTCCATAGGGTTTGAAGAGCAATGCACAGTCTGTAAGTTTTCTACCCAATGTTGCTAACTTGTAGAATTGTTCAGCAAGTCTTGATATTTCAACAAATTCAGTGAATTCAGCTTTGACAGTACCCAATTTTTGAATTTGTACTTTTGAGTGCATGATTCAGTTTCATAGTATGTGCAACTTAGTTTGAATTCAGACACCCTCACTTGAATTCAGTCCCACATTATTGTAGTTTTACATTTTTAAAATTAATGCATATGGATATACCAATTACATTTACCTAAATGCCATTCTTATTTGTATGTATAATTTCACATGCAAGTCTCATTGAAAATTCTGTAATTTTGTGAATATTGATCCCACAGACATGTATAAATATTTCAAAGAAATTCAGTTGTTAATCAACGTTTGAATTGAAAAAGATCAAGCAAAAGTTGATAAAAGGATTAAATCGGGCGATTTGGTCAAAAGCTTAATTCAGCTCAAATCCACAAGTCAATAAAAGGTCAATTTCAATGATCAATTAATGATTTGCTGGAGAGATTAAAGTCCTTTTTTGTTTGATTTTTAAAGTACAGTCAAACTCGCTATCTCGAAGTTGGAGAGGACGTGGAAAATACTTCGAGATATTCGTAGTTCGAGATATCCAAATTTCGAGTTTAGGATCACAGATCCTGCAGTTGTTAACGTATGGTGGTTATTTGAAATTTGTGATTATTATAGTAGATGTATGAGATATATATGTATTTATCAATAAATATGCATGAAAATGTGCATATTATATTGTTCCTAAATAATTAATCTAAATCTCATCATACCTTTCACATTTTATGAATATATAAAGAGACTATACTCCAAAACTGAAAACATCATGTTTTCTTTTCAGTAATATTGTAATTTAAATTGAATACTGGATATAACTGTGTTATACTATACTTAAAACCAAGGACGGGCTAACATGCATGTCATAGTTTGATTTTACTATCATTACTTTGCATAAAATACATAGACATACACATGGATTCGAAAAAAAAAAATAAATCAATGAATAATGTAAAGAAATTTCTTTAAATAAATGCAGGTATGAAAAAGCACTAATCACAGTTAATGTTAATTATTTAATTCTATGTTGAATTTAATAAGCTATTATCATTACTAATATTTGGTATAAATAACATGGTACGTGCGGACGCGATTGATTATGTAATATTGACATGGTCAGTTAATCACGCCACGCGAGCGACCTGTCATCTAGGGAAAAACGCCATGGGGGATATTGTCAATAAGAATCCAACTTCATGATAAACCAGGTAAATAAGAACTTCGGGACTTCGACATAAGCATGGTACTTGACATATCGGTGTTCAAGACATCCGGGGTGAATTTAATCATAATATGAAGGATTTTTTTCGGGACTCACGTTCGACTTTGAGATATCCTGGGTATTCGAGATATCAGTGTTCGAGATATCGAAGTTTGACTGTATTATTTTTATATTCTTCATACACTTAGTTATGTAAAATGGCCCAGTTGACCAAAGTGTGACTTTGGAACTCACTTAAGCTGTGTCACTCTGGAATTCACTGTAGCTGTATGAAAGTGGTACTCACTGTAGCTGTATCACTTTGGCAGTCACTTATATCAAGTTGGGATAAGATCCCTATGTAGTACAAGTGGGGAGGTCTGGTAGGGTACTGCCAAAGGTCATTAGGGTTTCCTCTGGAGGTTTTGGTATTCTCCACGGCTAAACACTGGGTTTATAGATGAAATAAATGTCGTTTGTATTAAAGAAATAATAAATACCTCTTATACATGTACATACAAATTAAAGGTAATGCTAACTATTTAAGCAAGCTTTATGTACCATCTTATGCATTCTGCTAATTTTACTAATACTCAAATACAATAATCAAAAAGATTTCATGTGCAGAATATCATAAGGGTGGTATTTTCTGATTCTGCGAAAAACTTCAAGTCTTTTTGTCATGTCAAGTCTTGTGTTGTTCTTTGTCTCATAAATAATTAATGTGAATGAGAAATGGCAGGTAGAATTAGAGTAGCAGTGTACTTTGTTTACATTGATTTTAGTTATCCAGGGGAGTGGAGAAAGTTGGAGCATTACTGGTGAGGTGTTAGACATGTAGAGATGGATAAAGGCTATAAATTTATAGAAGTAAATTTAGTTATAGGTTTTGTACAAAAAAAGTGAATTAATTCAAGTTTTGAATACTGAAAGTAATTCTTTATCAAAATTGTAGTAACAAATGAATTCCAGGCTGTATACAGGTGAACGCCATGTTTAGATTAAAATGAAAAGTGAAACATGTAGTAAAATTAACTTTACATATAATTGTGGCAGAAACTGGCAGTAAACTTAAAGCATTTTATTTTCTGTATGATTTTCCCTGAATTTTGTTTGTGCTTTAGATATTTGAGTGATACTAGGCTAGTTAGGTATGGAAGTCCTTGTTATAGTGTGGTCAATTTAAGCATGACATTCTAAATAATATAATGACATTTTTATCATCATTCCTGTCAAAGAAAGGAATTTGTGGAAGGGTGTTGTGTAATTTGTATTTCAGGTCACACCTCCAAAAACACTTTGCCCAGATTTTATGTTTTGGTATTATATGCTACATGGTCTCAGAAGCTCAGTTTTAATGTACTTTAGAGGTCTCTTGACCTTAGTGATGCCTTACTTCATAATACTTTTAGGGCTTTATGGAGAAAAGCACTTTCTGTAACATTGGTAGTTTTTATT
The DNA here is from genome assembly GCA_035048485.1 of Pteria penguin. Classification (NCBI taxonomy): domain Eukaryota; kingdom Metazoa; phylum Mollusca; class Bivalvia; order Pterioida; family Pteriidae; genus Pteria; species Pteria penguin. Next base: position 74,170,825 of record CM068581.1, on the reverse strand, counting down.
GACAAAATGTGTAAACTTGGGAAAAACGGAAACAGATTGTCTGAAAAGCTTTATTTCAATAAAAACAATGCAAATACCTTTTAAAGAGTTATTCACAAGTGATTCTGTTCTGCTAAGTTCATAAGCATATACATACTGATATATTGCATTAGCTATGACAATTTGAAATTTACTGTTATAAACTGGAGAAGATGGATCATCTTTTCTTTTTTGGGGACCAGGACTGATAGACCGAGCCAAATCAGTGTGTGATGAAGCTAGGGCTAGACTGTAGGAACCACATCAGATAGCAGATGCTTTTTATTCCTTTAATACATGAATCATATAATAGTATTACTGAATCACTTAAAATATAAACATTCAGGTCACTTTACGTGAAAACGATACTGTTGTGTATTTACATAACATTTTATACCTTGGTACCATGCAAATAAAGTCAAAGGCAGGAATTAGTCATTTATGTGATTTTATCGTCTAAGTAAATCACTGTTGAAGTATTTTTCACTTGGTATAAAAAGATTGCACATTACATGAAATTATCTCTTTTTAGGCCCCATCCAGTCTACTGGATGCATTAGAGCAACATTATCAGTCTTTAGACAGCAAGAAAGGGGCCACAACTCCAGGCACTGCACCAAAGTAAGAATTATTTGGCTATGTCAGAAAAACAAATGGTTCATTGCTGATTGATGTGATATGTCAGTGTTGATAGAGTTTAAGGTTTTTGCATATGAAAGTTTTAAGTTTAAATTTCGTCTTTTCACTGCTTTTGGACCTTGTCAGTATCATGCTGGAATGGTTGAAAAATAACTAACAGCGACATGGTATGGTTAACCCATAAACTGTTACCGAGATGTGTTGGTTTGAATTCATGATAAATCCAGAATGTTGAAAACATGTCAGAACTTGCTATAACATAGTCATGCATGGAATTTTAAAATTCCCAATGCTTTAATAATTTCTTTGTCATATTGCTCTGTAGGAACACAGGTTACTGACATGTTCTACTGTCATATTGCCCTGTAGGAACACAAAGTTGCTGATCTGTTCTAGTGGTTGAATTGGGATCACCTGTACTGAAAGCCAAGAGCTGAGTCACTACTCTCACATATGTTTGCTTACATAATCTCGTGGTCAGAAGAGGTTTAAATGTAAGACAGGATGAAATTTCTTCCTGATTCACAAAATTCTATTGATCTGTGACAAAGCTATATGAATTCATGGACAAACAAAACTGTGTGCTTGAAGGGTGATTTCACCAACCCTTTCATTTTTCTGTGTCATAATAGATGTAACCTTGTCAGTTGACTTAAGGATCATGAGGTTATGTGCTGATTTGGTGAGATTGTAATTTCTCACCATAGGGAAACTTTTATAGCTCTCAATGTCAAGTGGAAGAACGTGAAGAAAGACTATAATTTCTTTCCTTGTAGACCAGCAGGGTTTGCCTCAGCTATTAACACAATTTCAAATAATACGCCAGAAATCCAGATATCGGAAGAAGAAAAGAAGAGAATTCTCGATGAAGAAAATGCACGATTGCAGCAGCTCAAGGTACAAATGGTGTCAGGGATTTGATGAATAGATTTCTTAATAGCTTTCTTGCTGTTGCTTGATAAGACTAGGCTTTGATATGTCATTTTTAAAGTAGAAACTTTTAATATATGAAATTATGAGTGAAAATAAATACTTATAGAGATAATTTCAAAAATATTTCGACAAAAAACTGTTCCAAAGAAATTCATCACCAGAATGTGATGTAGATATTAGTAATATTAGTAATTCCCAAAATAGAGAATGCCAAGTGTATAATTCAGTCAGGAAACTAATATAATATAACTTCCAAAGCACACATTAACATACTGTAAGATCACACCTTCTGTTCAATATACATGTTTGTATGTTCCTTGAAAACCCTAGGGAAAATGTGCATAATATTCCAGAACAACCTTTGCCTGTTTTGTATCTTCCTAGAACACACTGCAAAAACATGTTTAACATTCCCAGAAAACACTGCATATTATGTATAAACAAATCCTGGAACTTTTTGGAAATGTATTTGTATCCCAAAAATATACTAAGCATGCACTGTATTATATAATGTAATGTCCCAAGAATATGCCTTGCAATGTTATATATGTATATTCCAGAAAACAGTGTGTATAATAGACAGAATATTCCTAGATCACACTGTACTAATGTGTATTGGATGTCCAGAATTTGCTGGGTTATGTGCATTGTGTTATTAGAATGTGTCCTGTATTATGTTCCCAGAGCACACTACGTCACTTATACAATATATAGTCCAGAAAAGTTGTTATCTGTAATACGCCTCCATGACATATACTGATGTATTGATGGTTCATTATATCTTCCACGAGGATTTACATGGGGGCTTTTGTATTTCATTCCCTCGTTGTTCAGATACTGTTGTTTCAGCGTGGTATGCATGTATGCTCTTCTTCACTCGGATGTACTTACATATCCCTGCATGTCATGGGTTACACTTATCTTAACATCCAGTGTGATATCGAGAAAATGTGTGTTATAATGTTCTGCTCAATGAGAAATTCTGTAAAGAAATCAACGTGATAGAATTAATCATAACTGTGTCAAAGAAAATGTTTTAATGAAATAATATATTAACCTTAATTTGGAATTTGTAAGAAAATCTACTTTAATTATTTGAATAAAAGTTCAAGAAGTTTTGATAATTTAAATTTATAGTAACATTATATTTAGAATCAAAATAACTGAGAACAGTTGCTACGATATGATGAGCTAATGCAAATGTACAATTGAAGAATAAAGAGTTTAACAGTAAATATTGAATCTATTTGAAGTGATTCGTAAAATATACTTATTTTGTTATATTGTTAATTAGGATTCAGTGATGACCTTTTTCTTCTTGTTGTACAGTAAGAAGCTTAAGAGTTTTGTCATCAGTATAGTTTGTGAAAATAAAGGCAGGAGGTTGACCAATGCAAGAACGGTTACTTGTTCATTTTCTATATATTAAAAAACATATTTTTTAAATGGCATGAATTCAAAATATATTAACTGGGTATATATATAGATGGATAATATTGTTTCTTACTCCAAAACTACATATTGTATTAAAGAGAAATTTTGATATGATTAAGACTGTGTTATAATAGTGTGGTGTTATATGTGTCTTTATATATGAGAAGTATTCCTTGTTTGGCATAAAACAATACATAGTCAAATCAGACTGATATTTGCATATTGCTATTGAATTCATACATGTACATTGTACTACAATAAGTCATTGTAGTGGCTATTGGTCAGCCTCCTCTGGCATTTTTCTCTTCGCCTAGTTGCTAGCATGCATTTGACTATTTTTGTTTTCATATCTGAAGGCTGAGAATACCACCACTTCCTCTGACTCTGCTAATCAGGTAACCATGACAACTTATTAACAACTTGTTGTATTTAGCTGAATATTTGTAATATATCAGAGATTATGTTTTTACCATTATGTTAAGCAACAGCTTAATGTTTTCTGTATGATTTCACTGAATTGGGAAACAACAGTTTAGTATTTTTGTTATGAGAAATACAGTTAGTATTTTCTGTTTGTCTTCACTATTGAGGGATCGCCAGATAAAATTTGAACCTTGCCCATTAAGTAATTTCATTATGATACCAGTTACATTTATATTTAACAGATCGTTTATTTTTGAGACAATATTGAGAAAAAAAAAGTAAAAAAGAAGTGTCAATAGGTGTGATGTTGAATATTTGGCGATCGGTCAATTGTGGAATCTATAGATTAGTGTTTTCTGTTTGTTTTTAATAGAAGTTCCAAGGTCAAGGGATATTGACCTTATATAAGGTTTTGATACATTTATTGCTAGATCTTTTTATGGACGAATACAAAAAATGCAGGATCTCTCTAAATTTTTTACTTTTTTCCACAATATCTTTACTGGATTTTTATGTGTATATCTTTGTGTTCAACTGAGAAAATCTCCATGGCAACATTGAAAATATAATATTTTTCTGAGGTCCAAACAAAGTTCATAGTTAAGTGTGTCAAATTTCTGAGTGGAAAATAACAGCAGATTTTAAGACATGTTAAATATACGTGTCAATTTGTTGGTGAATGTCTGACAATTTTATTTCTTCCATCGTTCCTCGTAATGAGAATACTCAGTCAATGTAAGGCTTTGCACGTCTTGTACTGTGAAAGTAGGAAAAGTCTTATAAATTATAGATATAGAATATCTACTAACATAGAATCACAACCACAAAAGAAATTAATATTGTAGTCAGCAGGTTAACACTAAAGAGGTTTCAGTTTGCTGAAGCATTGTGCTGAACCTTCTTGTAGTCTCTCATCCCTGTAGCTGCAAGTTGTGGCCCTATGAATGATAGGGCCACAATTCCTTACGTTGCGTAAACTTGCAATTTTGATAAACAGAATGGCCAGCATGATTCTACACATTTCGGCATTAAATGGAGCAAATATCTAACTTATATAAACATTAAGCAAACGATCCGCAATAATAACTTGCCCCAATCTGTCGTCTGAAGGCTGTACACACATTTTTTCCCTGTGTCATATTTGCCGGTTTCTTTATACGTAGTTTGAATCATCCACATGTTTGCCTCTGCTGCCGCAAGTACCAGTTGGTGGCATATAGGAAGGTTCATTGATGTACCTGCTGGAGAAAAGTGGTTCTCCCTTGGTACTTTGGTATCTTCTATCTACAAAACACTTGACACCACCTTATTGGTGGTGTAGGCTTATCAATATAAATGCAAACTAAAATCTTGACATTGAACTGTTCATTGTGGATTAGGTATTATTAGATAATAATGGTAGATTTTTTCTAGTTATTGATTTGAGTTTACTGAATGTAGTGGGTTGTTTTCTAAGTCATTTCACCGTGAATGAATGTACATGTAGTTGATTGTTTTGAGTATTCGTTTAATAGAGAACATAGTCTAAAGATGTAGATTATATGCTAAGTATTCAGTGTGTATTAATGAATGTAGTACATGGTTGGTTTATTCCTATCTCACAAAGTCCCAAGTTAAACGTTTATTTGTATCACTCTGGTACCACTTGAGACTGGAAAAACAACAATATGTGTCACCACTATTCTTATAAAACAGTACTTCTCATATGATTAGTACTATTGTAGTGGATGCTAGTGTTAGGCTAGTGTAGTTAATGCAGTCAGTGATGTTCAAGTTACATGATTAGTAAAACTCTATTAGAGTTGTTTTACAACAACATATTAGTCAGTCATCGCACCTTTTCTTTAGCAGTCACTTTCTTTATATAATGTAATTTTGAATTGCTTGAGAGCCAGAGTAGCGTGGTTCAGGGCAAAGAGGTACGAGTCCTGCCGACAATTCTTTGGTGTCCTTTCTCAGTTGAGACAGTAAAAACCAATGTCCAGGTAGACCTTGTCATGTTAAAAATCCCTTGATGTTGTGGATGGGTCTGTCGCTCAGATATTCTATGCCAATGCATCAGACGGATTCCATCACTATATAACATACAAACAATAATCCTGGCATGATGTAAAATAAGGAACAAATGAATTGAATGCAGGTGTTTTCTGTATCATGATGCAGACATCATCATAAGGTTGATAATTATTTGAGATGTTTTTAAGGACACAAGTCTTATGTTGAGGTTTTGTTATATTGAATATTACTGATAGATAGGTTTCGTTAGCATGAAATGTCATTGGGGTTACTTGTGACGAGTTGTAAGCCATTTTTTAATTAAATAACTGACTATTTTTACACAAACCAAAATCAGATCATGTTGGAAATTTTTCCAGACTTGGGATCCTTTCTGTATTTTTACAATGGTAATAAAAGTTTTGAGATATTTAACAGTGTAATGAATATGAGGCAGAAACTCCAGCTTGACTACAAACATGGCCGACATTAGGAGGTAACTCCAACTGAATTACACTGCTAATGAAACCTGTGTAGAGTCTATGTCCTATATATTGAGTTCTTATAAATGTTTTGCATCAGTTGAATCTGTTGCAACAATAGATATCTGTAGAATTTAATTGATAGCAAAGGTTCAATGCAGTATGTTGTTGAGGGATTCGTTTTTGATATATAGGAGACCCCTTCACTGACCAGCTTGCTTATTCCCATAAATGCCCAGTATGTTTGTTAAGTGGTATATTAGTAACGGGGAACTCCACTTTATAGCTATGTGCTAGGAAGGTTTTTTTTTGGAATATAAATAGTAGTGGAAGTCAAGAGCATACAGTCGTTGTTTTATTTTTCTTCTCATCAGTATGTCTGTATATCTTCCTTCTCAACTCCTTTTCAGTTTCTAACTTGGAGCACAAAATTAGAGAAGTATACTGGACAATACTAGACAATTTGTAATCTGAAACATTTCCCCTAACATCACTTTCAGAAAACTAGTTGGCATTGTTTTGCTGAGAAAATTAGATAGGAAGCTATGGAATAAAAAATTGTATATTTTGATGACTTTTTTTTTTTTTTTGAGGGGGGGGGGGATAAAAAATCAATACTTTTTGCAAATATCGGTACTATGTATCCTTCATTCATCTTTACAGAGCAAAACATAATACACTTAACCTGTAAACAAGTGACAAACACTTCGAGCCATTTATTGAGTAATATATTTACTTTACGTAATAGGTGTATAATTACATATAATATATTATAACTTGCTGTAAGTGTGTGTATAGCATAAAGAAGTAAAAAAAATTAGAATCATCTAATTGATATTTAAGTAATATTTGGGCGTACATGAATAGTCAAAATAGTTCACATAAGGATCCATTCTGTGCACAAATATTACAGCACTTGTTCAGTTTTTACGCACCCGTAATTGATGAGACATATTATGGTATAGTGTTGTCCATCTGTTCTGGCCTTGTAGGCAGGATACAGACAAAACGGTCAGGGCTAAAATGGTTAAACTTGGTACCTCTACTTCTTATGCCAAGACAATTATGCCTATTGCTTTCAACATCAAAGGTCAAGGTAATACATGTAGTACTACTTGGTATAAAACTGTTGTAGGCAGGATACAGATCAAACCATTGGGGTTAAGACTGTCAACTTGGTACAATTACTCCTCATGCCAAGACAAATATGCCTATTGTTTTTCAAGGTCAGAGGTCAAAGGTCAGAGTCGAAAGTACTACTTGCTAGGAACCATTACATAGTACTTCTTGGTCAGAAAACCATATAAACAGAATACAGAATGAACTATTGGGGATGGAACAATTTAAGGTGGGAATGTTTCCATACTTTCAAGATCCTCCCCCTTCAAACTAAGCAATGGGCGTATTATGCCACACTAGGCTTTGCTCTTGTTGTTTCACAATATATTGAAAAAAAAAATTTATATTGGTACCAGTCATGCTTAAAGTTTGGCTTTAAAATTTTCCCGTAAATTGGACTGATGCTTTAGTAAAATAAGATCTGTTTATAAATCACAGGAACAAAGATTAAAAGAAACTGGGGGACAACAACAACAAGCAACTCAGAATGCCAGCAATCCCTTTGGTGCACCGGCTTCAACACCAGACAGTATGTTTGGATCTCCTTCAAAATCTCAACCAGATTCGGCCAAACCTAGTGATGATCTGCTGAACCTTACAGGCAATCCGTTCGTACAGAATGTGCAGAATGTCATGGCAATGAACGCTGTCACATCTGCGATGAATAATCAGAACTCTTTCGCTACTCCCCAATGGAATGCTGCCAATCCTAATGTGCCAGGTAAGATATTGTTGACAAAAAGGGTGGATGTTTTGTATATAAAATTAAAATGTATTTATTGTATACATATATGTATATATATATATATAAATAAGCTTGGCCTATATTCAAGAATTTCTGACTTTATATTAACAGAATTTTTTTCATGTAGTTAAACACATTTGTACATGTATACATAATTTGGCATTATACTTAGTAACTATGTTTACTGTATACAGGAAAACTTTTGCTCTTGTTTTATTTTCATACCAGTCGGCCCACTTCGACAAAGTGAATTGTTAAAAAAATATGTGAAGGTGTGGTGTGTGTACCTTACTTTCAGCTTTTATGTTCAGAAATCTTTTAAATCCTGATTTAAGATTTATTCTTTTGTTTTATTAATGATCTCATGCAGGAAAATAAGCTACTTTTGTAATCTAATGAAACTATTCTGAAAATGTTAGGCTTCCTTCAGATCTATTTCTGAGAAATAAGGTCTTTTTTTAAGAAATAAGAAGTTCCAATTTATTTTTATTCAACTGACATAATTTTGATAGACTTCCGTATCTGTAACATAATGAGATAAAATTCAAATATCTAGAAGCTAAATTATTCAAACACTGGAATATATTGTTTTTTGTATAAAGAGCAATTGACTTTCTGTATATAGTATATCGGAATGATTTTTGAATTATGCCAAACCACAATATATTTGAAGAAAAATATTTAAGTCTTAAACGGTATTTCCAAAGTGATCAAAACTGTAAATATTTTTGATCATTTATTATATATCAAATTAAGAAGTTGTTTTATATTCTGCATGGATAAATTTCCTTGTCAATGAATGTGTTACCACCCATTGTCACATATCTCTACTGTCTCCATAGCAACCAGTGGAACATTTTCATCTGATGTTGATTTTGAAAAAGTTTTCCCCAATTCCACAAGCCAATCTACCGGTATGAGATGTCATTTTTGCATGGTCCATTCTCTTCTTTTGGGAAATTAGTCACCCATATTAACAACTAAAATGTCATTCTTTAGGTTTATTTTCGCAGTATTTTGCTTCTGCCTTTTAACTACGTGACTGTGTTTAACTTATTTCAAATATCACTAACATATGTTCTTTGCCATATACAGTGTAGTTTGGTATACCAATATTGAATAAATTATTAATTTCTTATTAATATTTTCATTATCTCCTGTAAATTTACTTTTGATTGCAGAAAAGGAAAAAAATCCACGAATCTATATTATCTTGGCAAACAATTTAACAATTATAGGAAAGCAATTGAAAGAAAAAAAAATATATATATATATATATATATAAAACATAAATGAGTACGGAAGTAAAAAGAAAAATGTAGAAAATAGATTCAGTTTAAATGAAAAATGTTTAATTTTACATGTATATGCATCATACTTCATCATAGTTTCTTTTAAACATTTTGCAAAGCTTACATAATATTTCAATATGCTTTTATCACATTGCTTCAGTGATTTATTTAACTTTTGTGATGCAGAAAGATAAGATATATATATCATTACTTATATCATAAGCATGGTTATTTTGGAAACATTCAGGCTGTCTATTTAATTGTTATGTGCATCTATATGAAGGAATATTAAATTATTGCATTGGCTTTGTACTTCAAAAGAAATTCAAATTTGAAAAAAAAATTTAACATGAACAGAATGATGATGTTCTCATGCTATCATGTAAATGAAAGCTTTACAGAAACAAAATCATATTATGAATGTTGAAGTTAATACTTGTAATAATAACTGATATTTATCACAGTTTCATGCAGATAATGATAAACCCCCTACATTTAAAAAATGAATTTAATCTGTTTTTTTGTTGGATGGAGGTATACCACACAAAAAAGGACAGAAAACTGCATTGTTGTGCATATTGCATGATGTATAAGTTTTCTGTCTTTTTAGCTAACCTGAGCCAAAGGCTCAAGTGAGCTATAGTTATAATGTGTCGTCCGTCGTCATCCATCCGTCGTTAACTTTTTCACATTTTTGACTTCTTTTCTGGAACTGCTTTGCAGATTTGAATCAAACTTTGTATATATGATGTACTCAAGGTCCCTTTCTAAAATTGTGTTCGGAATCCAGATTCCCTCAGGGGTGGATCCAGATCCAAAAGTGCCCAAAACGGTACCCCTCCTCAAAAATCTTCTTTTCCAGAACCAGTGCATAAATGGGGAAACTAATTGCATTTTAACAGTCTATAAAGATGGGTTATCAAAAATTGTGTTCTAATTACTAATTGCATTTTAACAGTCTATAAAGATGGGTTATCAAAAATTGTGTTCGGGGTTAAGATCCGTCAAATAGAAATTTACCAGTTTTTGACGTGTTTCTGGATTTCAATGCAGAAAATTGTCATATTTTTCAGTTAATTGATATTGATGATTTCTTAATGACTATTTTGATCATAATTATGGTAAGGAATATTATTGTGAAAGAATTTTGTCAATATCTCTTCTTTTTTTATGAATTTTTTAAGACTTAAAAAAAAAGGGGGGGGGGGAGGTTGGCCATTTTTCACATTTCCAACTTTTTCTGCGAAACTGTTTGAAGGATTTATACATGAAACATGGTATACATGAAGTACTATAGGTCCTCTATGAGTTTTGTACATTCCATCCAAAGTGGTCAACAGATAATGCCACCATGTCTAGAAACTAGGTCTCACAATGGTACATATACCACTTGGTAATTAAAATATGGAGAGTAGCAGTTCAAATCCAGCTGTGGTCAAAATGTTTTTTCATTTCTTTACACTTCAAAATAAGTTTTTCGATGTTTCTCAACACTCAACGTATGAAATTAAGCCATTTTAAGTTGGATCTAGACAATATTTGAAACAATTGTTGTTCATGACCCAGACTTGAAATCAGTCGACAAAAGGCCCCACCTAAAGAAAATGACTAACTTGTTGCCCTGAATCACATCTTGCAGAGACAAAGCAAATGTTTTTTATTCTAGTCTGAAATAAAATTTGACATATTTTCAACATTTGTGTTGACTTAGTCACAGTAATGCAAAAATGAATGAATTCTTTCTTCCTGCATGACTAGGTACTCAGGTGAGCGTTATAGGCCCACTTGTGCCTCTTGGGTTTTTCCTTTTCTGGTGGTAAACCTCCATCCAACGAGAAACAAATTTAATTCATTCCTTATCATTTAACTCCTTTCATACACAATTTTATATTCTCAGAAATTGGTACGTTATGTCTGCACTATTTCTCAACATCTCTAAATTTCTGCCAAGGTGGTGTGAATATTGACGTTACAGTTATGAAAACGCGGGAAATTACATCATGAAATAAAAATATTAATGTGATATACCACTGATTTTTAAACCAATTAAAATTTGTGTTACATGTAAAATTGAATGATTCAGAAATAACCATGCTGAATGTAGTATAACTTTGGGCATGTATGTTTTGGCATATATATGCATGTGTTTTATTTAACATTGCACTATCATAGGATTGGGTGCAGATTCGGGCATGTTGCAGCCAGCACTCTCTCCAGAGACTACAGGTATCTTTTTAACATTACACACATACTCCAGTCATTACATGACAAAGAATGCATAGATAGTATTTGTACTAAAGTAAATTTGTCAAGTACCTATATCTAATACAAATGTAAAATAATAATGAATTAAAAAGATGTCTTCATGTTCCTTTTAGAAAGGCCTTAATTGGAGCTTTAGCTCCAAACAAAAGAGAGTGGACATAATGTTTTTGGTAGTTTGTCTTACACAAATGTTTACTTTGGCAGTTATTTGTAATAAACAAAGACTGTATGTTGGCATATATATTTTCACTACATGTAATAAAGTTCTTTCTTATGACCTTAACATTGAATTCAATACATGTACTAAAGCAGCACCATTAATCATAGGTTTGACCATTATCATAATGTTTACAAACTGATCTAGTAGAACTTACTTCCATAGTAAAATATATAGGTAGAGATCTGCTGAAAGCAAAGTAAAATAAATGGATTAATTGAAACAGAAAAAAAGATTATCATATTAATTATTAGTGTGCTGAAGTAGAGTGATGATTCAAGAGATTTGAGTTAAAATGTATAGTACAGTGCACTGGTACAAAGGCATTCAACTTTATAGGTTTCTGTCAACATTGTTATGGATGAACATTTCGTATTGTCTAAGTGACATTTTGATGTCAGACTTTATTTTGAACTTTAAGGGATTGTGATATTACTGTATGTGCTTATAAGATGTTGACAATGGTGGCTATTTTGCATATGTTTTCTGCTCTTGCTTGCACGCTTCCCACAGCTTCTGTCACTCAAGAGGAGTTATTTGATCCCAAAGCTTCTTTCTCAGGGGGAGCATCAACAAACACAACAAGTACAACAATGGCTATTGGAGGAATCTTCAGTCACGACATTCCAGCGACTAACGCAGATCTCATAATAGATGCTTCACAACCTGCTGGAACCGAAGCATCTAATCCTTTCATGGAACCTGTACAGGCAACAAAGGGAGCGACCATTGACCTTTTCTCTGATCACTCTCAGCCGTCTGGAACAAAATGTAAGGATTTGTTTACTGCTACTCCGTCATTTGTGCCAGAGTCTTCAAATCTACTTCTAAATACATCTCCGACTGCTGAGGGAAAATCTACAGATCTATTGGCAAGTCCTTCTAATCCATCTGGAGGAGGATCTTCAGACTTACTTTCAGATTTGATTCAGCCATCTGGGGGAGGTCCTACCAATCTATTTTCAGATCTGATTCAGCCATCTGCAGGAGGATCTAGCAATTTATTTACGAGTCCTGTTCAGCCATCAAGACCTGATAATGCAGATATTTTATCTGGCTCCCCTCAACTCTCTAGAGCTGGGAACTCATCTCTGTTGTCTGGACTGTCTCCAGTACCAGGTGGTGGACAGTCACCTATGTATATGAGCCCTGTGCATGGACCAGTTGGAGGAACGATGAGAATGGAAGCAACATCTTCTCTGGCCCCTTCTACAGGTTTTTTCTTTGTATACCAAGTTGTTTAGTGTTTGAATTTGGTTATGAGAATCCCTGTTCTATTTTTTTCTACCTCTTTATTTTTCTTGGAATTGTGTTGGATACCTGTTTATTTCTGTTGTTGCAGCTGAGATTTTTGATAGATTGCACAGTTGTGTATACACGTTGTTAGCTAGTGATGGAGAAGTAGGCCATAGGACGTTAATTTTATACACTTCACTCGTATCATTCCTTCAAACTTTGTGTTGGATAGCATCCCTAAGTTTATTATGATATTTATGAAATTTTTAAACTATTTATGGGGAAAAACAAAAAATCATACATTATTCATACAAAAATTTCCTTTGAAGAATGTTATTTCATTTTAACAGCAAGGAAAAATGCAAAGTCATACAATATCTGACAATGATTAATAAACTTCTGTACATCAAAGTACCTGAATTAATGTAATGATAAGCAACTGCTTTATGACCATTTTCCTTCGTAGCTTACACTGGCTCTCCAATGATGCCTCGGGCAAGCCCAGGTTAGTGGCCTTTATTAAAAAAAATCTGTCAGCAAGTACATAACTGTTAAAGTTTCAATTGATTTAAACTTATATCCAAACATGAAGTGTTAGAGTAAAGTGAAGAATTACTCAATGTTATTAGACATTGCCTCATTGTCTGTCCCCTTAAAAGAACAACTTTTGTTGGATCTTATTTTTCTATAAAAGACTTTAATCATGGACAAATCATTTCCAATCAACAATAGCTTCCATTATACTTTTACAGGGTAGGTCATTAAAGATGCTGACCAGTTGTATCAAACCACCAATTATGACCTACTTGACTGTAAAAACTGGCAAAACTTAGATTCTCAACGGAAGCATACAAATTGTAGAGCAAATGTATGCCATTTTCCATGTACAGTTGACTTGTCACTGATAATACTTCCAAATTTGTCATTAACTCAAGCTAATTTTAAAGTCCCCATTTAAAGTTTTTTATGTAAATATACATGTACCTCCATCACTCAAACTTGTGCTTAATTTGTACTGTTTTATATCAGCCACTCGAATTACAGAGAGTCAACTGTGTATTGATATCGTATTGTTTGGACTACATGTGTAAACAATAGTAATGTTATTGTTGAGGAGGAAGATTTGTTTATCTCACAGACAAAATGTTCATTTAACAAGACTCAAGTATTACGTGGAGTTGCATTTCTGTCTTTTGTGAGCAAAGAAGTTTGGTAGAAAAAAATATTGTCGCGCTCTGTAGATCAAGAAAAAACATTCTAAAAGTAGTATCTTTATAATTTCTATGTCACATTTTTGTGCAATGATAACATGGAATAAGTGTAGAATTTATTATGACGTCATCAGTTGGATGATTGGTTGGTTGATTGGTGTTTTATGTCGCTTTCAACAATCTTTCAGTTATATCATGACATGGAAGCAGGAGGTAACCAACCTCTTAAACATAGTGGCGCAACCCTGGAATCGAACCTGGTTCGTCGGCGCCGCAAGCCGAGCGCTTAACCACTACACCAAGCCTGCCCCATCATCATTTGGATGAACACACACCAATATTTCTCAGTTTTTAAATACAAGACATGTAGATAGTAATATATGTTTTGTATTAAGTGAAACAAAACGGATCAAACACCACTGTGTGGAAGGGATTGTTTGATCTTCTCACCCAGTAAGCCTGTTCAAGGATAAACATAAAGTATGTACACTCTGGTGAGACTCCCCGTTCCTACCTCATAGTGGTGTTTCATTATATTAATCTCTGTTCTCTCTTGCTCATTTATTACGGTATGGGGTTTCTCTGACACTTGTCGTCTCATTTCAAGCTCTGCAGCACAGAAGTGTCACACCTACTCTAGTGGATCCAGGTACACCTTCATGTTGTTTGATGGAATTATTTTACAAATTCAAATTTTGATGTCTTTGTGTTAAATTAAATATATGTAATTAGTATGTGACTGTTAACCATTTCTTTTTGCACTTAATGTGGTACTTTCTTTATGTAAGAATCTAATTGTTGTTTAATTCATTGATCGGATAAATATTGTGACTTCTGAACTTTAGTGATTTTAATGATCGTTTTTGTACTTTTATTTTATGTACCAGTATCATTACATTTATTAATTTTTTATTTTTTCTTTCTACACATATTGAAATTATATTCAAATTTTTACACCAACATTACTTTTACTTAATTTTTCTTGACCTTAGTATAACATTGTGATAAAAACCAATTGTGATAAAAACCAGTCATACCCCGTATAAAATGATTGTACATGTTGTCGTTTGAAAAATTTGAAAGAAGAGTTTTGCCGTGTTGTTGATGGATAAGAAAGGACATGGAATTTGCCATGATGTCAGAAGTATTGAAATATCTAGAAATTTGCCGTAATACTTTAGAAGGATTAGATTGATTTGAATGTAGCAGCTTTGCTTATGCTTTGCTATGTCTTACAGCTCAAGGTCGTGACAGTCCTGCAGAACAGGGTTCAGGTGACTCATGTTAAACATAGTTGTCAGGAGACATAATTCTTGGCTATTGTGTGTTTAGATTGTATCTTTGTATTTTGTTATGACATGTTGCAAATATACTCCATTGTTTTTACATACCTGTATGCATTTTGTATTTCATTTTATCAGCATTTTAATATGTACTTCTGTGTTACACAAATTCTGTTATAAACGTATGCAAATTCCACAGTTTATTATTGGTTTGCAGCTTTCATAGGTAGAGATAAAGAAGTTGTTTAATGTTGAGTTTATGAGTGTAGTTTCTTTGTACCAGTTTGATACATAATCATACAGTAATGGATTTATTCCTGTATCAAAGCAAGAGAATACTGTAGTACATGTATATCGATATAATTCTACTAGTGACTCAAATTTTTATCAGTAGATGAGAAAATGTTTCAGTATGCTTTGAAAATACAAAATATTTTATATGAAAATATCAGAAGTGTACATCAATATATGTGTATTTGAAAGAAAAGGGGGTTAATTGCTGCAGTAAATTTTCAACATGATAATATTTGAACCGATTACATTGATGATATTTTAAACATTGTGAAATTAGCAAACTGTATTATTTTAATGGATAAAGTATCTTAAAAGATTTGGTTCTTATTATTTTAATGGATTGAAAAAAGTCTGGTAGTAAATCTAACAATAGACATGTTGTTTCTTGTTTTAGGATTTGACGCATTTGGAGAAGTGTTGAAGCCGACAGTTGGTACAAACTCTGCTTCAGGGAAGTCAGATGACAAACTGATAAATCAAGATCTGGACACCAGCCTGGTACAGCTAGCAGGCAACCTCAACATCAAAGGCTCAGGATCACAAGTCAAGAAGTAAATCCTTTCTGCAGTATCATTTTAATCGCCCTTCTCAGCTCTCTCACATCATCTCATTCTAAAGTGTCTTCTGCTTCTCCCTTATTTCACTCTTTAATATTTCACCTCTCCCTTACTTCTTTTCTTGTCCCTTTTTTTTCTCTTTTTTCTGATACTTCTGTCCCATTTCTTGTTGGTTATTTAAAACTCCTTTTTTGCTCCTGGATCAAAAGATCAGTAGCCTATTTTTTTTTTCTTCTATTTGTCTGTCTGTAACTTCGTTAACCTTGCCCGTAACTTTTGAACAATAAGAGATAAGGACTTCATATTTGCCATGTATACTCCACTTAATATGAAGCCCCTTCAAGTGATACCAAAATCAATGAGCTTGTTAACTTGACTTTTACCTGTATGCCAGAAATGATTCTTCTTCAGCACTTTCTACGTCTTGCAATCTCAAAATGATTTAAATGACATTATTACACAATGTCAGCACCTAAGACCCTTTCATTTTGATAAAATTAAAATTCTGGTCTATGATTGTGGAGTTATGGTACTTTGTATGCTAAAAAAAAATCCTTTATTCGGGCATATGTTTCAAAGTAACACAAATTTGTATAATAAAGATTTGAATGATACTTTAACACACATGATACCTAGACAGACATTTTTGCTACAAGTGACATAATGTTTCACAAACACGTCTTATTCTTTGAATTCATACCCAAACTTGACTGTGGATTTATTCCTTCTCCTGGCCAGCTGATCTTATCATCATTGGAATATCCATGTTTCCTTTCTCCAGATTATGACTGCCTTAGTTGTCCTAAACTTGTTGACTAAAAATTGATGTCATGAGCTCCTGGCCTTTTGTTTGTAAAGGGTTGTTTTTGTTATTCGATTGAATTCTATAAATTCTCAGATTTCAAGATAGCTACATATATGATATTTTTGATTGGTTTAATTTAAGATTTGTCTATGTTACTCTTTCACAAGCTCGTTTAGCTTAGTTAATGAGAATTGTCTTGTGATCAAAAGGTCCCTGGTTTGACTCTTGCCATGGATGCACCAGTGTCCTGTTTTTCAGATTAGGCAGTAAAAACCTGTCTCCCACTGCTCTAATTGTTACAAAAGTATGTTTTTTGGGCAAAGCATCAGGCAAATGCTGTCACCACATAAGTGAAATAGTCGTGGAGTGAAGTAAAGCAATAATAAATCGATCCATAAAAGGTTAATGTATTCATAACATACAGAGAGTCAATATAATCCAGGAAACAGACTTCTTGGTCTGGAGGACTAATACTTAATGAACCTTTCACCTCTGTTATGTCAGGTCGGATGGGAATGTCTTGAAGGGTACTTGCCACAGGTTGGTGACATTCCCCAAGTACATGTACTTCTATTTTCTCCACCAAGAAACTCCTGCCACCAACATGTAGGTGAAACAGTTCTGAAGGGGGTTAAACAATTAACAAACATAGAATCATATTATAAAAGAGTTTTGTATGGTGATATACACACAGTTGACAAGTCTGACTCTTGAACTTGATGTCCCTGGACTGTTTAATCATCTAGATACATTAATGCTTTGTAGACAGCAACATGAATGGCAGCCAAAAGGAGATCAGAAAATAACTGGAGGAACATACTTCCAAGGAAAACCAGCTATGGCATCCACGACCTGGACACAACCAGCATACCCTCAACCCATGGTAAATAGTCAACCAAATCTGACTAATCAACAACCTATGGTTAATACTCAACAACCGACGGTAAATATGAACTCTGATTCTATGAGTGTCGTTCCCGCATTCTGTGGTTTGTATTTTTCACATTTGCTTTCCCTTTTTCTGCATTCTGTTCATGTCATGTGATCATCTGTTTGTTCACAGTCTGGTTAGTTTTTACTTCCTTTTATTCCCGAAATATTCACTGGAATTTCCTTTGTAAAATTCACTCAACACATTCAAAATTTTCTGTCTGTTACTGTTGTATTTAACACTTACATTTTTATGCACTGCTGGTCTGGAAGGTGAATCCGGACATGCTTTATATCCAAACAATCGCTGTTTTTGTTACTTATTGACCATTTTAAGTAATTTTAACTGCACACAATTTGAAAGAACAACATCTTTTTAAACTGTATGCCAATGGACATTTTAAAATTTGTTCATTTAATGTGATTTTATTGATTCATCAGGATTTACCTTGCATCAGGATTTACCTTCCCGACCAGTAATGAGTTTAATCAAAAATTTTGTTCCTCCTTGAGTTGGCTTTTGTGATTGTCTTCAAAGTTTTTTTTATGAGAAAAGTAATGCAGTGCATCCCATATTCAGCATTTAGTACGTCATGATGATACATAGGTATATATCTTTATGCTATTTGGCATTTAATAAAACTTATTGTTGGTTATTTTGAGTTGTAATTGGCTTTAGCTAATGCGTTTTTTATGATGTGGTTTTGGGATTTTCTTCTTTTGTTTAACTTTAGATTAAACAGTCTCATTCCTTTTGGGACTCCTCCGCTTAGAAAAATTGGCTGATATGAAATCACATGCATATTAGTTTGGATCTTCATTCAAATCAATCCCTGTCTGCATGAAAAGGAATTTATGTTGATTAAATCAGTAGATCAGATACTGTTGCATAGATAATTTTGCTTGTTTTCTGACTTTCACTGTAAGGTAAAGGTAATGTGTCAGAGTCTTTCTTTGGCAAAAATATGTGGGTTTTGTGACACTGTGAACAGTGAGAGGTAGGGCTTCAATGTTTCATACATGTACTATTTCTTATCACATTACCATTCTGTTTTTTACACTGTGGTCTTGATG
Organism: Pteria penguin; assembly: GCA_035048485.1. Classification (NCBI taxonomy): domain Eukaryota; kingdom Metazoa; phylum Mollusca; class Bivalvia; order Pterioida; family Pteriidae; genus Pteria; species Pteria penguin. The sequence goes on along the minus strand of CM068581.1, from coordinate 74,151,873 downwards.
GTGACATTTTGTTGTTTACATTGTGACCTTGATGGTGACATTTTGTTTTTATGCTCCCCGAAAACTTACAGGGGAGTATATAGTCGCTGTCTTTTCTGGGTGTCTGTCCGTCTGAGCTCATATCTCCTATACCTTTCATCAAAATTTGAACATACTTCACCACAATATTATTTAGGTTAAGGGCTTTAGGAAAAAGGTCACTCAAGGTCATTTCTGATGAAAGGTCAAGGTCACTTATTAACTATGACTTAAAATACCATAAAGTACTTAAATCTCCTACACCTTTCATCAGAATTTTATCATATTTCACCAAAATGTTATTTAGGTTAAGGGCTTTTGGACATAGTTCACTCAAGGTCATTTCTGAAAGGTCAAGGTCACTTATTAAATATGACTTAAATACCATGAAGTACTTATATCTTTTATACCTTTCATCATAATTTGATCATACTTCACCAAAAATGTTATTTAGGTTAGGAGCTTTTGGACAAAGGTAACTCAAAGTCATTTTTGAAAGTTCATGTTCATGATAAAAAGTTTTATTTCATAACTAATCAAGGTCATGTTTACTCATTTTAGTTTAAGATACTGTGATCACTTGTTGTCCTACAGTTGACTCAATTGGACATCGATATGATACATTGAGATTTGAAATCGTCATCAATTAATACAATGATTTTCTATATATTGAATCATTCATTTCCTTCATTATTGCTGTGCTTCTTGGAGCATCCAAGATTTTTTGTATATGAAATGAGTCATCAATTTCCTGCATTATAACTGCCGTTTGGGGAACATCCATCAGCTTTACTGATACTCTTGTTTACACTGTGGCTTTGATGGTGACATTTGGTTTTTTCTACTGTGGCCTTGATGGTGACATTTGAATTATATTTAAACAGTTTGGCTGTATTTAGGCATCAGTGTTTCATAAATGCTTCTTGTTTGTTTGTTAATGTGCTGTTGTCACATTTTATTGGACCCTTGTCTGCCCTTCAACATTCTTAAAATCAGGCAAATTGCCTGATAAAGAAGCATTATGATATGGATGTAAACAAGTGAAAGACAAAGCATATTCTATTAAGAGTGTTCCAGACAAAGCAAATTAATAGTAAATAATAATAATAAATATAATTGAGATTTCTGTAATAATCCCTTTACTCTGTTTTCTTATTCAGATGGCAGGACCAGGTATGGGGTACCCAGGTATGATGCAGGTAAGTCTACAGACTGCAGTAATGTTAATCAGCAAAGTCGGTGAAGGTGCTAGATTGTAACTACCTGTAGCTTTATCATTTCTAGCAAATGAATGGTTGGTGTCATCATATGTTGAATTCTTGGAAAAGGTTTACCAGTACCTTGTAAAAATTTTGTCTTTAAGGTTCCCTTCAGCATTGACCACTAATGTCTGTTGTGTATGTGTAACAAGCATATCTAGATGCCATTTGTAAAATAGAAAATGATGTGCATACAAGCATACTGTTCTATCATTTGTAAAATTCTTACATTTACATCAACTTGATGACCTTGTTGGTGTTGCAAAATGAAATTGTTACACTGTAATTCTTATGCTTTTAATATAGGAGAGTCTTCTTTTTCCCTTTACTTTAGTCAGTTATTACATATATAAGAATTAAGTAGCATTTATTGCTCCAGAAATTGAGTTATTGCAGTTGAAGCAAGGTTGGATCATTGAATTATCCTAACCAAGAGTGATATTTTTCCTTCTAGAGATAGCAATATCCCTTCATACAGCTTGTTAATGAAAGAATTGATATAGCAACTACATCATGCATCTGTGCATTTGCTCTTTGTTCATTGTATGCTCATCCCTGTTACCTTTTGGACTCTTTAGAAGATTTGTTTTGTAACAGAAATACTTATTCTTTACAAGCTGAGGAGGAGCCCTATTGATTTATAGTTAAGTGCTGAAACTAAAAGGCTGCATCCTGTGATGCTCAGGTTTTTTTGATGCTCCAACTTTTTCAGTTTTCAAAGATACTTAACAAAAATCAGTATAATAGTCTTAAATTGGTACATTTAATAACAAAACTACATTCAGGTTTAGATTTCGGTCTCAGGAGTGAGAATCTGGTTTGTAGAACACCTTTCATGTACCCATTGTGTAGTGTTTGCCCTGATGAATATGTTGGGATGAGAGAGGTCCTGTATTGATTCGGCTATACTCTAAGAATGTTTACTTGTATCTGTAAGATGGCAATATAATCTCATTCATGGCTATGCCATCTTGCCTAATTTCATGTTGTTTGGTTATGTAATTGCCTGTTAAGCATGTTCACTTACATCAGTGTGTGCAAAACTTACCTGCGCTTTACAGAACATTTGTCTGGTAAAGCTTCAAATTTCCATGAAATAATAATTCAACTTCTACTAGACCCAATTCAATTTTTACCAGATATTTATGTCATGTGGTGAGTTTTGCAAACATTATTTCATACAGCATAACAATTTTAAATGCAATTTATACAGCCTGGCATGATGGGAATGCGACCAATGGGCATGCAGCCTCAACCAATGGGAATGCAGCCAGGAATGATGGGCCAGCCAATGGCAATGGGTATGGGACAGCAGCCAATGTATGGTGTTGGAATGCAGCCAATGACAGGATATATGCAACAGCCCCGCCCTCAGCAACAGAATGGAAATGATCCATTTGGTGCATTATGAGAGTAGAAGAGGGAGGGACAGGAGATGGTAAGAGAAAGAAATATATCAAGGGATATACTATTATACTTTCATAATTCCACAAAGATATGATACAGAATTCCATTCTTGTTTCACCTGGATAGCAACATAACAGAGGATCGCTTTGTCAAGTGTCTGTGTCTGTCCATCTACATAGAAGTTGAACCTTTAAAAGGTGGTTAGCAGTCCTTCCTTCACACATTTTAGTAATTACTGTAAACCTACTTTGCTGGAGTGTTGAGGGAGTTCAGCTTGCAGTCAGAGGTTGCCTGTTGGAACCTGAGTGAATCTGGTCAGGTCATCTCAGTTTTTCATGATCTCACCTGAACTGTGCACTGAGGAATCACTAATAAGTTAATATGTATAGGTGATGCAAATTGATCAAATATATATATATATATATATATATATATATATATATATATATATATATATATATATATATGTGTGTGTGTGTGTGTGTGTGGTATACTTAACTAGGGTGTGATGATATATCTGTGGAGATAGTTAAACACTAGTCTGACAGAAATTCTAACAGAAATGTGACAGAAGGACTGACGGTGTGACTATAGTGTATATTATCTCTTAGTGCTGTTATACTTTGCAAGCAATACAAAGATGTAGAATTTCCAGTTTCTGTACAGTTAAAGCCTTTTGGTACATCATATTGCTGGCTGATATGAATTCTCTGTTGATGTATTTTAGGCTGACTCCTGAACCAGTAGGACACTAAGGACCTCAAGCGTTGTAAGAAGTGATGTAGATATCATATAAGTGCTTATGTGGGAACAAGTTGATATATCTCGATATATTATCGCTGTGTATCATCACCTTCACTTCACTCATGCTATTTAATCCTGGAAAGTGACCCATTTAATCCTGGAAACTGACCCATTTAATCCTGGAAAGTGACCCATTTAATCCTGGAAACTGACCCATTTAATCCTGGAAAGTGACCCATTTAATCCTGGAAACTGACCCGTATCTTGGATGCCTGCCGAGGATACTCTCACCTCACGTCTTATAATGGTTACATAGGGTCATAAATAGAAATAATGATATTGTGGTATATTGAAAACTAATGTAAGAAAGAATTATATGAAACAAATAGTTATCTAAAGGTCATTTCATTGATATATATATGTGTAAGTAGTAGACCAATTATGTGATATGGATAATAACCCAGTAGAGGTGCTGATTTGATGTATACCTAATTACCAGTACATTAGTCACTGTAAGGTGGGTAATTAACAGAAAAACAACAATTGTGATTCAGGTAATTACATATAGATGGTCTGATATGCAGTAAAAAAAAATCAATAGGGAGCCGCTTGCTAATGTGATATAGATAATTGCTATGAAATGAACTAAATTACTTAAGATAATTACAACTAGAGAAGCTTTGTGATGCAGATAGTTAGTGTTTCAGCTGATATTTATAAAAAAAAAAGTATCAAAAAAGGCTTAAAGAGTTAAGATTCATGAAAAACTTTAAGATATGTCTTTTTGAGGACTCTTTACACACTGCTGCTAAAAATATAACATATCATTGTTTTAGAGAGTTCAATGTTCTATTGTCATTCAGTCATTTATGAATCATTACAGTTTTATTTTAGTTTACTCTGGAATTAACACAGTAATAAACAAATATGTTTGTACTAACGCCCCAAACTATGAACTTGCACAAAAAATCTGAATGTAAATTTAATATCCTGTTGTAAATTTTTCACTGTTGTGCTGTAAGAACATTTCATTCTCATGGTGATACTTTAGTTGCTAAGTTTTCTATGCTGTATGATGTTCTAGACAATCAGTCACATGAGCAGTCACATGATAACTAAAAATAGATTGTAGATGCTAGAAATGTGTGTGCATAGTGAGGTAGGGGATGGCATCTTATAACTGGATATCATACAGTACTATATGGTCAATGTCTTACCTTAGATGGTATGTATATGGCTGAGATATATATAATATATTATATTGTTGTTACATGTATATCAATGTATTTAATATGTACATAAAATTCCTGTCTCGAACTCTCGGGACACAAATAATTTCAGTATCGTGTGATGTATGTGCTAGAAAAGATGGATTTGTCACAACTTTTGTTTATTACAAGATTTCTGTGATCAGGCGGCATTGTTTATTGGTGTGTTGAGATATTAGATATTCTCCTGATGTAAAGTTTGGTTTCTATAGAAACACCTCATTTTCGACTATTGAAACTCAGTTGAAACAAGTAATATCCTCTGGTACTTTTTTTATTTGCATGTTGAATATTGAATGTTATGCTATGTGACAGAGGGAGTACATAAACATTCCATGTTCTGCAATCCTTTAGAAGTTAGTGAAGGGCCATAACTCATTCATTCATTATGACCCTTACTATGTATATCTCAAAAACAAAATTCATATTGTCTTCAAATCATTTGTATTTCACTAAGCATGTAGGGCATTTCATTTATTACATCAAAATCATATGTTAACTTCATGAAATTTAATGAATGATTTTTGAAAAAATACTAGTCATTTTACTGTTGCCTTTTTAATTTTACTCTCTCAGAACTATCACAGTAGGGATAATGAATACAGGGCAAGAAATTCAAGGTAAATATTTAGCATGTAAGATATGAATTTTTTTATTTTTTCAAGAAGTCATTTTTGGTTTTATGCTATGCAAATCGAAGCATTGGAGTAAGTCTGTTTGTCATCAAGTTATGTGATATCTTAATTTCAGCAAGTTTTCAATCATTTTTTGCTTCTAATGTACATGTAATGAATGTCCTGTAGAGCCGCCATCTGCCAAGTCTGGCGATGTTTTCTATGTTGATGCAATAGTTTGTATGTAAGTGGATTAACACCACATTGTAAAGTGTATTCTGTTGATCAGAGTTTGTAGACATTGTGATCATTTTCAATAGGCACAATGCAAAACATGATAATAAATCAATGTCCACTATTGAATGTTTGTTTGCATATTTATAAATTGAATTTGAATTTCATGTAGATTCATGAAGTGTTAGACTTGATTTCAGTCAACAGTTCCAAAATTTTGTATGCCATCTCAGCTGACCTGTGCCAAAATCTTGTATTCAAGTTCATCTGAGTCATACACTCATGGTCTTACTGAACTATGTATACAGAAAAGAAAGAATTCATTTCGTCTGAACCATGGATCATATTTAAGCTTAACTGCAGTAAAGTTTTAAATGCAAGTTTTTCTGGTGAAATTCTGCTAAAATCTTTCATCCAAACTCACCAGAGTAGTAACTCACATGTGCCAAAATCTTGTACTCCAGCTGACCCAAGACATAGGCTTATATTGTAGCTTACCAGTGCCATAATCTTGTATACCAAGTCACCTGAGCCATTGGCTTAAAATCTTGCAAACCTGGGTCAGAATTTTAAGTATCAACTCATCAGCGACATAAACTACAAGTCTAGCTTTTCCGAGACGGAATCTTTTTATGATTTCACTTGAGTCATAGTGTGCTTGTAGTTCAGTTTTATGAGCTAAAATCGCACATGCCTTCTTTTCCGAGCAATACGCATATAGTTTAGCCTACCTGAGCCAAAATCGTGTTGACCAGCCCACGAGTTATAAAGTCGTAGTCTACTTGAACTGCTAAAATCCGAATGTCTGTTTAACTTAGTTATAGGTTCACAGTATGGTTCATCTGAGTATAATTTGTATGTCAGCTGACTTGAGTCGAAGGTTCATCCTCTTGGTTAACTATGCCAGAATCTTTCACAAAAGCTCATCCGAGTCAAAATCTTGTATGCCAGTTCACATAGCTGTAGTCGTGGCCAATCGGGAGCGGGCCGATCCGGTGGTATCGCACCCAATTGATCAACTTGTCTTTCCGGATTCGATCATTTCAGATTTTTTTTCAGAAAATGATTATCATTTGCCTCCTTATTTTTCATATGGATAAAAGTATAAACGGACACCACTTGTCACAGTATGTAAAAAATGTGAAGCTATGTACGAGACAGATGTCGCCACCATATTAGTAAAACAGTATCTCAAAACAATGAAACGATACTGCTAAAATTGCATATTCCGACCTGCTTGAATCAAAATCATGCAAACTCACTATCTGAGTTATTAACTTGATAAAATATTCTAGGTTATATGAGTGAAATTCAAGCTTATCACAGCAATAGGCTATTAGGTCTATCTTATATTATTCAGAATGTTGTATAAAAGCTAATTTGAGTCTTACTTCAAAGGCCTGGAACATTTAAGTAGTACGTCTTGAGTCTAGTTCACTTGAGCTATGCGTTGTAAGTGTATCTCACCTGAGTCATGTGTTTCTAGTCTATCTCACTTCATTCATGTCTAAAAGCTGGCTCGGCTGAGTCATACGTCTGAAGGGTATCTCGCCCGAGTCATGTCTCTAGTCTAGCTCACTCACTTGAGTCATGTCTAAAGGCTGGCTCACCTCATCTGAGTCAAAAGTCTAAGTTTACCTGCAGGTGGGTCATGAGTAAAGTCGAGTTTAGCTGATCCAAAATTTTGCATTACAAATCTCTTCGGTCATAGAACACATGGTCTAGTTCAGCTCGACCTGAATCATAAATACCAACCTTTCTGAGTCATAGGAAACTAGCCTGGCCTACCGGTGCCAAAATCTCGTATGTCATTTCATCGTAGTCGTAGACTCGTAGCTCAGTCACGTGAAGTACAGACCCATTTATTATAAGGGAGAGCATTTTTTCATATGAAGAAGTAAATTTTTCAACTTTCTGTAAAACCATCAAGCAATTTTGAAATAAAATGGAAGTCCCAATGTAATTTACCTATGCAAGTCGGAAATCATACGAGTAGTAGAGCTAAAATCCATAGGCATCTCTAACAAGAAGTATATAAGAGGTTATAGTTATTGCATTATACATACAAAGTTGAAAATTAAGTTTTCTCAGAAAATCGAAGGAACAAAGAAGTTACAATAACAGAAGCACTCATTATCACGAGTTTTTGACCTGTCAACTAACTCAAGTGATCAAAACGATATAAATAGAGGGGTCAGTAAAATCCGCCACAATGCCATATTGTTTCATGCCGAACCATAAATGGCATTGTGATGTGTTTTACTTGACTCTCTATTTATATTCTTTTGATCACTTGAAAAGGGTCAAGAGGCCGAAAATTTGTGGTATTGAGTGTTTCTGCTTTTGTTGTAATCAGTGCGCTTCTCTTTGGAAATCTAAGTGTGTTATCAAACAAGAAATGCGTGTTCGACCTTGCGTAGCTTCGTCTATGGAGTGACTGGTTCATGGCCGAGGAGTCCCGGGTTCCAGAGACTCATCAGTGTTCTGATTTTAGATCACCTGAGTCGAAGGCCTCTGTCATCCGACATTAACTTTTAATATTTAGACTTCTTCCTCAAAACTGCTATGGGGAGTAAGCTGAAAGTTGATAGGGATTAAGCGCTCAAGGACCCCTACAGATGTTGTTACTTTTAGGCTAGATCCGATGGACCCAGGGGGGGGGGGGGGCGACATGTGTCATAAAGGATTTCTTCCTTTGGCAAATTTCATCATGCCGGTTGCAAAGGTCAATATTGACAATAAACCGAATGTATAAGATTTATGTCGATGGATGTCTTAAAAAGTGTTGTTTTTGGTTCCATTATGAAATCAAATTTTAAAGTCTCTTTGGAGTTTGTCTTATTCCCTCTTATCGGTATATTTCTTAGATTTTCTCCTTGAAAGTTGAAGCCGGTGTGACCTAGTGGATAAGGTGCTCGGCTCGTGATCGAGAGGTCCCGGGTTCGACTCCCGCCTTTGGCGCACCAGTGTTCTGCCTTTCGGATGAGACAGTAAAAACCGAGGTCCGGTAAGCGTGGCACGTAAAAGATCCCTCTTTGGGTCCGTTGCAAAGGTCTAAATGTGTATGCAATGCACTAGGCAGATGCCGTCACCATATACGTGAAATAATCGTGAAAAACAATATTCAATTCCTTGAAGGTTGCTTATTGAGTCTTTCTGATAAACAGAGTTATTTCCCATTTGGGACGATATCTGACGTAAAACATGTGTTACAACTATATGTTCAGTGTGACACTAGTTTCTGACTTCCCGTTGTTCCTATATGTTCAGTGTGATACTAGTATCTGACTTCCTAGGGTTCCTGTATGTTCACTGTGATACTAGCTTATGACTTCCCGGGGTTCCCCTAGGTCTAATGTGATTCTTGTCTCACGCTTTATATTCAGTGTGATACTAGTCTCTGACCTTCCCGGTGTTCCTGTATATTCCGTATGATACTTGCCTCTGACCTTCCGGTACTCCTGAATGTTCAGTGTGATACTTGCCTCTGACTTTCCGGTGTTCCTGTATGTTCAGTATGATAATTGCCTCTGACTTTCCGGTGTTCCTGTATGTTCAGTGTGATACTTGCCTCTGCCTTTCCGGTGTTCCTGTATGTTCAGTGTAATACTTGCCTCTGATTTCCCGGTGTTCCTGTATGTTCAGTGTGATACTTGCCTCTGACTTTCCGGTGTTCCTGTATGTTCAGTGTGATACTAGTCTCTGAGCTTCCGGTGTTCCTGTATGTTCAATGTGATACTTGCCTCTGACTTTCCGGTGTTCCTGTATGTTCAGTGTGATACTTCCCTCTGACTTTCCGGTGTTCCTGTATGTTCAGTGTGATACTTGCCTCTGACTTCCCAGTATTCCTGTATGTTCAGTGTGATACTTGCCTCTGACTTTCCGGTGTTCCTGTATGTTCAGTGTGATACTAGTCTCTGAGCTTCCGGTGTTCCTGTATGTTCAGTGTGATACTTCCCTCTGACTTTCCGGTGTTCCTGTATGTTCAGTGTGATACTAGTCTCTGACCTTCCGGTGTTCCTGTATGTTCAGTGTGATACTTGCCTCTGTGCTTCCGGTGTTCCTGTATGTTCAGTGTGATACTTCTCTCTGACTTTCCGGTGTTCCTGTATGTTCAGTGTGATACTTCCCTCTGACTTTCCGGTGTTCCTGTATGTTCAGTGTGATACTAGTCTCTGAGCTTCCGGTGTTCCTGTATGTTCAGTGTGATACTTCCCTCTGACTTTCCGATGTTCCTGTATGTTCAGTGTGATACTAGTCTCTGACCTTCCGGTGTTCCTGTATGTTCAGTGTGATACTAGTCTTTGACCTGTCGGTGTTTCTGTATGTTCAGTGTGATACTAGTCTCTGACCTTCCGGTGTTTCTGTATGTTCAGTGTGGTACTAACCTCTGACTTCCTGGGTTCCTCTATATTCACTGTAATACTAGCTTCTAACCTCCCGGGGTTCCTGTACGTATAATGTGATACTAGTCTTTGATTTCCCAATGTTTCTGTATGTTCAGTGTGACACTAGTATCTAACTTAGCGGTGTTCCTGTACGTCATATGTGATACTAGTCTCTGATTTCCCAATGTTTTTGTATGTTCAGTGTGACACTAGACTCTGATTTCCCGGCGTTCCTAAATGTTCAGTGTGATACTATTCTTTCCTGATGTTTCTGTATGTTCAGTGTGACACTAGTCTCTGACTTCTCGTTGTTCCTATATGTTCAGTGTGATACTAGTATCTGACTTCCTAGGGTTCCTGTATGTTCACTGTGATACTAGCTTATGACTTCCCGGGGTTCCCCTAGGTCTAATGTGATTCTTGTCTCACGCTTTATATTCAGTGTGATACTAGTCTCTGACCTTCCCGGTGTTCCTGTATGTTCAGTGTGATACTAGTTTCGGACCTTCGGGTGTTTCTGTATGTTCAGTGCTATACTAGCCTCCGACTTCCTAGGGTTCCTGTATGTTCACTGTGATACTATCTTCTGACTTCCCGGGGATCCTGTGCGTGTAATGTGATACTAGTATTTGATTTCCAAATGTTTCTGTATGTTCAGTGTTATACTAGTCTCTGATTTCCCGGCGTTCCTAGATGTTCAGTGTGATACTGGTCTCTGATTTCCCGATGTTTCTGTATGTTCAGTGTGACATTAGCCTCTGACTTCGCGGTGTTCCTGTATGTTCAGTGTGATACTAGTCCCTGACTTCGCGGTGTTTCTGTATGTTCAGTGTGATGCTAGTTTCTGACCTTCCGGTGTTTCTGTATGTTCAGTGTGGTACTAACCTCTGACTTCCTGGGGTTCCTGTATGTTCAGTATGATACTTGCCTCTGACTTCCCGGTGTTCCTGTATGTTCAGTGTGATACTAGTTTCGGACCTTCGGGTGTTTCTGTATGTTCAGTGTGGTACTAACCTCTGACTTCCTGGGGTTCCTGTATGTTTACTGTGATACTATCTTCTGACTTCCCGGGGTTCCTGTACGTGTAATGTGATACTAGTATTTGATTTCCAAATGTTTCCGTATGTTCAGTGTGACACAAATGTCTGACCTTACGGTGGTTCTGTATGTCCACTGTGATAATAGCCTCTGACTTCCCGGTATTCCTGTACGTCTAAAGTGATACTAGTCTCTGATTTCCGGGGGGGGGGGTTCCTTAACATGTAATGTGATACTATTCTCTGACTTCCCGGGGTTCCTGCACGTTTTTTTTTTTTTTTTTTTTTTTTGCTTTTGGTTTTGTTTTTTTGGGGGGGGGGGGTGGGGAGGGACTAGTCTCTAGTCTTCCCGGGTTCCTGTACGTCTAAAGTGATACTAGTCTCTGATTTCTCGGGGATCCTTTACATGTACGTCTTATTTGATACTATTCTCCGACTTCCCGGTATTTCTGTACGTCTAAAGTGATACTAGTCTCTGACTTCCCGTGGTACCTGTACGTGTAATGTGGTACTAATCTCTGACCTCCCAAGCCGGCGTGGTCTAGTGGTATCGCGTCGGACTCCAGATCGGGAGGCCCGCTCTGGTCATGCTGGTGTCATGTCTTTCGGATGAAACAGTAAAAACCGAGGACCCGTGTCGTGGTATGCATGGCACGTTTAAGATCCCTCACTGCTTCGGGTGGGTCCGTTGCAAAGGTCAAAATTTGTATGCCCCGCATCAGGCAGATGCCGTCACCATATACGTGAAATATTCGTGGTGTGACGTAAAACAATAATCAATCAATCAATCTGACCTCCCAGGGTACCTGTACGTGTAATGTGGTACTAGTCTCTGACTTCCCAGTGTACCTGTACGTGTAATGTGATATTAGTTTCTGACTTCCCAGGGTACCTGTACGTGTAATGTGGTATTAGTCTCTGACTTTCCCAGGGTACCTGTACGTGTAATTTGGTATTAGTCTCTGACTTTCCCAGGGTACCTGTACGTGTAATGTGATATTAGTCTCTGACTTTCCCAGGGCACCTGTACGTGTAATGTGGTATTAAGCTCTGACTTCCCAGGGTACCTGTACGTGTTATGTGATACTAGTCTCTGACTTCCCAGGCCAACTGTACAATGTACGTGTAATGTGATATTAGACTCTGACTTTCCCAGGATACCTGTACGTGTAATGTGGTATTAGGCTCTGACTTCCCAGGGTACCTGTACGTTTAATATGATATCAGTCTCTGACTTCCCAATATTCGTGGTGTGACGTAAAACAATAATCACTCAATCAATCTGACCTCCCAGGGTACCTGTACGTGTAATGTGGTACTAGTCTCTGACTTTCCCAGGGTACCTGTACGTGTAATGTGGTATTAGTCTCTGACTTCTCAGTGTACCTGTACGTGTAATGTGATATTAGTCTCTGACTTTCCCAGGGTACATGTACGTGTAATGTGGTATTAGGCTCTGACTTTCCCATTGTACCTGTACGTGTAATGTGGTACTAGTCTCTGACTTCCCAGTGTACCTGTACGTGTAATGTGGTGCTAGTCTCTGACTTCCCAGGGTACATGTACGTGTAATGTGGTATTAGGCTCTGACTTTCCCATTGTACCTGTACGTGTAATGTGGTACTAGTCTCTGACTTCCCAGTGTACCTGTACGTGTAATGTGGTACTAGTCTCTGACCTCCCAGGGTACCTGTACGTGTAATGTGGTACTAGTCTCTGACTTCCCAGGGTACCTGTACGTGTAATGTGGTACTAGTCTCTGACTTTCCCACGGTACCTGTACGTGTAATGTGATATTAGTCTCTGACTTTCCCAGGGTACCTGTACGTGTAATGTGATATTAGTCTCTGACTTTCCCAGGGTACCTGTACGTGTAATGTGGTACTAGTCTCTGACTTCCCAGTGTACCTGTACGTGTAATGTGGTACTAGTCTCTGACTTTCCCAGGGTACCTGTACGTGTAATGTGGTATTAGTCTCTGACTTTCCCAGGGTATCTGTACGTGTAATGTGGTATTAGGCTCTGACTTTTCCAGGGTACCTGTACGTGTAATGTGGTACTAGTCTCTGACTTTCCCAGGGTACCTGTACGTGTAATGTGGTATTAGGCTCTGACTTTCCCTGGGTACCTGTACGTGTAATGTGATATTAGTCTCTGACTTTCCCAGGGTACCTGTACGTGTAATGTGATATTAGTCTCTGACTTCCCAGTGTACCTGTACGTGTAATGTGATATTAGTCTCTGACTTTCCCAGGGTACCTGTACGTGTAATGTGGTATTAGGCTCGGACTTTCCCTGGGTACCTGTACGTGTAATGTGATATTAGTCTCTGACTTTCCCAGGGTACCTGTACGTGTAATGTGATATTAGTCTCTGACTTCCCAGGGTACCTGTACGTGTAATGTGATATTAGTCTCTGACTTTCCCAGGGTACCTGTACGTGTAATGTGATATTAGTCTCTGACTTTCCCAGGGTACATGTACGTGTAATGTGGTATTAGTCTCTGACTTCCCAGTGTACCTGTACGTGTAATGTGGTATTAGTCTCTGACTTTCCCAGGGTACCTGTACGTGTAATGTGATATTAGACTCTGACTTTCCCAGGGTACCTGTACGTGTAATCTGATATTAGTCTCTGACTTTCCCAAGGTACCTGTACGTGTAATGTGGTATTAGGCTCTGACTTCCCAGGATACCTGTACGTGTAATGTGGTACTAGTCACTGACCCCCCAGGGTACCTGTATGTGTAATGTGGTACTAGTCACTGATTTTCCGGATTCCCTGAAAGTTCAATGCGGTAAATAATAGCGAGAACCAAGGTGATATATGACAATTTCTTTCGTGTTTGACAGTTTTAGAAGGGTCATTGCGACGCTTTACAGGTTTTAGTAAGGGCCAATTATGAAACAATTGTCTTCCTTTGTTACGCCGTTCATTGAGAGTGTTGACCTAAGAGTACCTAACTTCAAATCTACCCAGAGATGTAGTTCAGGAAATACGCTTTAAGTTTTCGTTAAGAAACTGTTGTAAAATCTTTGTGACTGTGGAAATCAGAAATACAAATAGTTACTTTTCATTTGCTAACTCATGTGCTCTGTATAAATTTCAAGGAAATTTTGTAACGAAATATTAATGCGAAGACTTTATGTATTTCTGGGAAGACATTTATTCACGTGATTCACTGTGAAGAAATCCCATTGCAATGGCTGTTTCTAGGTCATTCGCTTCGATTGAGTTTATTATTATATAGGAAAACGACATTCTGATTGAAGTATCTGATAAACTTTTGTTGGAAATATCTAGGCATTGTATATTATATTTTCATCTTTCAGTAAAAAATAAACTCATCTGGTTAATGAATACTGAAAATCCAAATATTTTAAATGCACTATGTTTTTTTTTTTTTTTGGAACTGATATGTTCCGTATTCTCTGCATATTATCACGAGGAAGTCATAAAATTGAATGACATTGACCTTTTAGCAAAGTCTCCTGGTGTTCCTTGCATTTCTGATTCTTTTCTGTTTGTATTTTATTATAATACTTTGAAATACAAATGTTATAAACTGATTTGCATTGTGACATGGGAAGGTCTATTTATATTATATAATTGTACTTCATACTGTTACTATATTATACAATTTTAAATTTATGACTTGAAGCACTGTCCCTTGGTGGTAGCTGTAGACTATACACAACTCTGTTTGAAAGCTCTACTTATTGCCATCAGAGACATATGTCTCTGTTGCCATTCATTAAAATTAAAAATCCAAATATTTTAAACCCAATTTGCTCATTTCCTGAACTAATTTGTTCTATATTCACTGCATCTTATCATGAGGAAGTCATATTGTATACGTTGTATATTGAACTCGTATTATATAGACCTATTAGCAAAGTCTCCTTGTGTTCTTTGCAATTCTGCTTTATCTTTTTCATGTAATAATATTCAAAATATATACAAATGTTGTAAGCTGATCTGCATTGTGACACGGGAAGGTCTATGTATATTATATCATGTGACAATACTTTATGACTTCAAACAATGTTCATTGTAAGAAAGCTTGTTTATTGTTGTCAACGTATTGTGATGTACATTACCAATCATATATGTTATGTGTCATGCCCATAAGGGCCCTAATTTGGTCAATAAATTCTATTCTATTCTATACCTTCTGGCTTTCGGATTTTAAATCATGATTTTATAGTTAAATATTGGGATACATTTTTGCGTCACCTCAAAAAGCCTTATATTCCCCCATAGGTATGATGGTGTGTGCAACAAAATTCATTTGTAGAAAAAGCAACAGCTCCATGTCCTCGTGTAGTAAGCAAATGACCACTACTGGTGAATGGCCCCGTCTATCTGTGCTATCGGTCTTTGATTTTATTTTTCATTGATCCTCATCACGACATTCTATGGTTTTCATATTCAGTGTATGGTATTCTTCTCTACACAGGAATTTTCTGCTGTAATATTAATTTCCTAAAGGATAGATCTATGAGTATTTATCAAATTCAAGCATATTAGATATGTCTACTCGACCCCCCCCCCCCCCTTTAAAAAAAAAAAACAACAACAACAACAACACATAAATAAAATAAATAAATAAATAAATAAATGAAGGGGTTTATTAGTCCCGTCTGTTCGTCCGTCTGTCCGTCAGTCACACACACGTTTTCCGTACTTTTTTTCTAAACGCTTGTAGATATTCATCCAATTTTTGGTGTGCGAGTCTACCACCATGAGTTACAGATCAAGTTCGAGTTCCGTGTCGGTCCACCGATTTTTGACGGAATTACGGCCCTTGGAATTAGAAATTTTTTTAAGATGGCAGTTTTCCGGACTTTTTTTTTCTAAATGCTTATAGATATTCATCCAATTTTTGGTGTGTGTGTGTGTGTGTGTGTGTGTGTGTGTGTGTGTGTGTGTGTGTGTGTGTGTGTGTGTGTGTGAGAGTCTACCACCATGAGTTACAGATCAAGTTCGAGTTTCGTTACGGTCCACTGATTTTTGACGGAATTACGGCCCTTGGAATTAGAAAATTTCTTTAAAATTGCAGTTTTCCGGACTTTTTTCTAAACTCTTGTAGATATTCATCCAATTTTTGGTGTGTGAGTCTACCATCATGAGTTACAGATCAAGCTCGAGTTTGTTTTTGATTCGTTGATTTTTGACGAAATTTTGGACTTACCAAATTCTGTTATACATGCTGATTTGGACCCATTTTTGTGGTAAGTACATGTACTATTTTTATGTGAACTATATGTGTATATTGCATTTGCTTGCTCATTAGCTGTCATAATCTTGAATATGGCACCAAGCAAACTTTGAGGTTGTATGTGTGTTTTGGGGGTCTTAGTTTCCATTTGCCGGTAGGAGATTTAGTATTGCCTAAGCAATACTTTCAGAATGCGTGTTCTTTTTAATCTAACCGATTGTAATTTTGATACACATTCATAATTTATCACGGACTTGCAGCAATTTATTAATAAATTAATTTTTTTCTTACCAGAGAAATCAAGTTCTTTAAATTATCAATCCTCTTTTCTTTCCCCCCCCCCCTTTTTTTTTTTGGTATTTATTTTCATTAATGACATTATATATCAATTCTGAAAGTTTTTAATCATATTTCTATAGCAAGATTTCTGTTCAATTGAAATTGCTAGCTTTGATAATAAAGCGTTTCAACATATTTGTGGCAAGCTTCTTTGATTTTTTTTCGGAATCTAGCTGTCATTTTATATTTGTAGATTTTGTATGCGATATACGATATAGTATAATTAAGAAATTTAGTTTTCAAATTATTTTCATGAAATTCTCATGAAATCCCATTATAATATATTTCCACTTATTAGGAAATTTAATATTTGTGCTGTGGTCTCCCATAAATTTCTAACAAATCTGCATTCAAATAAAAGATGTTGGGAATTCTCTATACAATGTGTACAATGCACACAAAGATTATTTTCTTTTAGTTTACACTTTCGTAGGAAGTACTTACTGCATAAGATATTATTCTGTAAGTTGTAATTAAATTCTGAGAGTTTTTTGTCTTCTACCGAATTTATTTTTGATGAATATATGTTTTTGCCATTCTAATTTGTTTTATATTATATTCTCGAGATAGGGCAGACCGATGTGCAGGTCGATGAAATTGTTTTCTTTAAAATATTCTAATAAAAGAAAGAGGAACATTTCTTATCTATAAAATTGTGATATCCAATTCTAAAAAGAAAAGAATACTTATTGCTTACATTAGATAACAACACAGGAATTCTACTGAATTTTGCATTGCTTGTTTCAGAGCACATTTAATTATTCTAAATGCACACTTTCAGTTTTTGTTTGTTTGGTTTTTTTTTTTTTTTTGGGGGGGGGGGGTCTTTTTGGGGTGGTTTTTTGGGGCTTGTTTTTTATCGATCAGATTTCCAAAATTTTCTTCCGATGATTTAAAATCACTATTCTCTGTGTATAAATCCTTCACACACATGTATCCGCTTTTATCCAATGAGAGAAGTGTATTGATTTATTGTTAAATAGGTTCAGTGGCGGATTTAGAAGGGGGGCATTTTTTGCCGCATATTTACTAGTAAAAATCCAGATTTAGCACCAAAATGGCTGTCGTTTGGCTAATACACATGTGCCCCCACCCCTTTTCCTGGATACGGCACTGAGGTTATTGCACCAAACTGGTTATAAAAGTTTTTTCAACATTGGACATATCAACGGGACACCCGAGTGGCTGATCTTCTGTAGGTACTTAGGAAGAGAGGGCCTACAATTTCAATTTATAAAATTTCTAGAAAAGGGCAAACACAACAAACTAAAACTAAATATTGGAACAATTGGTTTTACCTATTTTTATAGAGAGCATGTGAACCAAGTTTGATGGCCGTATCCCATATGGTTCTGTCTGCATGTCGTTTGCAAGGTACAACTAATCAACAAATTTTAGAGTGTGACCTTGACCTTTGACCCCGGGCTTGAAAAATAATGTGCGTCACTTTGAATCAAGGAGTATGTATGTCAAGTTTGATGGTTCTGACCCAAAGGTTCTGTCTGTATCTTTTTTGTACAAGAAGAATTACAAACAATGTTATGACCTTGACTTTTGACCTTTACCAACACCATCCATCGTCCTTCTGTTATAAAGAGTATGCTTACGAAGTTGACAGTTCTTGCTCAGATCGCTCGATTGTTAACAAGGTTATCAACAATTTTAAACGTATGACCTTGAACTATAGCCCGTGACCTAGAAAAATAATAAGTGTTGTTCGATCACCATCGGTAGTATGTGTACAAAGTAATTTTACTGTCCTATGTTTATATATGTGATATAGTATACGTGTACCAAGTTTGATGGTCCTGGTCCAAAAGTTTAAGTCTGAATCACCCAATCCAAACGATTCGGTCTGTATCTTTTTTACAAAGTGTATTGACGATGTTTAGTTTGTGATTTTGAACTTTGATCCGATTTTGAAAAAAAAAATTAAAGGCGTTATTCTCTCAGCATCAGTAATCTGAGTACTTCTTTTGACAAACGATTTAGTTTGTATTATGTTTACAAGCGTAATCAACAATGTTTAAAGTGTGACTTTGACCTTTAACCTCCGATCCCGAAAAACAACATGGCAAGTTTGGCTATGGTCTGAGTCTATTATTACCTCGGATGACCTTCAACCCCAAACCTTGAAAAATAATAGGCGTCGTCCTTTCAGCACCCGTAGTATTTTTACCAAGTTTGACGGTCCTAAAACGAACTCTTTGCTCTTTTTCATATTTATAAGCTCAGTGGACGGACTCTTATACATACAGTTAGACGGCCCTTGCCATACAATAATACTAACGTCTAGATGGAAACGTATAACAAAACTCCATTTCATGTAAGTTTCGTACATCCATATGAAACCGACTTAAGGCTTGTCTTTTGATTGAAGTTGTAAGACTTGCACCGTCAATTCAGACGATGTGGAAGCTTCATTGCCGTCGGGTAAACTAGTCTCTGTATCCGCCACTGGATGATAATACATGTATACAAGTGTAATCATTCTACATGTCAAACTGTTTCTCAATAAACAGCAGATCTAATGATAATCTATAGTCAGAATCTTCATAAGTCTTATTGTTCGCATTCCGCACTCTTCCTGAAGTCTAAATAGACTTCTGGATCCGCCTTTGATCACATTCTCGGTACTATTCAACCGAAAACGCCTTTTGCCAAATTAAAGGAAAATATATAAATATACATTAAAATATTTTAACCTTTTAGGATAGACTTCGATAGTCGTGGGTTTTTTTTTCATTTGCTTGCCTAGTTATTCCTCAATCATGAAAATGTGCCCCCCCCCCCTTCCCTTTCCTCTCTCTACCACTCAAGTTTGATTTGCTTCCATCACCCACTGTTGATAGACTATCCATTACCCTTTTAAAAAGATCTCTCATTGTTTAATCGGTAATTTTTCAAAAATTAGTCGTCATTATGATAACCCTTTGTTAAAGCTCACTGTACTGTGCAGTAAAGTGGATAAAGCGATTAAACAGAGCGAAAGCCGCGAAACTTTGTATATACTCAGTTTCCGTGTATAATGAATTCTCCCTTGCAACAAGTGCTTCCGGGTTAATCCAAAGGTCGGAGAGCGTTGTAATCTATTCATTCTGTCATCTGTTGGATGCAAAACTTGAAAAATCCGGCAATATGTAATGGATTTATAACCTCGATTCAGGAGACGGTATGTACACACATCATATATGTTAGATCTAATCACATTTCTCTGTCTGCTGAATGCATTGCGCGGGTTTTTGAGGGAATGTCGCAGACTTCGATATGACCATTGAACGAATCGACTGGAAAATGTGTCTAAATGTCAATTAAGTACCTGTTTCTGCTCATTATACATATTTAAATCTTTAAGATGGATATTTACGAGAAACTTCACCCAAACTGAAGAGTTGAATCTGTTTGTTTATTGTGTCTGGCGGTACAATGTAGTGCCTGTTGCTTGAAATTATTTTTAAAAAATCAACATGCTTTCCTTTAGTACGAAGCCGTGTACTTGATACGGTAAAATAGTGTATTGGGATTAACCTTTGACGATTACTCATATATGATCCATAGAGTCCAGATGTGCTGCATGATAGGTTGTGTATTAGGACACGGTTTGCTTCAGTATGTCAAATATCTCCCGATCACAGCCTAGCTGCTATTTCTGTCTTACTCTGTTCTTTATTTAGTCTGTAGTTCGTACTATACACAATGATACAGTCATCTATCCAGGTATCTTGCCTGATAATCAGCAAGCTAATAATGTCTTGATTATCAGCAGAGTTATTAGGGAAGTATAGTTTGTGGGTCAAGCTACATGCAGTAGGATTTATATACTGATAAATTTATGCTGAGTTTCTGATAATTGATTTTGACAAGCTTTATCAGTCCATGATAGTAACAATATGATGAAAAGTTTCTGAAGTAATGAGTGGATTTACATTCATCATACATTTTTCATCAAATAGTCTATTCATATTCACAATCATATTAAGCACAAATTGTAATTTAGAAGCATGACTCTGAAAAAGAAGAAGGGGGTGGAAGGAAAGCAACAACAACAAAAAAACGAAAAAAATGAATAACAAATTTTGTGTGCAGTATTTTATGAAAACATTTTTATTTTACAATTAACATGAAATGAAATAAAAATCTCATACACATTCATCGTTAGAAATTCATGTACAGTAGATCTACAATCCAGATGTTTTGAAGAAAATGCACAAAACACTTGGGAAAAACACCCAAAATAACAGCAGGAATCCAGGTGGAAATTTACCTTTGTTGATTCACACCTTTGTAAACTACACAGTATATTGTGTAATTCTTGAATTTACACCTCGATGAGGGGCAGGCGTGGTGTAGTGGTTAAGCGCTTGGCTTGCGGCGCCGATGATCCGGGTTCGATTCCCGGGTTGCGCCACTATGTTTAAGAGGTTGGTAACCTCCTGCTTCCATGTCGCGATATAACTGAAATACTGTTGAAAGCGACGTAAAACACCAATCAACCAACCAACCAACCAACACCTCGATGTGGTCCACTGTGAAGGAAGGAAAAATTACAAAACACCTGGACTGTGCTGTACATATAAAACCAGATCAGCATATGTTGTTCTAAAATGGAAATAATGTTTAACAGTACATGTGTTGGACCCATTTGAATATCATGTACACTTATATATATATATACATAATATATATATGGATGTATATATACACATGTACATGAATATCATACAATCATGACATCATGTTATCATCATGGTCATGTGAGCATACATGGACTATTAAAATAGTCAAAAGGAGAGGAAATTCTGTTCATGTCGCTTCCAGTTAATAGGTCTTCTGTACTTTGTACCTTTACTCAAGCTAATTTACTTTTGAGTCTGAGTCTTTAATTGTTTAAAAAGATTTTCTAGTCTATATGATATCTGAATTTTTTGAAAACTCACCATCAGGGACCTGCCTTAAACTGCTATTAGAATGCTGGGGTATTTTGCATTTCCTTAAAATCCTAACTGAATTATTATAAAATTCATAAAAATTACCACTCCTTCTGCTTCAGTATTTCTATGAGTCTGATAGATGTCTAAAAATATCCATTTGCCCGATTTTATGGAAAAACCCTAGTAAAATAAATGCTTCCTGTACAACTTGTTGTAAATTGTACAAACTTTTAATGTCATTTTCTGTGACATCACAATGCAAATATTGACTTCATAATTAAAACCCAAGAAAAAGTGCATGTAGCATTGGTACAACTTCTAACATCACATATTACAGAGATTAACGACTGCAAAATCCACCGAGCTGTTTGTAGACTATCGTATACATGTATATCATGTGATTGGAGTCATGCAGCAGTGCAATTTTCTTAGTGACTTGTGTACATATACATGTAGATATGCACATTGTATAGAAAAATTGTGAACATTCCTATAGTACTTTAAGAATACAGGTTTATGGGCACCTGGACCCTTACAATGTAAGTTTTGAAGTTTTGGGGCCTAGCTTAAAATGTGGTAGAAGTGGGAGACTGTGTGAGTACTAGATATCCTGTCATGCTCTTCCTTTTATTATTATATGAACACAAAATTTGACATTACAGTACTTAAGGGTTTTGGAAGTCTCAAATGCCCTACAGTTCTTAAAAAACACTAAAAATCTCTTACTTCATAAAGATGTTCAACATTACAAAGGGTTAATAAAACATGTAATGGTAAAATTAGATGTTTAAATTTCATTAGACCCATGTCTCTTTTATGTGTTACTCTGTATGACTAAAGCTTGGAATATGACAATTTAGCTGAAACTCTTTTCACATTCAAAGACAAGTTTGACACACTAAACAAATTCTAGCTAATTCATAGCTAATTTTAAAGCTATGTATAGCAAATGTACTTAAGAGCATGATGGGTAGTATTTAAGTTGTGCACTTGTTTTTGTGTTTTAGAAATAATCAGATGATGTGCAAATGTAACTTTGCTAGTGTGAATTTACTGAAAGTGGTATAAATCAACAAAGAAATGCATTTGATAGAGTGTCTTACATTCAATTCTACATATACTAGTAGCTACCTACACACTCTTACCTTCCATACAGGATTTATTAATTATATCTAGCCTAAGGGATCTTACACTCCACTGCTAGCACTAGTAGCAGTCTCAAGAACATTCGTTTCCAAGAAAAAAACTTGTTCATTTGTAGCTCCCTAATGAACTCTCTTTTCAAACAGGCGTTTTCGTTTACTCTAGCTTCCTTATGACCTGTCCTTTCCTAGAGAGGTATCGTCCTCTCTAACTACTTAAAAGTGAAAGCTGTCATTTCTGCCTGTTCTCATAGGCCTATTCTTGAGAAACATCTTACTCTTGTTCATACTTAACAATTTATTAAGGTAGCCCATGTTGGTTTCCATTTGACAGACTTTTAGTTTGGTTATGTACCATATTTGTACCTAGCTACATGTATATACATTTTTATACGCAGTGATGTACATGTACTTTTGAAAATACCTAGTGGTAGCTCATGAAGATGTCAGTATACATATGTAGTTACCCTGGACGTTTCTGTAGGAACTGCTCAGTCACTTACCACTGCCGTGCCAGGTGCTGAACCAACCCCCCCCCCCCCCCCCCCCCCAAATGTCAAGAAGGGAAAGAGAGTCATACAAGAAAGGGTCCGGTCATGTGTGGGTTGTAAATTTACCTACCCGTACGATTATCTAACAGAAGAACCAAGATAAATAATTTTTACTGAATCCCGATTGTGTCACTTCACATACACTGTAAATCATGGTTCGCTTTACTACATCTTCTGGTGCCGTTCCTGAAAGCAAACTTAGTTACCCCTGCCAGTCATCCTTGAGCTGCCATAACATGTATTATGGCTACAAGAGAAAATGTAAGTTATCGCCCAGTGTTCTCTCCTGGAGCTGCCTTCGAGGATTTCTGTTCGATGTAACGCTAGATGTGTCATTAATATGGACGAGGAATCCGAGCACATACCAAGCACTTGACCTCTTGACCTCTGGCTGACGAAACGTAAATATAAGTGTTAATACTTCCCTGTATCTCGTGAGTTTTATGTCATATTTACTCTTTATCTCATTTGAAACATTTTCACTCTCACACATGCATCTTGTGTAGAATACTTGAGGCAAGAACCCGTAAGGTTTTCACGAATGAAAGTTGTATACAAAATGCACAAATGATCTTTATGTCGGACGTCCTGACACGAGTATGTAACTATATAATGTTTCGTAGTCATCATCAAATTCATACATGCATGATGGGTTGGATTCATGTTCTCCGTTATGTCTTTTGAATTTACACCTTAACATTTGAACATGCAGTCAACTATGATTGTATGTCCTTCAACAAATTACACGTGTCAAATTGTTTATTTTATAAATTTCTTGTCTGCTGAAATTGCACATCCTCAGATCGAACATGCCCTCATCTTAGAGGAAATCAAAACTATCCCCATTTTGAATAACCTCCCTTGAACATATCGAACATGCCCTGAATTTGGTTCACATTTGACATACTAACCTGTTCAAATCGCATGGAGGAAAATTCCTCTCTGCATCATTTATTCTTTTATATCCCATCATTTTATGGAATGTAAATTGTTTTGATCTGTCATCAATCATGCTTCATTTTACCCCTATTTACAAGACTATCATTTTGCAATAATTGATCTTAGTTTGATGAGTATAATTACGTTTCATTAATGGGTACGTGATACGGCGAGGAGCGGGCGACAGTGAAAGAACTAGAAGAATAATATATACATGTATAATGGTAGGATCCCTCCTCAGGATCGGGAAAATATTCCGTAGATGTGTAACTTTACATAATTTTGTTGAATATGTTTGATATTTTTAATTAAGAAAAACATCCTACTGGAAAAAAGGCTCTGATATGTACTTTTGGGCCCGCGACTGATTGCTCCTGTAGAGAGAGCAGAATGAGTGTTCATTATTGGGAAGCAGTATGCAGCACTCGCAGTGAAAGACAGCCTGTTGTGGCAATTTGCTATAATTAGAATATTGTTGTCTGAAAAAGCTATTGAAACCGTATCCAAAGGTCACCGAGGTCACACATTCTTCTAAAAATAAAGAAGCACATGGCTACTCAAGAAAATAATTGATGTGTATAACTTTAAGATTTCTTTGTGGAGGTATGTATACTATTTGCTTGTATAGATTGAGTTGTAGCAAGTTTTTACGATATGCTTCGTCATTCTCACCCCAGTCTCCAGGTTGGTTAATAATACTACCTCTGTTAAATGATGAGCTATACGTAAACTCCTCAATATAGCCAATGTCAGATCTGATCGAGTAAGAATTTTAATGTGCTCTTCAATTTTTATTGTCTCAGTGGAAGATCTATATATCCAATTTTTCAGTTGAAATCGATGTTGCATCACACCCAGCATGATAGTTTATTTATTTATAAAAGGGCTTTTAATATTTTCACCTGTGAGTGTGTATTATCTTCTGACTGTACCGTCTGTCCGTCTTTTGACTTTCGACTGTTATCCCTTCTGTAAAGGTATATGTCTGATAAGTACCAATAGCCACAAAAGTTTGTTAACGCGTCACCTCTCAATGGTATTTCATAAGGTTTTGATACTAAAGGCCCAGGTACGGCCAAAACCATAAATATTTTCAAAGTTTGTAGAACATCAGGTTTATATAACCATTGTACAACCACAGAGCTTTCGGCTCGTCCCCCCTCAATTATACCAATATAATAAGCTTATTATATTGGTACAATTGAGGGGGGGGGACCAACGAGCCGAAAGCCCTGTGGTACAACCTGACGGAAACATGAGGCTAATACTGATATAAACTCTTCTATTTTCTGAATTTCTTAAAACATCGCAATAAGAAATACACTTCTTTATATAGGTCAAATTTATACCTGTATGTCTGATCTTTCATAACGGTTATTGTTTTTCTGCAAATTGGTACCAATGTCATAAGAGGTATTTGTGTGGTAACACGCTGTGACGTCATTCATTAACCGCTTGACATCATTCCCCCTTGTCGGCAGGTGTTTCTATTACTAGATGATATTCATTGCATTTGATCCAGGCTTACCGTCATCTTAACATAAAATGCTAAATAAGGGTAAAGGTTAGTGACATTTACATACAAAGATTACTTGAAAGTTGAAATGAATGTTTTTAAATAGGGCTACTTAATCATTGTGTGTCATCAATGCCTTACTTCTATATTTATGATTTGAACTTGTAAGTTGTTTAAGTACTATATAATGACATGTATATATATTCAATTTGGAATCTGCTGTGGGATGTGCCAGTACGTTATGTAAAGGTATGATGTTAATAAATATGAAATATATAATTATAGATATTAATTGTTTTAAGACTGGAACGAGATTCCCTTATATAACAGGGTTCCAATTTCGTCCGAATACCTTACATATAGCGGCCAAGTGGGCCCCTAAATTGGAAATCATTTGAGCCCACATGAAATTTTAGTAGCCCACACATATATGGAATTGAAAAAAAATGTTTACAAAAAAGCTACATCATGTGACATAATTGATTATACATTGCTTTTTTTTTTTATTTTTTTCAAAGGTGCCTTTACCTTCTTATTTGGGAATTTTTTGTACCATTTGCATAGTGTTAATAGATAATGTTTGGGAAAAATTTTGAGAACTTTATACATATAAATTTATATATATTTATATATATATATATATATATATATATATATATATATATATATATATATATATATATATATATATATATATATATTCTTTGTTATATATATATATGTGTGTGTGTAACTATGTGCCATTATATCTACCGAGACTGGTCATGTGTAGCTATGTGCCATCATATCTACCGAGACTGGTCATGTGTAGCTATGTGCCATCATATCTACCGAGACTGGTCATGTGTAGCTATGTGCCATCATATCAACCGAGACTGGTCATGTGTAGCTATGTGCCATCATATCTACCGAGACTGGTCATGTGTAACTATGTGCCATCATATCTACCGAGACTGGTCATGTGTAACTATGTGCCATCATATCTACCGAGACTGGTCATGTGTAACTATGTGCCATCATA
Source organism: Pteria penguin (assembly GCA_035048485.1). Lineage (NCBI taxonomy): Eukaryota > Metazoa > Mollusca > Bivalvia > Pterioida > Pteriidae > Pteria > Pteria penguin. The sequence goes on along the minus strand of CM068581.1, from coordinate 74,125,243 downwards.
TCTACCGAGAGTGGTCATGTGTAGCTATGTGCCATCATATCTACCGAGACTGGTCATGTGTAACTATGTGCCATCATATCTACCGAGACTGGTCATGTGTATATGCCATCATATCTACCGAGAGTGGTCATGTGTAGCTATGTGCCATCATATCTACCGAGAGTGGTCATGTGTAGCTATGTGCCATCATATCTACCGAGAGTGGTCATGTGTAACTATGTGCCATCATATCTACCGAGACTGGTCATGTGTAACTATGTGCCATCATATCTACCGAGACTGGTCATGTGTTCCGGGTTCTGTGGTACCCTCTGCCCGTAAACTGTGGCCCACTTGCCTTCGTAACATTTTCCAGTTTGTAGATTTCTCGAACTCCGAACAGAACAGCAATTTTCGGCATACATTTTCTTTCAGTTCTTAGTAATCCTAATCAAATACTGCTTGAAAAGTATTGTGTTATCGCTAGAAGATAACATTATTTGAAATGATTTAGTATTGATTTTTCAATACCTAAATTACGCAATGAACAAACAAAAACCCAGGTGTTAACTTGCGTCCTATTTTCACCAAGTAAATTTGGTGTTTAAAAGATCTACAGATGAAATACAAGTTGAATGACAAAAATATAAAATAAATATTCATTTGCAACAGTACACTCCTTTTTTATTATTTATGTACTGGTACTGTTTTTGTCGAGCAGAAAGGAGTAGGTGTACATGTATCACAGAATAAATATATGTTTATTTTGATTTTCACGAGAAATTACCGGTAAAGGTGTGTGTGGATGACGACATCAAGAAAGTCGTGTTTCCTTTTGTGTTTTTCTTAAAACGACACGATTTAATCGAACATTCTACACTTGAACTAAGAGAGAAGAAAAAAGAAGGGACTTCGATTGTGTTTATTTCGATTTTGTTGATTTTTGATGAATGACACATTAACAACAATAAAGTAAGTGTTACAAGCTTCATGGTCAAAATTAAGAAGTAGAATAAAACGTCGTTTTAGTTAATGTCGCTATCAGGATACCTTATGAGTAAGCTTTTTAATTGAACTAGACAGTCATGTGAATTGGATAGTGAATGTATATAAAACGACACGTTTATACATACATGTATATATTTCTTAAACTTAACATCGATGGGTGAGTAGGTTATAGCGCGGCACTGGATTCCGCTGTATCGCGAGACTGGCGCTCACTACCTTCGTTATAGTTCGAATCCTGGACAGACAGTTGGGCAGGATCGTCAATGGTTCATGATTACCTCCAGGTACCATTGCTTCCTCTACTACCAAACACGGGTCGTCATCATAGAGATGATGTGGGTGTTACCATACTAATTAGACTTCTCAAACAGTCGTCTGTAATCAAGTAAATATGAATATTTATTTGATTTCAACGAGGCGTTTCGAAATGCTTAAAATTATCTTGATGTATTTAATTAATTTTTCTTCAACTATTCTGGAAGCTTAGAATGTTTATGTCAAAGTGAAGCGAGGGTGTTCCGAAATATTATCACAACATGGAGGTGGTTAATAAAAGTATAGCAAGTCTAAAGTAAAAGTTGGTAAAGTACACTGGATATTGAACTATTTTTGTATCGTCTGTGTTTTTTTTGGCATTGATAATGATCATGGATGTGGTTAACCAAGCAGAAACCACTTACTCCTCTCAGTAGATTAGTTTCACCTCTGACAGGAGACGCTTACTCCTCCTCGAGAGCATGGTCTCGCTTCTGACAGGAGACGCTTACTCCTCCTCGAGAGCTTGGTCTCGCTTCTGACAGGAGACGCTTACTCCTTCCGAGAGCTTGGTATCACTTCTGACAGGAGAAGCTTATTCTTCCCGGGAGTCTGGTCCCACTTCTGACATGAGACGCTTACTCCTCCCAGGGGGTCTGGTCTCACTTCTGACAGGAGAAGCTTATTCTTCCCGGAAGTCTGGTCCCACTTCTGACAGGAGACGCTTACTCCTTCCGAGAGCTTGATCTCACTTCTGGCAGGAGACGCTTATTCCTCCCGGGAGTCTGGTCTCATTTCTGACAGGAGACGCTTACTCCTCCCAGGGGATCTAGTCTCACTTCTAACAGGAGACGCTTATTCTTCCCGGGAGTCTAGTCCCACTTCAAACAGCAGATGCTTACTCCTCGCAGGATGGGGGTTGGTCTCACTTCTAACAGGAGATGTTTATTCTTCCCGGGAGCCTGGTCTCACTTCTGACAAGAGACGATTACTCCCGGGAGCCTGGTCTCACTTCTAACAGAAGATGATTACTCCTTCCGAGATCTTGGTCTCATTTCTGGCAGGAGAGGCTTATACCTCCCGGGACTGTGGTCTCACTTCTGACGGAAGACGTTTACTCCTCCAGAGAGCCTTGTCCCACCAGAGGCCCATGAATGATATGATATGATATGAATGGTATGTCGTTTGACATTGCATCAGTTACTTTCGTATTTTACTCCATAGGAATCCAATAGATCTAGATTTCAAATACATTGTACAGTACAGTGAGATCTGGTAATTTATAAGCACAGTACATATATCTTGTGAATGATGTAGATACAATACTATGAATATATATTACAGGGGTGTTAGTACTTTATAGGTACATTGCTTATACATGTACGACCCCGTAGAACTTAGTTGACGATACTGTTGACAAGATATACTTAAACGATCTAGATCACGTCGTTGATAAATTTGTATTTTATGTAAAGCGGAACTTGACGATCTATAAGTGCATCTTAATTGTGTAGGTCAGGTTACGATCCAGGGTCCTAGTGTTAGAATTTCAACTTGTTCCATGGTGTCAGTGTTAACGGAAGTAGGAGAAAAAGTACCCCGAAAATAATCCTCGCGCTGTGATGTGCTTAACACCTGATTGTTTAAAAAGCGGAGGGATTTATACCACTGCCTGTAGTTCTAGCACATGCTATACTAACGTGTGAATTTAAATCCTACTTTGAACATTCATTTGTCTGAATTCTTATCCAGACCTAGTTAATATAAGGTTTTGGTTTTTGTTAAGGTGTTAGTAAAATGTGAAGTGCTTTTAGTAGTTTTGTTATGGTTCCTACCCAAGGATCAGGTCCAAATACAAGTTATCAGGTCTTCTGCTCTATAGCTAGTACATTCTATGTGTTACCCTAAAATCCAGCACTTGTCTGTTAGATGATGGTTCTATACATGTCCAGTGTTGGAATTTAATTTATTTGTTACTTTAGATGTGAAGTTAATGATCATGCTTAGTTTTACTTATACAAATCTGGTAAATTGTGTTACGTGTACTGCAATATGTACGAAATTGATTGAAGAGTAATTGTTCAGATCTATTCATAACAAGACCTCTATTTTATTGTCAAAATATATTTGGCTTCATGGGATTAGGTGATGACCTTGATATTACTATTTTTTTTCAATCATACGACAATTCAATTTGTGTTTCTGTATACTAAGTCGTAACAAAGGTTTTTCTAAATATGGACTCGAACGTTGACTCCGGTCCGTGCGAGTTAGAGGAATATTCCCTTTTGATGTCTGTATGAAACTTCGGTCTTGACAGACACCTTTTTCTGCATTTTACCAGGTTTCGATCCAGGGTCGAGTAAAGATATGTAGTGATTTATAGCCCCTTTACGTGACGAGTTGACAACATCTGGCATCAAGCACGCCGTGCCTTAGGAATGGACTTTTAAAACACTTCATACTTATAATTGTTTATAATTCCTTTTGAAGAGCTGCAAACAGTATAATTGTGTAGAAGTTCTTTTGACTATTGTGTAACTATGAAAGGGCAGATTAGGGGATCAAATCAACATTGCGTTAATTGGCATTGTCAACATATGGTCTCCTATATATGTGTTGAATTTGAGTAAAGTGTGACTGTGTACCCGGTTAGTGAGTTAGCAGCATTATCTACCAGCAACTTGTGGTCAATTTGCGTATGGAAGTTAGCACATATATACAAAGTAGAGGTAAGAGATTCATGACTTAAGTTACAAGAAGTGGTAATACATATTCATACATGTAGCAGAAATGGAAAAAAGGGTTGGTATACATTGTGATGACGATTCGAGATTTCATGATGATATTATTAAATCTGCCTCATGAGATTTATTATATTTTGATGAAGTGAACGGTGTATCTAAAACATTAATCTATAAAATGATTAAACCGTTTGTTAAACAGCGTTTTATATATAAAAAGGAGTCAGAGCACACACAGAAACGTGCATTGTCTGTAAGAATTTTAAAGTCGATGTATGTTCTATAAGAATGCCACAGTAAGGAGGAGGACAAGTAATCCACCTTAAGTCCTGTCATGTGTAGATTGCGCTTTACTCAGCAAAGTGCGGCAGTTGTCAGATATTTTTGCTGGTGCGTCTCACATTGTTTCCTTGTTTCCACAATGAGAAATGAAAGAAATGAGTGAGAATTTACTACAGCTGTTTTCTATTTTGGAGAGCATGTGTACGAGGGTTGTATAATACAAACAAAAATGCCTGCAGCATAGTTGTCGGTGGCATAGGTAGCCCCGCTCGTACCGTATGAACACCCTCTCTTGTAGTTATTAAGGCTTCTGTAGATAAAACAGTGCTAATAATCGCACAAAAACTCGTAAATCTTCGCAAATTACTGCCTATAATCTGATCGCTCGATTATTTTTGCAAAAGGTACAGGGATTTTTATGGTCTATTGTTTAGGCAATCAACTTTACGAGACTCGTATGCGATCTGTAAAATACATAACAGCGTGATATATGTAACAAATTTAGATATGATTCTTATTATAAAAAATATCGCTGCAGGTGGACCATAAGAACTATAAGAGGTGAATGAGTAGAGGGGGAGCAAGTACCTGATATTTATTATTGTCACCCGCTTTTCGCAAAAGCTTGGGGATATTAAATATCATTCGTCTGTCCGTCCGTCTGTCACAAAAACTTTAATCTTGGTCATTCCTTTTAAACCGTAAGACGTAGGGCCTTCATATTTGGAATGTGTGTCCCAAATTGCATTACCTTACCGTTGGTACCAGATTTTTTTTATCATGTGACCTTTACCGTGACCTTTGACCTTCTTCAATGTAACTTTTTACCGTAAGACGTAGGGCCTTCATATATGGCATGTGTGTCTGTAGACATGCAAAACCATGGCAATATGTCACGGATCACTGCACCCTTATTGATAGAACCCCGAAAAAGGGGGACCACAATTCTCTGAATTTGCTTGCTCTAGCTACATTCAGTACAAAAGATGCAACTCCGAGACTCTTATAATTGATTGAATTTCATTTTGACATCAAAACGCGTTTCTTCTCAAATATTTAAAATATACATGAATATATCTTGTTGACTCTTCTTCTTCATCTCTCGTGTAATCGATATGTGTAAGAATAAACCGTTTACATTTTAGTGACATAATATGGATATATGTATGTTGTTTTTGTTTGCTGCACCGTCTCCCGTATGAGTAGAAGGATTTTGATGACACTTCCTGCATTGGTTTATATTTATTAGGCTACGTTCCAGATAAGTACCTCAACCATATACGTGTAGTTAAATAGTCATGGATGATGTTAAATTAGAATTAATTGAATTATTGATCTTAACGAGGAATTCAGACAAGATCTTTCGCTAATCTAACCAACGGTAAATGATGTTCAATTCCCGTTGCCCTATCTTTGAATTCATACATGAATAATTCTAAAAGATATACCATCTGAGGAAAAAACCACTTTAGAGAAAAAATAACTGAAAAAAAAATCAAACAAACAAAACTACAAACAAAAAGGTAAATAACTCCCAATAGGGACTTTCTGTGTCAGTCAAATCCATTAACCATTAGGCAGTTATCACATATAGTGGTATATAATGGAATGCTTTTCTAATGGTGCCAGTTGGTCCTTGTTTCACGGCATGGAGGCGCACTGGCTACTGCAGTTGAGTTATTCTGCATGTAACGATTGTCATAGAAATTGGCATATCCGTTGTTGTACTGCGTGGTAGGAGGGGTAGCTGCATTAAACTGGACAATCACTAAATCATTGAAGAAATTTAGCGCTAGTGGACAGATGTTTATTGGAGAAGGGAATGTTTTAGCTTTTTTGGCCAAGGAAGATGGAAAGGTGTTACATTTGACCAGTTAACGAGTGGCACTTTACCACGGACTGGGTAGTATTTTCACAGGGAACAACTTTTGAACAAGAAGTGTGGAAAGGAGGAGTTATTTATGATTTCTTGGTGAAAATAATCATGGCATATTTTATTGCATATGGTGTATGTTGTACCCAGGGCGAGCACACGATGATGAGAGCGGGATATATAGCGGTGTGAATTCGATTGTTATTTCTGCTGAATCGACAGCGTAACACAGTGAGGAATGTATGTCAGCTGGCGCTAACCATCATACGGTACTCTAGAACAGGTTTCAGTGTGTGTATATTATATAATCTGCAGTTCAATTGAGAGAGTTATATGTGTACTATAGCGTCTCCGGTCTTGTAATCCCATTGTAACCTTCATAACAGAAGGATTAAACTCATTAAATCTGTATACCAGTGATTAGTGCATATTGTTGTTTTACAAGCATTTATGTGAGTGGAGTGGCAACGCAGTTCGCTACATACATGGCTTGAAATCCTTTAAGAAATATATTTGTTTTGGAACCCGATCCGGTGTTACTCAATAGATGAGGTGCGTGTTAGATTCGTGACCGAGAGGTTCCGGATTTGACTACCGCCATTGGCCACCGGGTGTCATGTTTTTCTCCGATGGGACAGTGAAAAACAATGTCCCGTGACACGGTAGGCGTAAAATACCCCTCCCTGCCTCGGATGGGTCCGTCGCAAATTTTTATGCTGTGCATCAGGCAGATGGCATTGCGATATACCAGTACGGGAGATAATCGTAGAATGACGTAAAACAATAATCAACCCTGCTGGAAGAAAGCAGGCAATCTCATGCAGTGCCCTGTCATTCTCCTGTAAAACAGTTTAACACGAAAAGTTCACTATATTTGTCAGGTATGTTGACAGTATAGTGAATATATGTGATGGTGGTCTATGTGGGACCAAGAAAGGGAGCATGGTCACTTTCGTTCAATGATAATAATGTTATCGTATCTAATGCTTGTCTGTATCGAGGTCATTCATTGCAGGAAGTTCATCATTGTCTACGTTTAACACTTTCAGTTTTGTAGTCGTGCACTTGGTTCCCGGGGATGTTGTCACTATCCGTTAATGTATAATTATATGATCAGTATTGGTTGATGTCCGGGATTTGAAGAGAAGAGGGGATGGTACGATGGATGATGGATAGGTTGTAAATCCGGAACCCCTGTATTTATACACATTATTGTACTTTAAAGGTTAAAGATCCTTGTCTGTTGTAAAGGGTCGAAATTTAACCTGGCCCTGGAAGTGATTCCAAATTATAATCGACAATATCAAGTAACCCATCCCTCAACGGGTAAGGATAGATGTTATGCATATTGTGCAACAAATTCTAAAGCCCAAATGGGACTGTAGATATGGACAGGGTTCAAACGAATTAAATTGAGTGTGTTTAAAACAGGATTGAAGCAAATGACGCCGAACTCCATTATATCTTTAAAGCATTTATACATATGACGTAATGGCGGTTGAGTTGAAGTCTCGACAGTGCCTATATTGTAAGATATATTTACATAAACATTTGTTGTTTCATCGTCAATGTAATTCGTCTGCATATGTCATTTGTCGAGATATTTGGTGTCATGTCGATATCACTTTTCCACACTTGTCTTAAGCATGAAGATGTAATGTAGCAAGATGTAAACAAACACCAATAAGTGTGGGCTACCGCTGTCCGAGGTGAACAGAAGTTATCGTATTTTGTAAGTCCATCGTATCAAGGATCATATAACATGGATGGATAGCTTGTCAACAGTATGGTAAAGTTATGTTTTTTTTACGATTTCTAATTGGGTTCCACTCGTTTGATTTTTCTTTCATATATGTGTGCAACTAGAGTGGTTTGGGAATGTAGGTCGAAATCTGGTTTCGAATTCGAGTTAAGTAAATATTTGTGTATATGTCAGGGTCGAATTCTTGATATCCTTGAACATGTCAGGATCAAATTCGAGTTAACTACATATCTGTGTACATGTCAGGGTCGACTTCGAGTTAACTACGTATTTGTGTACATGTCAGGGTCGAGTTCGAGTTAACTACATATCTGTGTACATGTCAGGGTCGAGTTCGAGTTAACTACGTATTTGTGTACATGTCAGGGTCGAGTTCGAGTTAACTACATATCTGTGTACATGTCAGGGTCGAGTTCGAGTTAACTACGTATTTGACATAATTTGTGTACATGTCAGGGTCAAGTTCGAGTTAACTACGTATTTGTGTACATGGCAGTGTCGAGTTCGAGTTAATTACGTGTTTGTGTACATGTCAAGGTCGAGTTTGAGTTAACTACGTATTTGTGTACATGTCAAGGTCGAGTTAGAGTTAACTACGTATTTGTGTACATGTCAGAGTCGAGTTCGAGTTAACTACGTATTTGTGTACATGTCAAGGTCGAACTGATACCTGGCAACAATGCAAACGTTTTGAAAGTTATGCAACATCTGTGTTTGAATGGACAAATCAAGTCATAAGGTTCGATTCCATCCAACTTTTAATCAAACTCAGTGTAATGATATGTCTTTTAGCAAGAGAGTTTCTCGGCCCTTTTAAGGCCTTGTTTCCTTGTGTGATTGCTGTGACTTAATCGTAACATTTAAAACAATAAACATTGACGTCAGAAAACATACTAGTCATTATCGTCCGAATAGCGCTATAGCAATTCTGTTTCATCCGCGTAGCACCAACACACCAGCAGTATCGTTTTATCCGTGTAGCACCAAAACACCAGCAATATCGTTTTATCCGTGTAGCGCAAACACATCAGCAATATCGTTTCATCGGTGTTACGCCTAGCACACCAGAAGTATCGTTTCATCCGTGTAGCGCCTACGCACCAGCAGTAATATTTATGTCTGTGTAGCACCAACACACCAGCAGTATCGTTTTGTCCGTGTAGCGCCAACACACCAGCGGTATCGTTTTGTCTGTGTAGCGCCAACACACCAGCGGTATCGTTTCATCCGTCGCCAACACACCAGCAGTATCGTTTCATCTGTGTAGCACCAAAACTCCAGCAGTATCGTTTTATCCGTGTAGCACCAACACACCAGCAATATCGTTTCATCGGTGTAACGCCAAACACACCAGAAGTATTGTTTCATCCGTGTAGCATCGACACACCAGCATTATCGGTGTCGTTTATTCCGTGTAGCACCAATACATCAGCAGTATCGTTTCATCCATGTAGCACTTACACACCAGCAGTATCGGTTCGTTCGTTCGAGCGCCAACTCATCAGCAGGTTTTGTTTTATTCGTGTAGCACATACACACCAGCATTTCTTTTCCACTATGTAGCATCAGCACACCAGCAGTATCGTCTCATTCGTGTAACACCAAAACATCAGCAGTTTCGTTTCATTCGTGTAACAACAGCACACCAGCAGTATCGTTTCATTGGTATTTTGTTGGCATAACTCAGTCTGATCGGTGCTTGATTAGTGGCTGAGAGGTCTCGAGTTCGAGTCCCACAAGTGGTTCATCATTGCCCTGACTTTCGGATGAGACCGTGGAAACCGAGTCCCCATGTCACGGTAGATTGTCACGGTAGACTTGGCACGTGAAAGATCCGTCTCAGTTGGGGCCGTTGCATAGTGCTTCAGGCATATGCTGACACAAGGTTTGGAAATTTGCTGTCGTCCGGTCCTAACTGACACGAGGGTTGAAATTAGCAGTGGTCCGGTCCTCACTGACACCTTGGTTAGAAATCAGCAGTCATCCGGTCCTCACTGTCACCAGGGTTGGACAGATGCAGTCGTTTGGTCCTCACTGACACCAAGGTTGGAAATTAGCAGTCGTCCGGTCCTCATTAATACCTTAGATTCTACCCATTCAAACCAAAAATAGAGTGAATATCATTCAGGTCGTCCAATTTTCTTTGGAAATGCCACCTGTAGACCCTTTACATGCATATTATTAAGTGAAGTAATTTTGATGTGACAAATGAACAGATTCGTATTCTTTTAAAGGAATCACGCCAGAAGTCTTGCTTCTCTCCTAAATTTCCAAAAACCTCCTTTATTTCTTCTTTTTGATATAAGGCTTTCCCCTTTAAAACGAATCTTTGATCAGTGTTACTTGGACAAGGTTATGGTAAGGCTTATAACAAATATTGATCAAATTAGTAAGACAAAATACTTAAATGTATTACGTCGATTAAAAATAGGTTATAAACTCTTCATCTCTTCCTTCCTACACTGTCCTAATTCTTGACTATTTCTACCGGGAGCCTTTAATTTTAAATTAAAAGTCGTTCCTAGAAAAGCTCTCGCTTTCAGTGTTATACTGTTTTGTTTGTTTGTTTTCTATGTCCCCAGATTGATAGATCGGAGGCATAATGTTTTGTTCTGTCTGTCTGTTTGTTTGTCTCTTTGTTTGTCTGTCTGTTTATTGTTGTCAATTTTAATCTTCGTCATTACTTTTGAACCATGATAAAAAGAAACTTCATATTTAGCATGCATACACTACTAAAAAGCCCTTTCAAATTACAAGGTCATTGACCTCGTGACCGTGACCTTTTTATCTACATTCAAAAACTTCGACATTGGTTATAACTTTTGACATTTTTCATGAGAGGTATGGCTTTCATATTTCGCATGCCTTATTTGAACTTTGTGACCCCCGGGATGCATTCAAGTTTCACAAACACATCTTGTTTTTTAATTGCTTAAAGACAGGTACAGTAACTATTTAAAAATTCACTTGCCAAAACTTGAAGTTTACTTTCATTATCAGTGGTATATGCATGCCAACAAAGGAAGACATTATCATATGCCCTTTGCTATTTTGTTTATTAAAATTTCAGAGTTTTTCCCGGGTTCTTATTCTTCTTGAACTCTTTAGAGAAATGTCATTTTTGAACTGACTTGGTCACCCTGATGTGCTACATCTTTAAAAGAAGTTTTGTCCTTTTCCTTTTTGTTGAGCTTAGAATCACTTAGCTTTTCCTACTGTCATTTAATTTTTAGTATCCACTTACCCATGGGTAAGTGGCATCTTTATTTTCATTTCCCCTACCTTAATTTTCACCTACCGCAGGTAAAAAAAAATTGGAATTGTAGAACAATGACTTTGCAAAATCTTTCCTTTTTGGTCATTTTTTGGTTGTTTTGCCTCATAAATCATAGTGACATTTTTAAATGTCATTTGCCTTATCTCTAGTTTACCCTTGCAGATGACACATGTGTTCCTGTACATTTTAGTTTATCTCAGAATGAAAAATATTTAGTCCTAATTTCTTTGAAGGTTTTAAATGTATGTTAAATAATTACAATGACAGTGCCTTTACCCAGACTTCATGTGTTCAATTCTATTTTACAGAAAAAAAACATGCCTCTGTTATGGAAGTGAAAGAAAGTTGGCACTGAGCCCTGTCACTTAGTATTGTCATCACAGCAAACCTCTATTTAGCATGTATACCACAAGGAACATGGCAGCAGTACTTTTTGTATATGGGCATGCAGTGTAATCATCCAGTGATGAGTGACTAATATGGCTATGCTGCGGAGCGTTTTTGGAGGCTGTGTATCAGACAGAAGTTCCGAGGCCATGCGCCAGAAAAAGTAAGTTAAATCAAATAAGGTGATAAGGTGGATCGAAAACTTTTTAAGTCTGAAGTCATGCGATGGAGAAGGAAGCAGTTTTCACTTTCTGGTTAAGGGGAAGAGGTGTACAGTGTCACTTTATTGGTTCAATAATGAAAAGTTGTGCTTTTGAACAATATCATACATCAAAATGAAAATAAGTATAGGTCCTGTTTAAAGTATTTACCAGGAAATTTAGATTTATAATATTTACTGTGAGTTGATTATATTGAAAGGAAAAAGGTAACAAACATTTTTTAAATTACAGTATGAAATAAAAATAGCATTCCTTCTTTGAATTATTTATATACATACCTATAATAGATTTATAAATCATTAAATGCCTTGGTCTTTTTACAGACTTAAATTTGGAGCACCACTATCGACGGCGCTAAAAAATGGTTACATCCCAATTCCTCTCATGGTGAGTACTTCATACAGCATTCAGTGATTATAAGTACATTATGAAATTACAGTTGACCATTGATAACTTGAGACTAATCATAAACCTAGTGTCTATGCTGCCATCAGCATCTGGGTAGACAGCAAGGTTAAAGATTTTATCTTACTATGCACATCTCCTCCATTACTTAAGTGTGAGTGGGTGGGGGGGGGTGTGAGGTGTCAAATTTCATATGCTTATTACTCATAAGAACTTTCAATTGGTACAAAACATTTTTTCCTGAGGGCCAGTTTTCAGAAACTTTAATCATGGTTATATCTTTTGATCAGAAATGAAATGATTTCATATTAAGCTTCTTATTTTTTGAGGCCTGATGCCATCAAATGGTATCATATTTCTTGATGCTGTGGTGATAATGAACTGGAACATGAAAAAGTATAATCTTACTTGGAGGTCAAGAAAAGTTTTTAATAAATAAAACACAAAACAGAATGATATTTGAACCTACTGAATGTGTTGCTATGCTATTGTAAAGGATGTTTTATTGCTAACAATAAAAATTTCCTTTGTGATGATCATTAGTTGGAACTGCAGTGCAAGTAGACCACAGTTTACACATTGCTGGAGTATGGTTTTTGCCACAGCATGCCTCTGTGGAAATTTACATGTTCAAAGGCCTAAATGCTAAGAAAATCAGCCAGCTCTCTGTTTATGATAATGAGTTTCACTAATTACAACTAAACTTTCCCTCTTTGTTTCTGAATTTGAAAAGAAGTTTCAAGTAATGGAATAACCATTTTAGCATTATTGGGGAATGTGATGCTCTTTTGAAGACAAGGTTAACTAGTTCCTTTTCATTTGTTTCTATGAATATTTGAGGTTATGTGTCAGTGAGTGCTTAATGAAGAAGAGTGCTCTTGTTGGAGAAATTAGCATATATTATCATAAGATTCATCACATACTATCATTGTCTGTCATTGTTTTCTTTCTTCTTATAAATGAACCACCATTTTGTAATATATACATATTATTTGGAGTATGGTTATAATGATACTTTATTTGAATAGTATTATATGTAGTAATGAATTCACTTTACACCAGGCTGATAAACAGGCCTTAAAGTAGGGTAATACTATTATGTAGTGTATGTCATACTTAGGAATAGAAATGAATGATGTCTTTGTAAGGTCCTCGGAGGATTTATTTTACATCTTAGAAATGTCCTTGTTTTGGATTTGTATTACTCAATACATGTCATAGTTAATTGTGTTTAGTGGAAATCGTTCTGTCTGCATCAAGTTGATGTTCTGTCCTTGATAATTATAGCAGAATGACCTAAAATTGTTAGCAAGTTAAACTCTTGAAGGAAACAACACTCTTTGACACTTGAGGAATGTACACTCTCAGAGATAATTCTGCTTATTTAATGTTATAGGAGAAATCAGAAACTTAGGGTTTTGGCCATTTTCAGTGAGAGAATTTTCCAAATGTTTAATTTCTTTGAGAGAATTATAAATATTATGGGAGAATCTCTCAATTCGCCCCTGCATTCTATACCGGTATATTAGAGTGGTATACCTGTCTAGGAATGGCTTGCCATACCAGTTACTTGTCCAAAGATAAACAGAAGCAAGTCAGAGCATTGAAGTTTGTACTGTACTCAGTCTGTAACTGGTATGCCTCTATCAAGGTGAAATATTGCTGAACATGATGTAAAAAGCATCAGCAAACAATGCTCTATGTATACATGTTACTGCAGGTAATTCTATTTCTGTTTGATTACTGTGAATAACCATGTCCTCATTACAGTTAATTCATCCTTCGACTGTTTATGTTTCAGGAATTGCTGGTCTACATTTCCCACGAAGGGATGTATACAGCAGATCTGTTTCGTCGTCCTGGAAACCCTGGTGACACTCGTAGAATTGTGAAGAGAATGTCAGAGGGAAAACCAGTCATCTTTCAGAACTATAACCTTTATACACTCACATCTGTTGTTAAGGTATCGAGTCAAAGGTCAAACATGTCAAAGGGCTTTAAAAAACCTCTTTTTTATTAAAGATATCATAGATTTGTTTTGTTTGTTTGTTTGATTATTGTTTTACGTCACTCCACGATTATTTCACGTATATGGTGACGGCATCTGCTTGATTCATTGAATACAAATTTAGACCTTTGCAACGGACCCACCCGAAGCAGTGAGGGATCTTTTACGTGCCACGTCTACCGTGACACGGGACCTCGGTTTTTACTGTCTCATCCGAAAGACAGAACACCGGTGTGCCCCGGGCGGGAGTCGAACCCGCGACCTCTCGATCACGAGCCGAGCACCTTATCCACTAGGCCACACCGGCTTAAAGATATCATAGAAAATTATGCAATAAAAACAATGTAAATGGAAAAATTGTCAAAAGCGTGATAAGTAAAAATAAAATGAAAAAGCAGAATTTATTTTATGACCGCCTAGAATGTTAAAATTTCATTGGTATCTGTAAGTTTTTGGATTGCCATTAAAAGCAAAACAGACAGCAATGTCAGATTCAGCTTATTTGCAGTTTAAAAGTGTATTTGAATTTGAAGAATTTCTTTGATTAAGTTACTTTTATGGCCCTTCTAAGAATAAAACTATCATAGGTTTGAAATTTATCCAAGAATGTCAAACCCAATAACAAAGTTTTTACAGTGGTGCATTTTACATATTAGTAAGAGTTGGAGATATGACATACAATTGTTTTTCAGAAATTTTTGCTGCGAATTCCTGGTGGAATATTTGGAGAGCAAGGCGAGGAAACATTATTGAGTGTGCTTACATTGAAACATAAGATGGAGCAATATGAGGCAGTGCATGAGTACGTACAGTAAAACGAGTACCATAGCAGCAATCTATTGCAAAATGGGCCGTACAAAATAGCCACTCATTTAGATTATGGAGTAAATTTGAATTTTCAGCTATTTATATATGTATATTTCCAATAGCAAATATTACCTTTTTATGCCCCTGCCATGAAATGGCCGGGGGCATACAGTGTTACCCTGTTCCTTCATTCTGTCATCATTCAGTGTCAGCTCATTTTCTCTTTAAAGGTTTGATGGATTAAATTGATATTCGGTATACAGATCATGTTCGAATATGAATGTAGTCCAGTAATTTTT
The DNA here is from genome assembly GCA_035048485.1 of Pteria penguin. Classification (NCBI taxonomy): domain Eukaryota; kingdom Metazoa; phylum Mollusca; class Bivalvia; order Pterioida; family Pteriidae; genus Pteria; species Pteria penguin. The sequence continues at coordinate 74,109,936 of CM068581.1, read as the reverse complement.
GAAAGAGTTATTGCCCTTGAACATAAAAAATTTCCTAAAAATAACAGTTTCCTCTTATTTTCTCCATGAAGGTTTGATGGATTAAATTGATTTTAGGTATATAGATGTATCAAGGGAAAATGCAGGTCAAGTTTGAATATGGGAGTGTTTCGGTAATTTTTGACAAAGGAATTGCCCTTGAACATTAAAAATTTCTTGAATTTTCAAATATTAGTTCTCCGGCAATTATATTTCACTACTTTAGCTGCCAGAAGGGCATTTGTGTCACACTGACACTTTAAAATTCTAGTTTTCCCATATCATGACAAGAAATTCACAAAATGATCATGCATGCAAAATATTTCAGTAAGTATATTGTGAAACAGAAAGAAAGTGATAGGGTAAAATTTGCATTAAATTACTCTGTGGAACTAAGATAAGTTACTGTTTAAAAAATAGACATGAGAACAATAAAATGTCTTATTTTATACCATTTCTGCAAATTTCATCACGCATATTTCAATAAAAATTTCTAATATTCACCAAGAGATCGTGGAATTTCCAATTCCATGGGGCCATGTTCCCCCCCCCCCCCTTTCCCCACAAAAAAAAAAGAAGAAAACACTGTCTGCAATATCTTAATGTATAAGACATTACATTTTATCACATCCCCTTTACAATATATTTGGTAATTATTTTTCTACTGAAGATTCCCGTCTAGACAAAGGGGAAGGTTTGCTAGTGTCCCTGTTAAAGGTCTTTGGTTTTCTCCGAGTATTCATGCACTGCTAAACACTGGTCAATATCGTAGAAGTAAAATAAACAGTGACTTTAAACTCCATGGAAACAAATTTTGATTTAGACAATATAGTTGTTCACTGCACCTTAGAAAAGATGAGTTTGAAGGAAAAAGAATTCCACTTAATAAATCCTTTTCATAATTCAGTGATGTATGTAGTATTATATTGCCATGATGTAAAGTTTTTAGGCTTGATATTAAGTTTTTGTGTAGTTGATAATATTTGCAAACTAACAAACAATCTTTTATTTGAAAAATGTTTCATGAATTTTTGTGAAATACATTTAAAAAATACCTGAGTACATAGAAGGAAAATTGTATATCTAAGAACTTTTGTCACTTAAATCAATATTACCAATATTCTGTTTATATTGTATAACATATTATATTTTAACAGATACATTGTAACCTTGAGCCGAGGTCATCAACAACTTGTGTCTCTCTTATATGGCATATGGTTTACCATGATCAACAATTCAGACAAGAATTTCATGACACTGGAGGCTTTGTCTCGGAGTGTAGCAGGAAGTATGTTCCATTCCTGTGCCACCCACCCAGCCAATGTTGAGAAAGCCAGCAAAATCATGCAAGTCTTGATAGAAAACTTTGGTGTTGCCAGTATGTTTGGTCAAGAGAATATCGAGTTTTTTGCAGAAACAACTCGCACAAGCATTCACATCAAAGAAAAATTCCGCTACGAATTCCAGTATCCTCCTGACCTCCCACGTAAGTTTCTTTAACTACAACTTAAGTTCTCACTGAATATTTACGAAGTTAAGTGAAATTTATAATTTTGTCTTTAAATTGATTTGATACATATTTTTCACCAATTTTTAAAAGTGTGTTTCTCACTCTTTCTGTTGATTTGCATGCAGTGATAGACATTTAAAATTTCAAGATTATCAGTTCATTTGTTCGAAATATTTCTTTTTTTGTTTCTTAGTTCTTTCTTTTTCTTTCTTATCAAATATTGGATATAGTCATAGATTGAAGAAGAAAAAAAATTTCCTTGACTGAAAACATTTAAACTTTAAATTGTAAAACGTTCTCAATCCGCCTCTATCTCTTGTCGTAACTCAACTGATAGAGGGTTCTGGAAAGTGATGCATCTGAAATCGATGACAGTATCCTTCTTGTGTTGCATGAATGTTTAGTATTGCATGAATGTTGTGTACTTAGGTTTGGAGGCATTGAAATGGTTTTGTTTATACCTGTGTCACGAGGCACAACACAAAAGGTTTCACCCTGGCAAACATGGTAAGATTCTGTAAAATCTCTTCTGTTTTTGGTATATATTTCCTATGTGCTTCTCAGTATATGTATAGCATCTCCTTTATGCTTTTCAGTATTAAAGCTCTACTATGCTTTGCAATATAGAATAGTCTTTGTATGCCTCTCAGCCTATATATGCAGTTACTTGTGGTGTGTAGTGGTATTCTAGCTCATCAGAACCTTGAGCCAAAGGATCAAGTCAGCTATTGTCATAATGTGTTGTGTGTTTAGAATAAACTTTTCCCATTTTTCACTTCCTCTCCTGAACCAACAAAGGGATTTTCAATTAACCTTGGTAGTAATGAATTACTAAGTGCTCTCTACATGTATTAATGTTTTTTGGCCAGATCCATCAAGGGGTGAATCCAGGACAGGGGTGACATTGGTCAAAGAGGGTACCCTCTTTTGACAAACTTCAACTGCACTAGAGCAACAAACTGAATGTGTGACTTAGAAATGTGTCTAAAGAAGTGGTGGGGTTTTTGATTCCATTCAAAAATCAAATTTTTGAAGGATTTTTATTTAGTAATTTTTTTCTGATAATTATTTTGATATGCTTACAAATTACTTCTGGTAGGTTGCTTGTAGTACAACTATTTTGACAAATATAGATTGACAAACCAAATGCATCACAATGATCTAAAAAGGTGTCTTAAGAGGCTTTGTTGATTTTGATTCCATTCCAGAATCAAAATTTGTGACACGAAGTGCTACTTTGTTATCATCAGCGTTCTGGGCGCTGCCATATTGAATTCTTTTGGATTGACCCCTTTCATGCATTCCTACACTAAAGAAATAGGTCCATGGTGATGTGCATTAAATATGCATATATTCATGAAAAATTGATAGTATTTGTATGTTAAGAACTACATATTCATCAAATTACAATGTATTTAGGAAAATGTATGGAAAGTTTATACCAGAGGTGAACAAACACGATGAGTATTTTTGAGATTTACTGGCATGTAACCTGTGTTTCATTCAGTTGTTAATTACTATGCACTGATCACACATTTTCAGGCTTTTCCGTCGGCCCTTGCCAACCTCAATAACAACATGCTTTTAAGGACATTATGCCATAAAAATTGATGTGTTAATTGATTTAAGTGGGACAACAGACTGTATAAGTTAAATTTATTCCTTTCCTTATTGTAATAATCGTTAAAACAACAATAAAGGCATGGAATAAAAAAAATTTTTTTAAGTTTATTTTGTGGGTTTTATATGTAGATTTTACATTTTATATGATCTACAACAAAACATTTTATGTACATTGTGAGTGTATCTAGTCTCAAGATTTTAAATTTTCAAGAAATTTGTTACTGAAAAATTAAAATGTCTTTTAAATATCACTTTTTGTTTCTAGCTTTTGTGAAAGCGAGGGGACATTTAATCTCATTCCTTCGTCTATCACAAAAACTTTAATGTGGGCTATAACTTTTGATCCAGTAGGGGTACGACTTTGAAACGTCACGTAGATTCCTTGTGATGAGACCTTCCATTTGAGACCATAACTTTTGACCTCTTAGAATTCGCTTGTTTCCTCATGATATTTATATATCCTCAGGAACACCCTTATCTGATTACAACCCCCTCCTAATTACAAGCATGGATTCACCATGTCTTCTCTGTCTTTGTACACATTAAATCCACAGCAAATGCTCAGAGCAAGGACAGTTTTAGATCACCTTGACATAGTCTTGTGCTATAGGCCTGACATTGGCAACCTTTTAACCTGTTTGGAAAACTCGGTTCTGGACAAACTACTAATGCTGCAAGTAGCAAACATCTTGGGATATAGACTTGATTGCCTGCTTTGGATGCTGCATGTGACGCAATTTTTTGGATTGAGTGACATAGTTAGCCTTTTGGGTTACCTCAATTCTGGACAAGGTACAAGTACCGGTACCAAACTTACACTAATTACATGTATTCATCTTGAGATGCAGACTCGAAAACATGTTTCAAGCTGTACCTGACATACTTTTTTCGTTTGAGTCATTTTGGTAACCTCTTTGAGGCACAAGTATCTCAGTTATGGACAGTACAAGTACCAAACTTGCACCAATGATTCATCTATGGGATGCATACTAGAGTACCTGGTTCTGTGCTTCATTTGACGTTTTTTCCACTTGAGTGATTTGTTTAACCTGTTGGGGGTTACCTCAGTTTGCGACAAACTAGTAGAAATAAAAGACTTCTGACTTGGCCGTATGCCAAGTCACCTTAAATAAATAGTGTGTGAAAAATCCCAAACTTGCGCTAATGGTTCATCTTGGGATGCAGACTTGAATGCATGCTTCGTATTACTATTCCCAATTTTGTTTCATTAAAAGAAAATTGATTTAAATAGCTCAATCATGATTCAAGAGCCGTTTTGAATTTGTGCCGTTGATTCTTAGAATGAAACTAGTTCTGAATTAATACTATTGATAACACTAATTCCTCTTGATCTTAATGAGTGTCACTCAGGACCTGCAGTCCTTTGATTGTTATCTCTCTTGGTCTCTTTTTTGACTTGGTCATTTTCACATTTCTTGTTTTATTCAATATAATGATGCAAGAAAGTATTTATTTGCAAACTTTTACTAGAAAATGTCTATTTCTGATGTTCCTCACCATACAAGATGGGATTTGGCATGGGGAGAATCAAAATTCCAATTATTGGAAAATATTTTTCAATTGATCTTGATGAGGTGATAAATCTGAATTTCAATACCCAAAATGCAAAGACATCTGCTTTAATGAAACACTGGAGTAGAAGAATATTAACACCAATAGGTAGAGTTACCATAGCAATATCTTTTGATTTTTACCAAAACTTTTCTCCTCTTAATCCTCCAAAACAATTAATATCGGACTTACATAGAACATTGTTTCATTTCATTTGGAAGACTGTGATAAAGTTAAAAGAATTACTACATGTATAACTCAAAAAAAAAAGTTTGGGTGGCCTAAATACGGCAAATATTGGATCAGAAGAATTTTTAGTGGAGGACAACTAGCATTTAACTTTTTTGAATCAGACTTTGGTAATAAGGTTATCTTTCATCTATTAAACTTGGGGAATGATTACATAACATATCTGATACAATTTTCAAGCAATACTTTCTGGAAAGATGTGTTCACTTCCTGGAAAATTTTCCTTAAGGTTTATCCATCCCTAAGGAAATTCTAGTGAAAAAATACATACTTTTTTAAAAAAAGACACAAAATAAGACACAAATAAATTGGTGCCATTAAAACATTACCTACCCATATTTGTTTTCTTTGACAATAAATCAAAATTAATACAATTCATTCGTATTTTTGTAATTCCTGATTTAAACATACCATCCATAAGATTGCATTGCATGGGCAATCTTATGTAAATCAGCAGATTATAAACATTTTTATTTGTAGTATAATATCTTTCCTTCATGGTTCAGTATCAATTCTAGAATCCCTTATATGCATAATGAGAGAAAAGGCTGTCTTGCATCATTGGTTGCTAAAATTAATCCCCCATATAAATGCCTCAAAATGTGACATTTAGAGGGCTGATAATGTAAAAATATATGCAAAAATGTGTGTAAAAATGTCTCTTTTATTTATTTTTTTTTTCAATTTTCATTCTACAATACCATATGTACTTAACAGAGAAAGGAAATATATATATATGTTTCCATGTTAGATTTCGCACATAGTAAGATTTTATTACTCTAACACCCCAACACCCACCCCACCCCCATGCTAAATTTGAAAACAAGCAAAATAATAGAACTCTGTCCAGTTATTTCGACATGAAATTGATACAAATAACCTATATGATTTGGTAAGTTATATTAAATCAGAAATATGTTTAAGACCTTTAATCTTACAGTCTTTTGTTACTACTATGATATACATGCTACTTCCTACAAAAACAAATCAACAAAGTTTTATTTCTCCCACCCCTTCTTTTTGATGGATTGGAATATCTGTGTCGTCACACACGAATCGATAACCCTTAACCAGTGTATTTCATTGTCAAATTGTATATCAGAAACAACACTCACCAATTTGGTATTATTCAGAAAGTATTGTTGGTAAGAAGCCTATATTTAAGCACAACTGGTATTTTAAGGATGTGAAATTAGTGGTAGGCTTCATGGATATAAATGGAAATTTACTTATAAAATCTGAAGTTGAAAATGAATTGACATTCATGTTGACATTATGTATTACCACAGTGTAAAATCCTCAGTTTAAGCTTTTTTGAGAAAATATGGTTTTAAAAAGAATTCTTTTGGATACCCAGCATTCCCAAACATACCATCTCACTTGAAGCATATTGTGCTACAAGAAATATGTATGAGATGTATATATATATATAATGGTTCAGACAAAAATGAATATATAAAATCAAGATCATTTTTAAAATGGGAACAAGATTTAATGTTTTTTAATGAAATCCAAAGCAACATCAAAGCTTTAAAAACTTATTCTTTATAATAAATGATACTGCTTTACAATGGTTTTAATTTAGACTATTACACCAAATCCTACCTGTAAATAGATATCTTTAAAACACAGGTATCAAAGTTCAGATGTCTGTTGGTTTTGTGATGAAAAGGAAGACTAATATAAAGTAAAATACGAAAGTAACTGGTGTCACATGACTATGGCACTAACAACAATGTACCATGGTGGACATTCACGAACCTCTGAAATTCAGAGGTAAGACCAGGTGCCCGGGAGGAGTGAGCTTCTCCATATAGTGGGAGTTGTTAGTGCCTGGTGTAGGGTCTAACTAGCAAAATGCAAAAAGCTCTCCATCTGGGTGCTGACAGCCCCCAGCTCGAATTGTACTTTCAAACGTTTTGGTTGTCATGTATATCATTGATGTAAGTATATATATATATATATATATATATATATATTTATATATATATATATATATATATATTTATATATATATGTACATATATATATGTAAATATACATACGTATGCATGTATGTAGTGTTTGATACGTAACACCATATACTGGGGGCTTGGCGTGCTTGATGGAGGGTCTTTCTAGCGAAATGCAAAAAGTTCTCCATCTGGGTGCTGGCAGTCCCTGGCCTTGTAGACACTTAGTGTTATTTGTCTGTGTACCTGCTAGTACTTCTGATATTGAATATAATAAATTCTTATGTATACAGTGTAATACAAATATTAATGCTATAAACTCTTTATATTCAGATAATACAAATAAACACTTTTCATCCAAACTGAGACATATATGTGCTATATATCTCAGATTTCTAGGATTTGCATGTTGTTGTCATTGCAGCCTATTCTCCAATGACACTTGTCAGTAGTCCAATATTAGCAATAATAAAGGATTTTACAGGTCTTTTTTAATATATTATGTATCATAGTTTTGGATTGCCCCTTTTGAAAAATGATTTTTGAGTCGGCTTCGGTGAAGCCGTACTCATTGCAATCACTTTCTTTTCAGGGGTTATAACTTTCACTACCGATATAGAGCTTACTACGCCGCTGAAAAATAAAGTGCCGAAAAATTACTGATGTTGTCTTACAAATTCTTGATCAGCACAATGTACCTTTAGCTCAGTTAATTTAAGCCAAACATAAACTAGTTTCAGTAACTCGAAAAAGGAGTTGCAATAATGTTTTCAAATTTCGCGTAATAATATGTAGTTGTTACTACTTTACGATGTGTTTACCACCGACACCGTCGGATGTACTCGATTGTGTAATTCTCCGGACAAAGCATTTGTCGTGATCTTGCATCGCTTGTTTTTATCGAGATATTTCAATTAAAGTTTTCCCCAACATGTTCTGGAACTTTAGTTCTTTTTCACATATATGACAAATTTAAAGATCGATCTTCCCGCATTTCCTCTGATAATGAAAATGCAATATAAATATTTAGATAAATGTTGTATGTTTCTAAATATAAATGATGTTAAAACATTATGAGAATCGTGAATAAGATGGGTATTTAATGTCCCACTTGAAGGAATGTCGTTCCTTATCAGAATCCATGTATCCAAGCTTAACAGTAATAACAGTGGTTATATTGACATTAAAACACAAAACCCTAATCAGTAACCAAATTTAACAGTAATGGCAACAGTTATGTTGACATTAACAGTGATGGCAATGGTTATATTGACATTAACAGTAATGGCAACAGTTATATTGACATTAACAGTACTGGCAACAGTTATATTGACATTAACAGTACTGGCAAGTGATACTGACATTAAAAATACTGGCAACAGTTATATTGACATTAACAGTACTGGCAACAGTTATATTGACATTAACAGTACTGGCAAGTGATACTGACATTAAAAATACTGGCAACGGTTATATTGACATTAATTGTAATTGCACCAGTTATATTGACATTAAAAGTAATGGCAACAGTTATATTGGCATTAACAGTAATGGCAACTGTTATATTGACATTAACAGTTATGGCAACAGTTATATTGACATTAACAGTACTGGCAACAGTGATACTGACATTAAAAATACTGGCAACGGTTATATTGACATTAATTGTAATGGCACCAGTTATATTGACATTAAAAGTAATGGCAACGGTTATATTGGCATTAACAGTAATGGCAACGGTTATATTGACATTAACAGTAATGGTAACAGTTACATTGACATTAACAGTACTGGCAACAATGCTATTGGCATTTACAATACTGGCATCAGTTATATTGACATTAACATTAATGACAACAATCATATAGACATTAACAGTAATGGCAATGGTTATGTTGACACTAACAGTAATGGCAACAGTTATATTGACTTTAACAGTACGGGCAACAGTTATATTGACATTAACAGTACTGGCAACAATGATATTGGCATTAACAATACTGGCAACGGTTATATTGATATTTGCAGTAATGGCAACGGTTATATTGACATTAACAGTAATGGAAACAGTTATTTTGACATTAACAGTAATGGCAACGGTTATATTGACTTTAACAGTAATGGCAACAGTTATATTGACACTAACAGTAATGGCACCGGTTATATTGACATTTGATATTACAGCACACTTCAAGTCGATGCTTTCTATCTGAACTTAAATAATGTGTATTATACATAGTAGTACCAATATATACATGCTGTTAAAATACTATTAATATGGCTTAAACAGCAAATAAAAATCTTACTATACCCCCTACAATGAAGTAAGAGAGGAGGGTATATTGAAATCACCTTGTCTGTCTGTCTGGCATCTGTAGGCACATCCTAGTTTGGAATTTTTCTCATTTACCTTTCCATAGATTCTTTTGAAATTTTAGACTTAGCTTTATAACCACTTAAAGGTGTGCTCCTCCCATTTTAACTCTTTGCAGCCATTGTTAAAATTTTGTTTTTTGTTTTTTTCCTCCATTTTTGGGAGTTTGTTCTCTAGATACAACCTTGTTTAGAGTTTTTCTCATTTACCTTCCTATAGACTCTATTGAAATTATAGATTTAGCTTCATTATCACATGAAAGTGTGCACCTCTTCATTTCATCTGTTTGGCACCATTTTTCTTTTTTTTTTTACTTTTTTATTTGGTGTTTTTGCCATTTTCAAGACAAAGCATTTATGTCATTTGGCGACTTTGTGCTATCCATAGAAATGAACTTGTCTAGAGTTTTTGGTGTTTTTTTTTCATTGATTATACCTCTTGTATGATCTATTTATGGTAAGAATTCTATAATCTTCAAGTAAATTTCTTGTGACAAGACCCTTTAAAACCATCAAATGTTCAACGTCCTATCAAGCTATGTTGTCTTCTGACTACTCTTCTTTACTGTCTTATCATAAAGACAGGATACAGATAAGTTCACAGCTAAGGCTGAAACCAGAAATTTTGGAGGGGTATAGGATTCATCCTGTTTGTCCAATTGTCCAATAAGAATTTAATAAAGCAAATTTCTCAAAATGCACAAAAGTGGGACATCCATTACACTTATACAGTGATGTATCTTGGGATGAATTATTGCATGTTTCGACTTTGTTGCCATGGGGTTATTTGTCCCCATTAGGGCAGCTCTATATGTCTTTCTTTCCATGTTCTCAATAGATTTTCATATTGCTCATGTTTTACGCCAACATTTGTGAAATTGTAAACTAAATTTTTTTTAAATCACATTTAGAGATGCTTTTGCTTTTGTTTTAAGCCTTGCTATGCTTACTTGCATAGTGCAGTATTTCTGTTTATACTTTATATTACTGTTTTGTTATATGGTAAATATTGATGTGTGTATATGTGTAAATTACTCCTTAAAATCTTCTAACTCATGTGAATTTGCATTACACATTTAACAGCAAGTATTCTGAAACAAGTTTCACACGAGGGGATTTACCTGATTGTCAGCTAAATTTGAAACTTTCTAACTTTCAAGCTGGCATATACTTTATGAATTGCTGTTTCCTTTAGCAGAATTTTCAAATTAAAAAAGGGGGAGGGAGAAGAGAATGAATAATGCTAGTCTGTAGATATAAGTACATGTATATGTTTTTAAAACATGTAAAACCGAATAATCCATCCTCTGGTTGCTCCAAGGTATACTGTATCGCGTTACCAGACTGGGGATGAGCAGAGGGTCGATTATTCAGTTTCACAGTTCCGGTAATTAAAATCCAAACTTAAAACCCTTTTGACAAAAGTTTTGTGAAATTTAGTTCAGGCCTTTTAGTAACAGAATGATAATTTCAGAAATAATGTAAGAATAAAGAGTTTTGTGTGCTATTACTCACCATTATTTCTCTTTGTACAGCTATAACAGAGGAGGGATTTTATGAGCAGCGAGAACATGAACATGAACCAAGTGAAACCCCAGAGAATTCACCTGAGGTCAAACATCGGCAGTGCCTAAGTGTCAATATGGAAGACGATCAAGCATCAGGTTCTTCACGTCTCATGGCTACATCCACTATCTCTGCTCCAGAGGTCTCTCTTGTACCATCTCCTGGTCTTATAGGCAAGGTGGGTTGCTCGGTAATATGCATTGTGATTAGTACTAGTTATTGAGAAAATAATTATATATTGTGTAATATAGTATCTTGCCTATCTTGCCTCTCATGGCTTCATCCACTATCTCGGCTCCAGAGGTCACACTTGTACCATCTCCTGGTCTTATAGGCACGGTGGGTTGATCGTATGTAATATGCATTGTGACTAGTACTAGACATTGAGAAAATAATTATAATATATTGTGTAATATAGTATCTTGCCTATCTTGCCTCTCATGGCTTCATCCAGTATCTCAGCTCCAGAGGTGTCTCTTGTACCATCTCCTGGCAAGGTGGGTTGATCGTATGCAAAATACATGTTAGGAAATTGTCGCTACACATAAATGTCTATAAATAGTTCTAAATTTAATGATAATAAAGCATTGATGAAGATATTACTTGTATAACTGTAGGCTAGACAGAGTCTCTGGTTCAGTGATGTTGTTTTCTTGTTGTAGCAAAGACCTAAATCTCTTGAGGATAACCTTAATGAAACAGAAGAACCCACTCAGCCTCGACCTAGTCTCAGTAGGTTTAACTCAGTGAAGCGTAAACAGCTGGAGAGATTACGGCAAAGATCAGACTGGTTTCTTGGACCAAATGCTTCGAATCAGGCTTCATCATCATCACAGAATACTTGCTCGCATTCTTTTTATGGCTCTCATCTCTCCCACAGTCATGAGAGGCTCAAGGAAATTACATCAGGGACTTCCGTCACGAAGGCCTCATCAGAGGGAATGGCCCTCGACATTTTATCGTCCGATGCTGACAGTGTTTTTTCGGACAGGAGTGAGTCACCAGCATCAGAACCTGTTCGAACTCCACCTATCACGGTGACACGTGACATCATACATAGCGATACTATAACAGATGCAGCTCTAGCATCTAGGGACGTCAACATGGAGGATGTGACGACTGAAGTGTATGACAAGCCGAGAGCTGATATGCCAGACACTGAAGTGTGTTACTTTGTGGTAGAACACAAGTATGGGGGAGACCCTGCATCCTAGCATATGTCAAAGTTAGGAATTTTTTAAGAATTACACATTTAAAACGGTATTTCTCATACTTGCATTTTGTATTGAGCTTTTCGTGTAGTGCTGCTGTGAATTGTAATCCGTATATTATACAATTCATAAGTTAAAAAATGGCAAAAGTAGATGTATATTTCTGTTGGGTTTGAAACTAAATACATGTATAGTCTTAAATGGTTTCCATGGAGATTATTTGTTCAAGTTTTGTTGACATCACACTTAATTCTGATTACGGTTCATCATTTTGTAAATATTCATCATCTTGATGTGCATATTTCAATTTATTACAAGCAGTTCATTGTTAACCTCTTGCCTTTTGTGTGCAATAATAATGATAATAATAATAATAATAATACCGATGATGATTCAAATAATAATGATAATGATAGGTAATATTGAAGTGATTAATTTCCTTTTAGATTATTTATGGTTTCAGAGGCAACTTTTAAAAACAGCATAATAACAAAACAAAAAGAGAGATTGGAAGGTTACCTTTTATACTGTAGAAGCTAATGTTTTTAGGAGTATTTTAACATGTGCAATCATAGAAGTTGACATAAATCAAACCATTCATATTTATGACGGCATTTGATTTAGCAAAATGGCCACTCTTTACTCTCAGTCGTCCATGTAGTATGAATATATACCTAAACAGCATATAGAAATACATAGGTACCCCCTGTGGGAATGCAGATTTCAGGAGGTTCTCTTTAGTTGCCCTTATTTGATCAACATTGATTAATTCCATCCTTGTTGATACATGTAATAGATGTAAAATACTGAACTTCAAACAGAATCGAAGTACGAGTATATTGACTGAATTACACAAGTACATGTGTTTAATATATGTAAACAAACCATACAGGGTCTCAGATGTTATAGAATATGATTATAACAAACATATACTTGCGATTTCATTTTAATCAGTAATGGAAACTTTTTCGATGAAAAAATCTATATGTGTAATTTCAAACTGATTTGGTGGTTGAAAGGTAATTGTAAAAGCAGCAATGAATTGTAACAAATTTTTCTTGGTGTGATTTTCCAATTTCTACCTTTTTTTTCCCAGTATCTCAGGAAAGTTTATGCTAGGAGTAAGGTAGCAGGATGATGACAAACTGATTGAAAACACTATGACCTTAGACTGAAGTCTTATACATGCAAAGTGTATGTGCACTTTGTATTTATTCAATTATCTATGTAGAGTTACTTCATATTTTAGTGTTCTGGTTGAATATGATGCTTTCCAGAGAAGATGGAGGGATTTTACTTGAACATTATTGCTAGTCTACCTCTATATTTCCTAGTCCCTCATGGCTTTAAAAGTTTCTCTTACACAATTATTTTATCAATATAATCCATTCATTAAAATGTTATACTTTATTTGCTGCAGCATATTTTAAGTGCTTTTTTATGTTGTTCAGGAATACTATAGTTGATGTCTTTTCTTGGAAAAATCCAAATTTTACATTTTTATCCTTTGTCTTTTTTAGAATCATGATTTTGAGATTTTATATTTCTTTTTCATAGTGTTTTCTAATAGCTAAATAATAATAAACATTTTCAGTTTTTTATAGTTTACTTGAAAGTTGCATTTTCATTCTTACAGCTATGTTAATGAAAGATATGAAACTAACCTGTACAAAAAGAAAAAAAAATAATGTGTGCACCAAAGAAAGTGTTTATTTCATTATATATTGTATTATGGTTTTGAGTATACTTGTAATTTCATTACATATTTGCAGTAAACCCAAGTTTTTGTTCTACATGTACAAGTTTGTGAAATTTAAGCCCTTTTTCAATTTTGAATGAATAAAGTTTGAACAAACATTTATTTGACTGTCATTGGTGAACAAATTTATTCTACAATGTTTTTAAAAATAATCATTTACTCTTAGCTACGTATCATTTTTTTTTGGAGGGAAGAAGAGAAGATATGGGATAAATTTTAAATGAATGCACAGTATATGGTACAGTAAAGAACAAAAAAGATTCCAATGATTTTTTGCAGTTATATGTAGCATGAACTGTATGTTAATTCACCTGTTGATATGTTTGTGTATCAAACACTGCACAAGAGACATCACACTGAACTAATCATATATAATCTATTATCCTATACAAGTCAAAATATTTCTACCATGTTGCAATATGTATACAATAAGACTTTTGAGTCTTTTCGTTATTTCTGGTATGAGCAGGTGTCTAATGTCAAACAGTTGTAACATCATACACTTTCTATATCACTCCACATAAGTTTACTCCAGTTTCCATATAATTGGTTGACGTCATAATGGTTTGACGTCAGAACCATGCTCATATAGGAAATAACTATATAACGAAAAGACCAAATAAACTTTGAAATAGTAAGAAGTAAGTCAAATTTTTGTACAGTAATTTTTTTTTAAGTCTAGTCGTTACAGCTATATATGTTGTCTCCTTTTTGATTGCTCAATTTTAATATTCCCAAACCTGTATCTTCCTATGTGCATGTTTATCAACCTTTTTGAAAATGTCAATTTTACCCTCGTATTTTTGAAGGTTCAGAGTTTGTTTTGTTTTGTTGGGGTTTGGGGGGGGGTTGGTTGGTTGGTTGGTTGGCTTTTTTTTTTTTTTTTTGGTTTTGTGTTGTTTTTTTTTCTTTGAATATGAGAAAATTTTAAAACTGTATCAAAAGTTAATAAATGTCACAAACTTGACCCTGTTTATGGATGATTTATTTTGATTCTGTTCTGAGAGGGACTTTCTTATAGGTGAATAAAGGTATTGATCAGCACAGTTTATGATAAAAGATCACATTTTAAAAATTGATTAAGCAGATGTATAATGCTCTTATGTATATGAAGACAGTCTGAGAGTTTCATAATACACGTAACTGAAACAAGCATATTAGCATTTATTTGGTTTTTTTGTCTTAACTGTCTCACACATTTTGACCGTTTTCTTCTTAATAATATATAATGTTATTTTTTTTTTTTTTTATATATGTACATATTTCGCATCTCAGTTGTTAATCCTCATTATTTGTCATTGATTTTACTTATGTTTATGTATTCTGCTTGCTTTAATCCATAATTGATGTCTTTTTAGTCACCATTTACCTTACAAATTGAATATCTTTTTCAAAAACTAACATTTATATCTGTTTTAAAAAAGAATAATCTTGTCAAATACTGGTGAAGTAGTGTAGATTTCGAGTTTATCTGGGATCGAGGTTTGTTATCATTAATAAGTTGGTACAGCGTTGACTCTTTGTGGTCTTAACATCTTAACTTTCGAGGTCGGATATATTTTATGGATTAATCTATAAGATATGTATAGTAATCATTGTCATAAAGATGTGCAATAGATACACTGTTTATCTGTCTCAATGTAAGACCGGTTCATACAGGGATTATGATATGCCATGTTTAATATTTGGCCGCTGTTCCCTACTATATACAAACCAATTCAAAGGAGGAATTTCTTATTTCAGAATCAGTTATTGAAGTGATATCCAAACTAAATACCAAAATCTAGCTCAGTTGAAGAAGGGGGAGGGGGGAACTGTTTTCAAAATATTTATACAAAATATGTTGAGAGAATGGAAAGTTGCTTTCTATAAACATGTTCCTTAATAGTGGGTTATATTCAACTATTTCATCAAAAGAAATCACAACCTATTTGCAAACTGCTCATTATAGTAGGAATTCAACTACATACAAACCAATTGATAAAGAAAATTCACACAGAGGATTTTAGGGGAAATCACACAATCAAGTTACGTGTGGAAACAGTCTTTCGTTTTGAAAATTCTTAACTTTATATGTAAAATATTGCAAATGTAGAAATATACTTTGCCTCCAACAAAATGAGGAGGAATCTTTTGGTTTATGAATGGCTATAGATTTTGTTTTAATCCTTTGCATCGTAGGCAGCATGTCTTGTTGCCCAGCTTGCATTCCATAGTGTGTGATGTGTGACCCGTTAGATGTTGTAGACCTTTGTATACCTCTCTGTATATTATGCAGAAGTTCATGAGAATATGGGCCTTAATGAAATCATTTTACTCTAAATGTGTTCTGTAAGCTGTAAAATTTTATCAAACTATCAAATTTGAAATGAATTTGAGTTTTCTTAGGGAAGATTTTGACATATTTGTATTTTTGGCTAGCCTTTTTTGTTTCAACAATATGCTGACATGTAAATAAGATTCAAGTTGTCAGTACATGTTTCTTTCTATTAAAGTAATTTTGATGCTAAGTATTTGCTGACCATGTGTTTTTGGTGGTATACCCTGATTCAAATGAAAGCTTCTGTTGTAAGGTGAGCTGATTCTTGAGCAGTAACTAGATGTGCTGTGTGCATATTAAAACATCCATTTGTATAATTGACTCTTATTTCCATGTACAACTCTTGATTCATAATAATAAATGATATTAAACAATGATCAAATTGTATTATGTTGTAATTAAGCGATAGTTATCAAATACAGAAAGACAGACAGATGGACAAAAGAGACAGAAAGACTGAGATATGCATAGTACCGGTATGTGAGTGCTAAGAACTGATACAAACATTTTTGGTGTATATATTGTATAAATGCAAAGGGAAACACATGGGGAGTAAGTACAATGAACCCAAAAGAAAACCAGGTTTTCTGTTAATCCATCATTTATGGTAGCACACTGTCATTTCAATGACACGAAGACAAAGACTAGGCTACACGAATGACAGCACCATAAAGGTTGCTGAGGTCAACGGTTTGACGACACCAACTTTGACGATCGTGTACTCCAAATGCTGTGGTTATCCAGACAACTGGTGTCAAACCCTTCTACTCCCCGCTACACTAGACAAATCGAGGAAACATGTTTTTATGAAATGAAACGTTGGTTTACGCCCTTCCCTCTCCCAAATTTTTATTTGCTTCCTACGCCACTGTACGGTAATCTTGACATATTAACAGCAATTAACTGTACATTTAGACAATCAAATGGTGTCCCCGAAAGTAAAAGTACAGTACTGCACATAAGAAGAGCCTGGGTTGTCTTTACAGTGAAGTTATAAGACCTATATCATATACTTGGCTATCAGGTGGTCGAAACTTTGTGGACGATTTGGGTGTTTATTATTAATTTATCATACTCCCCTTGGGAGGACTTCTTATTAATATACAGTGTAGTGCAGTATACATGATGTATATGTAGGCTAAAATAAATCCCGTTATCCTGACTCATTGAGAACAGTCTGATGATGACTACTTGGATCTTGCTCCTTTAGCTTAGAGTACAAACAATTTCTGTAGGTAAGAATTCTTAATCCTAATGCTGTGTGTGAAAGGGGACCTCTGGCAATCTAGAGTCCATCTACATGTATATTTTACGAGGACGGTGATGTTATTTGGTCTGGGATGAATAGTTGGTACTAGTAGGATAAATGGTATGTCATTCAATTGATGCATTATCTTGAACGTCATTGAAGCTTAAGTTTGGGCTTTGTTTCCTGTAGTGTAAGCCTTTATGGATGTTGGATCATGTGGGACACTCTACTTGTTATTTGAAAATACCAAGTGGCCGATGTCTCCATATACCATGCACCAGCGTATTCATGTTTTCCCTCGCACGGAGGTCCCAGACGTTGCTGACATACTCTGTCGTGTACTGGTCTTATCAACTAGTTAAGCACTTGGTGTTGGTGTCTTAAAGACTTCGGGTATTGTTCCGCCACAAAGTGCCCCATATTGTGTTCGCCTTTTTGGTGATCATCACATTATTGTAGTGGCTCCATGTTAAATTCTTGTGAATGTCAACTCGAAGATACGGTGCTTAGCCCACTTTTTCGAGGGCATGGTCATGGATGCTGTATGAATACTCTAAACATTTCTTCTTGCTGGTAAAGAAAAGGGAACTGTACTGTGGATGACAGCTCGTTGTATTTGGTATCTCCAAATGTAGACAGGGGTTTAAATTAAATTAACCAAGTTGTTGTCATTTTATTTATCCATGTTTCAATACAGAGAACTGTCTGTGTAGGATGTCAACTTTGCTGCTACCTTCAGACAAGGGCGGATTTAGGGGGGTTGGGGTTGGGGGTGTTTCGGGAATCCCCCTCCCCCGGATTTCGGAGGGGGTTCCTTTCGACGAAGGTCAGTTCATGTCCTCATGCTTGCTATCGCCGCGCGAAGATCTAGACTTAGACTTGGGAATAGAAAGGACCCTACTAATACCTGGACATAGACCAGATTAGCCATTGACCGCAAAACAATATATGCTTTACTTGGAAGCGGTATGCACGGGAAAAATGGACTTTCCCCAATAATAACCACCAATATGTGGACGACTTTTGCAATTCTTAGAATCTTACATGGCATTGAGCTGCTAAATTATAGGAAATACGACCTCGAGAGTCTAGAAAAAATTCCAAAGACAAACTCTCAGACAATTGCAGACCTTGCCTAATAGAACAGCAAACATTGCAGTCACTTCACAAGTTGGTGTCTTACAAACAGGACAGATTGGCCTACGCATCCTCAATACCGCACACAAAAGCTATATCTTTTAATTTACGAATAGACCATTTTATCTAAATATGATAGATCACATTTGCTGATCCATAGAAAATGCGGGCAGGATGGTGATCCACCTCTCTTTTTATATGCTGTTTAAATCACGATGAGCACTGTGCCTTGTGCTATACTTCGTATGTGTTAGAGGACAATTGTCCCATTTATATTTAGTGTATAAAGACCAGTACATAGTGTACTACAGCCAACCATGGCTAATAATCCAAATCGTACATTATATATTTTCAATCCATTTGACTAACACTGTCCCATTGTTTTCCCATACTTAACCTGTAACAATTTCCATTGATTGATTATCGTTTTACGTCACTCCACGATTATTTCATGTATATGATGACGGCATCTGCCTAATGCATTGCATACAAATTTAGACCTTTGAACGGACCCACCCGAAGCAGTGAGGGAGCTTTTTTACGTGCCACGCCTACCGTGACACAGGGCCTCGGTTTCTACTGTCTCATCCGAAAGACAGAACACCGGTGTGCCCAGGGCGGTAGTCGAACCGGGACCCCTCTATCAGGAGCCGAGCACCTTATCCACTAGGCCACACCGGCTTGTAGAAATTTCCTCCACACTGCATAATAACAGTAATGTACCTTTTACCCATAAATTAGACCTAATAGTATTGTTACATCATATTAAGTCTAACTGTTTTTAAAACACACCATACCTCTAAATATACATTGTACAGAGGCGTTATTTAAGTACTGTATACATGTACATGTTGAATTCAAGAAACACAGTCCCATACTAAACCAAATTTCCCTATATGATCGTATATAACCACCTTGAGTAGCTAGTTAGTTATTTATTTATTCATTCATTCATCTATCCACTTATTTATGGATAACCTACACACTGAATTAGATCTCTGCCCCCAAAACGGCTTTATCTAGCCACACATGGACAAACTGCCCCCCCCCCCCCCTCTGAAATTGCCATCTACCTAGAATTAGAAGATTAGTGTCTCTTACAATTTATATTTCCCAACTGCATTTGTAAGATCCATGGATAAATTGCGCCTACTCTGAAATTACCTTCTGTCTAGAATTAGATGCCACGTATTCCCTACATATAATAAATTCCCCTACAAATTATAATTTCCCCAACTGCACTTGTGAATATAGTTTCAAGACAGTGGTCTAGACGCAGTGAGGCTAGCCCCATCCCCATCAGTCCATTTAACTCAGTATTATTGCTCTTTATTTATGAAACTTGGGTTCTGCTGATCCAAAACAATATAATTATTTTTTTAACACACACTCCTTTTATACATTTTACTTTTGGTCCTTATTTTTAATTTTATTGGTTACTCTTATGTGATATTTGGCTCTTAGTGTTTGGCCCTTATTATTCTGTTCTTACCATTGTACATATGTTCTTAAAACCTGAAATAGATCTTTGTTTTACCCATTTGGGATGCTCCTTGACCGCAAGAGGAAATTCCAAGCTGAAACTGAAACTGAACAGGCATTGCCAGTCTAGTGAACTACTTCTGAATGAAAACACTGTGTACACGTATTTATTCTGACACTGTAAATTTACGTTAAGGGAAACTATGTGAAATATATGCAATTTCGGCACCATATCAATGTTAATAATGAAGAAACAAAGTGACCAAATGGATATGACTTTATGGCTTTGTTCTTAGCAGACATGGGTAGACCCCCTCCCGTACCCTCCCCCTCTTCGTGCCTCGGGTCGGCCCTTTGGGCCTCCTCTTCCCCCACCCCCACCCCACTTCAGCTTCTGGATCCGCCCCTGTGATCAGAGTAATTATAGCACAAGCATCTTTCAGTGGGTACATCAATCCGTAGACTGTTGGTGCATCCCCAAGAGCCTGCTAGGGTCTGAGCAATGACTCTGAACTGATGGCATGGCATGGATGTAATGTACGTATGTATTATATGTTGTTAGACATATATGGCTTCCACCAGATATCGTTGGCTGTCTTAGTCCGATTCGCTTAATAGAAGCAGAGACATACATACAAATATATGTATATATATATATATATATATATATATATATATATATATATATATATATATATATATATATATATATATATATATATATATATATATATATATTATATATATATATATATATATATATATATATGTCTCTGCTAGAAGCGAAGTTTCTTTTCGTGAGAAGTCATTTTATGATTTAAGATTTATAGATAGATACAAAGATGAGAAAAACATGTTACATTTCAAATTAGTCATAGGCGGATCTAGAAAGTTTTGAAGGGGGAGGGAAGGGGTGCATTCTCTCATGACAAATGGTTTGCACTATCGGTTTGGAAAGAGGGGGAGGGGTGCAGTCCTAAAAATAGTCGAAAATGACCTTTATTTGGTAAAATTTTCTGACCAAAAGGTGGTGGGTGGGTGGGTGGGTTGCACCCTTTCCCCCTCTAAATCCGCCAATGTTGTTTAATTACTATAGTTCTAATTCAGAATCAACTCAAAAGAACAAGCATCTAATTATTTATGACGCCCTTGTAATGTTCTCGTTTGTTTCATCAAAAAGAAACAAAAAATATAAACATTATACACGTTACAGCCTTGTCTCTGTATGTCAGGGACGTATATATCTATACGTCCCTGTGTATGTTAAGTCCCATTTTCCGCAGAGGGTTTCCACTATTACTGCAGTTCTCATTTGTACCGTATTTGAAAAGAAAATGAATGATCTTATTCGAAACATCAAATAAAGAAACTGACTCTGTACGAAACAAAATGCAGATTTCTAATATTCATACGCTAAAAATCAAGTACACTGCTGTAGAGCCGGTTAACTAATGTAGTCGATATATGTTAATAATTATTATTTTAGTACCAAAAATATTACAGTTCAAATCGATATAAATTAGCAAAATTGTTCTCTGAAATAGAATTACGTTCTTTATTAGAACTATTTTACCGCGTAATATTATTTATTCATGAGTTCCAAGGTCATTGCAAAACATGTGAAGATGGCTCTTTTGCGTAGTGGATCTCAGCTTTTAAAGTCTGCGACGGAGAGACGTATTGCTCCTCTCGTTGCTCTTTATCATAAAAATGTAAGCGACAGTATATTGAAGACTAGATAATAGTAATCAGAACCGTTTTATAACCCACTAAATTGATAGATGTTGAAAAAGATTTGGGATTGTATCTACTACTTCAGTCTTCAGTTCCTGGCCTTATTCTCGAAGTCGGCGTGACATCACACCCTAAACTCTAAATGAAGATAATCCCCCAAACATTCCGAGGATGACCTGGGATTAAACTCGGTGTTTATCATAGACCGTAATGCAACTTTGTTGAATTATATTTTGAGCACAAGAACTAAAGGACTCTTAAACTTTTGAAATTTATTGAGGAATCTCATGAGGAATGACTCTCTTTCCTTCTTTGTATTTTATATGAATGCAGTTTGCAGAAATGAGATTTCAAAATATCTGATTCTTCGTAGAGAGCGATGATAAATCCAGAGCGTTAACTCCCAAGAAATGTGATGCAAATTAGGTCATGTGACCAGTCCGACTTCAAGAATTCTCAAATTAGGACAAATTTTTAAGAAATTCATTACACTCTCAGTCTGTGTGACATCACTGTCTCTATTGGTCTACGTAGATACCCGAGGAGTCTGGCCATGACACTTAGGGTAAAAGCCCCGGAATATGCATTGTTCTCTATGATAAAATATACATAAAGTCTGATGCTTTACCCCAAATGTTCCGAATGTTCATGATCAAGTACTGGGACGTCCAACTTCGAGCATAAGCCCTCGAAGAGCTTCAATATTTTGCCTGATATCCTTAGGGATTTTGAGGATCAGGCCGAAAGCCCGCTCCACTGCTGCAGTTGTAGATTACTTTCTTTTGTTAGTTTTTTACGTAATATTTGCTGTCTACAGACCTTTTCGGGATAGAGTCTGCCCTTGTAATGTCACACTACTAGCATTAGCGGCCATGTTGGAGTACAAGTCTCGGACTTTTTCCATCACTACCATGTAAACTTCATTAAATTTCTGAGAAATTAACTATTTATGAGGGTAGAATTCGTGACTTCAGTCTTGATTAAATAGTAAATATAATCAGTCAGTTGAAAATTTATGTAAGACATTAAGATATACAATGTGATTATTTTATAAGATTAAGTTAAATCAAGCAATTTTATATGAGCAGTGATGGATAAAATCCGAGAGTTGTACTCCAATGAAGGAGATAACTCTAGCTAATATGAGGAAAACAGGGTTGTATGGGAACACTCTATAACTCTGGTCTTACAATTTGTATATGCACAATAGCCCTTCCGGAAGGTTACAAGTGTAGCTACAAAATTTGAACGTACTGAACTTTGCTCAGTAATTCTAGGAGATTACTTTTCTTTCAGGTTTGTAGCTGACCTACCGTAATGGCTATTGCACATTTACAAATTGTAAGACTGCATTTATCCAGAAAAGGTCTTTTGTGGGAAGTCATTGGCACTCAAGGTCCTCTCACATGCACTCAAATTTGAGAAGTAAAATTTTTACTTCAGTTTATATTTTAACTTGCTCATATAACATTTTCTGTGTCGCCTTCAACTAACTGTTCAGTGCTATGAATCAGTGAAGGTCATCGTAAAATAATTTATATATTTGCCTCAAAAACAACCCTGAAAAATCCCTGATACTTATTGGTTATTTACTGTGTGTGAGAGGACTTCCCTTCCCAGCTCGGGGCCATAATGCTATTAATGGTGAAGGCTGATTGTAAATCACATTTGCTAAATTTTCATTCCTTGGCTCACCAATAATGCATAAAATATTAAATGTGCTGTACAAGACAATCATAAAACTTCTTATATACGGTACTTGAAAGCTCATGTAAAAAAGAAAATCAGAACAAAGTTGATTTATTCTTGAAAAGTACTGATTTGCAGTTCTTCTTCTTCCAATATAAAGTGTACTCAAAATGTTAAAATGTATGGATTGCCTAGCCTAAGTATTTACAGTGTACTTAACGAGTGTTAACAGAATAAATATATAATTTTTGTCTTTGTACAACATACTGTTTGAGAATGTTACAGTCTTACAATGTAACATGCTAACTACCTAGTAACTTTATTCATTCAATCAAAATATCATTGTTTGCCTCTACTTTTGCAAAGAAATGTACATGTATTCCTTGATGTACCAACAATCTGTGATTTGTATTAATTGGTTGAATGTTTTCTAGGTAATTGACCACTATGAGAATCCAAGAAATGTTGGGTCTTTGGATAAGAAAGACCAGTCAGTTGGAACTGGCTTAGTTGGGGCACCTGCATGTGGTGATGTGATGAAATTACAGGTCAGTAATGTAATGCCGTAGTTGGCTCTGTTGCCAGAGATGTATTTTATTTTTAAAGCAATTTTTGTTTTGCTTCATATATACTTTGTGTAACAATTGGAAGTTTGTGTTTTCATCACACACAAAGTATAATTTTGCACTTTTTGTACTAGAGCATTTGTTCTTTAAAGGCATTCATACATACAATAGTTTTATCAAAGGTACTGGTATTACAGTTTTATGTCCCTGAAATCAAAGATTCAGGGACATCTAGTTTTTGGCCTGTCTGTCTGTCATTTTTCTGTGGCTTAAAAGATGAATAACTTTTCAACAATTAGAGATAAAGCCTTTGTTTTCACATGTATATTCCTTGTGATGAGACCATTCTTTAATCTTTGAAACTGTATTCAGTGCATCACAGATGAAA
Organism: Pteria penguin; assembly: GCA_035048485.1. Taxonomy (NCBI): domain Eukaryota; kingdom Metazoa; phylum Mollusca; class Bivalvia; order Pterioida; family Pteriidae; genus Pteria; species Pteria penguin. Next base: position 74,085,538 of record CM068581.1, on the reverse strand, counting down.
CATGAAATATATTTTTCATGTTAATTTTTAAACTAATAATGTAATTGTGGTCATTGAATGTTAAGCTCTTGACGTTCAGTTTGAATGAATAGAATGAATTTTAATTATCCATTGATGTGATAATATTCTGTAATATTAATTAACAAAACCTCAGAACTTAAAGAATCAATAGTCTTGTTTTGTTTACTTTATACACAGATTAAAGTTGATGAGAATGGCAAAATAATTGATGCCAAGTTCAAGACGTTTGGTTGTGGATCAGCTATAGCTTCCAGCTCATTGGCTACAGAGTGGGTCAAAGGAAAGTCTGTAAGTTTCAGTATCATCTAAAAGAATGTAATTTAGAGATTAAAAAAAATCACATGTGAGACACACCCAAGATGTAATGTGGTGTTGCTACTGTGTGTTTGAATGCCAAAGTCATCTTCCCAACCATGGTATCACATATCAGCCATAAAGCGAGGACAAATTCACTGAAGTTTTAGACATATCATTATTTCTACATTCTGTAGTTTTATATTATAGATATTGTGTGAATGTTGTGGCTGCATTGGTGATGTTTTAGATTCAGATTTGAGGTCCATCAGCAGAGTTTGGATTTTTTTAAAGTATCTTACATGTACAAAGAAAGTAGTTGACTCATAATATGGATTTTTATACTTCCCACCAGCTAAGCTTGGGAGGGGTATATAGGAATCACCCAGCCCGTCTGTTTGCTTAAGAAATTTAACAAAGCAAGTATTTTCAAAGTAAACAAGGGGGACATCCATTATACCAGTGATGTATCTTGGAATTAATTATTGTATGTATGCTGCAGATGATGAGTGTGACCTATATTTTCCACTTGAGTGATTAGATTAAGAAATTTGTGAAAGGCCAATATAGGACAAAGTACAGGTGCTACAACCTTCAGACTTACACAACTGATGTATCATGGGTTGATTTACTTCATGCATGCTCTGAATGCTGAATGTGGTCTCAATTTCCCCCTTAAGTGAAAAGAGCAAGTTTCTCAAAATGTACTAGTGGGACATCCATTACATGTATACAAGTGTTGTATCTTGGAATGAATTATTGCATGTTTCAACTTTGTTCCCATAGGGAGTATTTGTCCTTTTAGGACAGCTTTAGTTGGTACTGGTAGATCATAATTTGAAACACAAAAAGCTGGTGTCTCAATTGTATTGTTGAAAAAGATTTATTTTTAAGTGGAATCTGAGGACATTATTGTGCTGATATTTCTTTACATTTGCTATAAATATCTCTATTATTATTCCTAAGGCACATTTAACCCCAAGTTTCTGCAGAACAGTAAACTTCATTTCTCTGTTCCTGACCCTCAAACTAAATGTTACGATTTATAAAGATGATAATGAAGAACTTGGGTTCTCAAGAAAAATTGTGTAACAAAGTGTATTTTTGGAATGTTCTCGTTTTGATTTTTAAGTGTGACTACTGAAGTGTTTGCCACATTTTGATTTTTAAGTGTGACTACTGAAATGTTTGCCACATTTTGATTTTTAAGTGTGACTACTGAAGTGTTTGCCACATTTTTATTTTTAAGTGTGTCTACTGAAGTGTTTGCCACATTTTGATTTTTAAGTGTGACTACTGAAGTCTTTGCCACATTTTGATTTTTAAGTGTGACTACTGAAGTCTTTGCCACATTTCCAACAGGTAATGCTCTTTACAATGTAAGGTATCATTGATTTGGTAATTCATGGTTTATTTATTTTCTCAGCTGGATGATGCTGTCAAGATTAAGAACACAGAGATAGCAAAAGAACTCAATCTGCCTCCAGTGAAACTGCATTGCTCTAGTAAGTAGTTTGTGATTGGTCAGATCTGTTCTTCATCTATACAATTCATGGACTAGGTATTTGCATTTCTTGTTTGATCGAAATATATATTAGATGTATTATCTGTGATTACTTTGGTCATCTACTGGTCTCATCTTGGTTCTGACTATCCTTTGGGCCGAGGTAAATTTTTCATGGAATACTCCCTATAAGTTTCGAATAGATGAAGTACTGTAATCATGGAATAAAGAACTAATGATATAAATACCATCATGTTATACAGATTAAATTTCTGTCATGTTCTAAGCATGTTTCAGTTGCTTGAGGTAAATACTTCAGTGTAATACGCAAGATCGTGTTTACTGATTGACCGTTTTGACTCGTGCTTTTATAAACACCATTTTTTTGTTCTCCAGTGGGGCTGAAACTCTGCCCAAGTTTAGAACAATACGGTAGATTTAGTAGGTGACTAAACTATAAAACATGGATGGAATGAGTATTTGCTATCTTGCGTATTCACACTAGATAAAATATGAGGTACAATTGTGGTTGCTAATGGTGTACATGAATATCATTAACATATTTTGTAGAAACCATAAATTGAATGAAAGCCAAGGTATTCAGCATAGATGAAATTGTTTTTCATGTACAGTAAAACTTAAATAATTTGAAGTGTGAAGGATTCTAAATAACTTGTAGTTTTACTTGTAGCTGTGAATTAATATTTTTACAGTTAAGTCCCTACTATAAATCCAAATGCATTGTTAAAGAGGTCATATATGTAGAGACAGATTTAGTTAATGTTTTTGCTGTCAGACTACGAAAATTGCATTTTCATTAAAGTCACATTTCATACTCAACTGAAAAATTTTTGGGAGAATAAAGTTGTTGCTTTGTCGACATGTGCAAGCTCCTACCTGCTATACTTTCCCATGGGTTTTGATAATGCTTTGCATCTATGATACATGACTACTTCTGGGACTATGGTGGTCATATCACAAAGGTCTAAGTCAATAAAATGTTTTAATAAATATATCTATAAAAATTCACGGATCCTTGGTAAAGGAATAGATTAGTACTAAAAAATTTTTTATTCATGGTAATCCAAGGTCATTTATCTTAGATACAAATGTCAAAGGCATGTGGAAGGTCATTTTGGAGTTCCTTTTCAAAAACTACTAGTTTATTATTTGATTGATGCTGCTGTATGGTCACCCACTTTATTTCTGGGAACTTTCATCAGTGTAACCAAATCTTTTATTTGCATTCTAGTGCTGGCAGAAGATGCAATCAAAGCTGCATTGAAGGATTATAAAATCAAGAATACATCCAAGGAGGAGTCTGCCGCTTAGAGGGAGCCCCAGGCAGTTTTTAATGTATAGAATGAGTTCATTCAAGATTATATGCCGCATTTCTTTGATGCAGCAGGCACAAGACATTTTTACCTTGATGGTATTATGCCTTTGGTATTTTTGTTTATGCTTGTAAATATGTACTTTATCCATGTTTATGTTTGTATTTACCTATACAGATAAAGTTAAAAAAATTAATGGAGTAAATTTATCTCTTGATGTACAAAAATGCCCTGGTTTTATATAACATAATGGTATTACGAATTGCGGTTTCTAGAGAAATCATCCTGTCTCAAGAACTATGTCTGATCAAATGCAGGCAGGTTAAGGAATTGTAGTCGCTACGAGTTTACATGTAAATATACTGACAAAGGAGAAAGAAAAATTTGAATTGAATCTGCAGAGATTTCCAAATAATTTGGAAAAGACCTACCTCCTACTGCCAGATCTTGATTGCAAATAAATTTGACAAGGTTCAAGACTAGAAGCAGAACCAGTCCATAAAGGCTTATATCCATGTTATTTCTCTTAAAAATTACCAGATGTAAACAGTATTATGATGGCCTTGAGATGAAATAAAATGGATAGTTGCCATATAGAAATCCTACCCTTGAATAAAACAAAGATTTCATCAATTGAACACCAGTGGCATCTTGTAAATTCCTCAATATATTTCATCTATGTAATTGTTCCTTACAATCAAAGCAGTAAAACTTTTTTTTAATAGGTTTATGTTTTCAGTGACATCTGACCTTGGTTTTTTTTTTAAATATAGAGATAAGTAAATGGTTTTGTGTAATGGGTCAGGCAGACATTACCTTACCAATGATAGGACCTTTGTGTGACATGCACACTAACAAGAGTTGTCAGAAGACAACATAACTCGCAGGTGCAGGTCATGATCATCTCGAGAACATTAGCAGCAAAGACTTACAAGCCTGTAAGGTGGTTTGAAAATTAAGTCAAAGTTCAAGGTCACAAGAGATGGCACCAAATAAAAGCTTTGGTCATAAGAAATCTACTCATTAAATATATACATTGTAAGCTCTATCTATTGATTAATGGTTCAAATGATAAAACCCAGAATAAAGTTCTTGGAAAGTAGGTCAAGTTGATGAGATCTAAAGAGATGGCACCAAATGAAAGCTCTCGTCATAAGGAATATACACATGAAATATCAAAGCCCTGTCTCGAAGTGGTTGAAAAGATATAGCCAAAGATAATGTTTTTGAAAAGCAGGTTTAGGTCAAAAGTAGAGGTCATCAGGTAAAAAGTGATGGCAACAAATGAACGTTCTGGTCATAATAAATCTACATGTGAAATATCGAAGTCCTTTACCTAATGGTTCAAAAGATATATGCCAGGTTAAAGTAAAAGTAAACGAGCAAATTCAGAGAATTGTGGTCCCCCGACTTCTATGGTTGTCCATGTCTACAGACACACATGCCAAATATGAAGGCCCTGCATCTTATGGTCAAAAGTTAAATTGAAGTAGGTCAAAGGTCACATGATAAAAAATTCTGGTACCAACAAAACATGAAGGCCCTACATCTTACGGTTAAAAAGTTAAAAGGTTAAAGTTTTTGTGACAGATGGACGGACAGAAAGACGAATGAGATTTAATGTCCCCATGCTTTCACGAAAAGTGGGGGACAATCAAACTCCAAGGTCAAAAGATGTGGCAAGAAATAAAAGTTGTGGTCATATGGAATCTGCATGCGAGATATCTCTGTCCCATCTTTTAAGGTTCAAAAGAAAGTTTTTAGGACAACAGACGCTAGGGGTATAACATATGTTACCTGGACATTAGTCAGGGTGGGCTAAAAAAGGGAGCAAGGGTTGTCAAGTGATTCAACTGCTGTAATCTATTAGTGACACAAGAACTAGCCTGTGTATTGAAGAGATTCCACTTCATTTTTTAACATGACAAAGTACATGTATTGTTAATCCCTTCTTTCTATATTGAAAACACTCATAATGCTATTATCAAAATTGTTAAAAGGATATTGGGGTTTCTTTAGCGAGAACAAATCCAGTTGCAAGTAAATATTTTTTCTTTCAATTATATACACTTTGTATACACGGTTATAACCTGCAGGTGAGCAATGCTAGACTGAGCCTATTCTATATGAAAGGTATCAATAAGAAACCGTCAAAGACGGTATGACCAGATTATCGTTAATGGTATGCAAGAAATAAAGCTATATGCAAAATCAGACTGTGTTCACTAAGTGAACCAAATTTTGTGTTAGTCTGGAAGAACTTGTCAGTGTCTACAAACTGACCAAGTTCAATGAAGTTGGTATCATCAATGGTATGCAAGAGACCAAGCTAAATGCAAAATCAGACTGGGTTTACTGAAGTGTAAAATTGAGGTCAAAGTCACCAAACATTGTATTGGTCAAGAACTCATTAATGTCTACAAACTGACCAAGTTTGCAGTGCATGTCATGAACGGTATGCAAGAAGTCAAACTAAATGCAAATTCAAACTATTCACTGAAGGGAAAATCAAGGTCAAGGTCACTAAATTTTCTGTCAATCGAGACGAAATCATCAATGTCTACAAAGTAACTATGTTTGAAGCCAGATGGACAGACAAACTTCACTAATCCATAGACTGGGCTTGCTTTGCAATCCAGTCAAAATGAAAGTAACCCTTATGAAACTGAATTTTCAAAGCACATCATATTTAAATCAGGTTCATCATTTCACAGTAGAAATTGTAGAGCTACATAACTGTGGCAGTCATTGTTCCCTCAGACACAAATATTGATTCCACAAGTTCATTTTGGTAGCCTAAAGGTGGCGCCAAAAGCCCTTGTCCAAATTAGAGACTAACGCTTTCCTGGCTTTAATTTTCTAGGGAAAATTGTGTTTCAAACTCTCTAATCTGCTATTTTTTGGTCGCTATATTCAACACTAGATATATCCTCTTGATATTCAAAATTGAGGTACAATTGATCAAAAACCTTTCTTAAAACTTTAATGACTGATTATTGTTTTACATCATTCCACGATTATTTCACATACATAGGTACCACATCTCCTGATGCATTGCATAGAAATTTCTACCTTTGCAGCAGACCCTCCTGAAGCAGTAAGGGATCTTTTAAATGCCATGCCTACTGTGACACTGGACATCTGTTTTTACTGTTTCTTCAGAAGACAAAACACTGTTGCGTTTACAGTGGGAGTCAAACCTAGGACCTTTTTGTGGCCAGCTGAGCACCTTATCTACTGAGCCCCAGGTGTCTCGTAACTCTACTGTATATTACAGCGAGTACAAATCAAAATGTACACCATTACTTTCTTAGAGTCTTTATTAAACAGTGATTAATTGTATCCATAGGATTCTATCACTTTCTGGTATTTGTCCACCTTCTTGGCAACATTTAGCTTGGCCTTCTCTCGCAATTGCTACAAGAAAGAAAGTAAACCATTAAAATAATTTTGTAATAATTTGTCCTATACATCAAAGTTTAACTTAACATTTCTAACTCGAGCATTACTCGATTTTGTGTTTTTTGGGGGTGTGGGAGTTACATGTTATTATTTTATACCTCCATCTATATAGTGACCGGGAACAGGTAAGAAGTTCTAGGATATGATACACAGTGATATAAAGTTCATGATATGATATGCAAAAAGGAAGGAGCTCAAACAATACGATGTTCCCTTACTTTATATATGCACAACCACTGTAACTGCCCGAGATAAAGCTTTCTAGACCTATGTAGTTTATTTCTGTATAAATTACAATGATCGGTGATGTCACAACGCCCCATATTTGATCCACTTTTCAGCACAGAAAGCAAAGTTTGGCAGACTTTTGATTGTTATGCTCATGACTTCATAATGAAATGTTTGACATTTTCAATCTTGTATGACTTCATCAAAATGGTATTTTGTGCTATAGTGCTTGACATTTGACGAAAGTATGTCATTCTGGATAAACGTTATGTTGTCATGGGACACCAGCTGTTTCTTTCAATTTATAACTTCCCTCCGAAATGATTTGCTGATGTGGTTTATAAATAGGAAATGGAAGTCTCCAGTATAATATTTTGGCATTAAAAGCGCATATATATAAAGTAAGGGTCTTATTTTGTGTTATAATGCACATTATATCTAATAAAACCATTGTAATTCATTCCTGCATGAACACACAAAATAAGATACTTATTCTATATATAAGAACCTGATATAATTTACACAGATACATGTTTCAACATGAATCATTTAATATCCTTAACAGAAGTTATTTTCAATGCTTTTTTTTTGTCATTCATTCTTGCTCAAGTTGTATAAAATATACATTTTTTTTGGGAAAACTATTTTTAGACTCTTTATGAAACTGAAATGGTAAATTATAAACTAGACATCTTGAAAACAAAGTATAACATGATCTGCATTTTATCGTTGTTCAACTATCATGATGGGTATCATTTTATGAGGTGCTACATCTCTAGAACTGGACAACCAAGGAAAAGTACTATGGCCAGTACACTGGCAGCTTTCCCCACATGCCCCAAAGGAAATCTGTCTTGCTATCATTGCCATTATCAAAATTTGTATACATTGTAATACTTTCACTGTGTCTGTTGCAGCTTGTGGTACTTGTCTTATATCGTACAACACAATGTAAATGTTTGGTTGATAATTAAATCATCATTAATAAAAGATTTTCCAAAATCATTTTTCAAGAAATGGTACTTGAAACCAAAATGTACACACACACACCTATATATAAATAGTTTATTTGTTTCATACTATGGTATTAGAAGGGAATTTCTGAATAATTTGTTATCCTTGGAATAAATCAAATAGCATTTTGAGTAATCAATGTTTAATGTCCACCATAGTTAATTATGCCATATAATACTATCAAATCTCACTCCAAGATAATGGGTATCAATCCTATCATAGGTCAATGATCTATTTATTTATATCTTTCCAACGATTTAATTCAGTTTTATATCCCTTAATAACAAAAACCAGACAATAGAGCAATATGTCTTGACTGATACGAAACTACATCATGTATCTGCAGAAAGACGATCAGGGAGGACAAAAACTCAATCTACCTGTATTCTTCTCTACATGGTCAGTAGCACCTGTCTCAGATGGTGGTACATGTTTAATATCATATACAGAATATCAAACATAGATTCGGTGTTAAAGTAAATCATCATAGACAGAGATTGCAGTTAACTGGCCTGGGATACAATATTGCAGATTGTTCTATTCAAGTAAATCGTCACAGAGATGGCAGATCAGACTCGCATACAACCAACTGAACTACTTACAAGAAGTGCCTTCTTCCTCTCATGAAATCGCTTAGATTTGACTTTCCTCTTTGCCTCCAATGTGGAGATGACACTTTGATATTTCCATCCTACTTCATGAGAAAGTCTGTTGAGATCACAGTACTGCAAAATAATTTACCCCAATCAATTACTTGTATGTTTACTTTCAGCAACACATCAGATTTACAGTATATTGCTATGTATGGGTCTATTTGTCAATACCATTACAGCTTTAGTTTATAGAATCTTCCATGCATTCTTGCACGAGTTCTTAAATAACTACACATTCTGATAACATTACCTTCTGATAACTTTACCTATTTGATAGCGACCTCATTACTTCATGACTAGCTTTACTACAGGTTTCAGATGGTGGTACATGTTTAGTATCATATACTGAGCATCAAACTGAATTCGGTGATCAGTAAATCATCATGAACAAGTAAAGCTAGAAATGGACAATTTGTTTTTAAGTACACAAAATGTCTCAGATTTTCTCAACTTTTATTTAAATACAAAATTACATGCAAAATCAATCTAGTACAATTTTGCTTGTAACTTGACTACAACACAATTCCAAGACCTCAAAACACCCAATAATGGCAAGATAAGGTAGTAAGGATGTTTCTGGAGATATTTTGCCTTTAAGATCATGAACACTGTATTCTGGTTGCTTGGTTAAAAAGCAGAAGTGACCACTCAAGAATGGATAGTAGATCTGGAGACGAGAATGTATCATAGGGCAGAAGTTATAACATTTTAATCTGAATGTAAATATTCCAGAAAAGTTTACCTTCCTGACTAAAAATTGTTGCCACATCAAGTAGAAATCTGAAGGAAACCACACACCTTCATACATGGTACAGGAAATAAATCATGGTAGTGAAACTGCAGTGCCATGATCAGATTTATATACATGACCATTGAGGTCTCTTGTATGGCAGAAATCCTGCACAGTATCTCTCATTACCTTTCTGCATGGGTTAAGTCTATTGACTCTGAGTGCTGAGGGTACAACCATTCTCTTTTGTTTATCGTATGGTGGTGGAATTCCCTCAAATACCTTCATCTTGGCCAATGCATCCTTACCACGCGCAATTTTATGAGGCAACATTCCTGAAATGCAAAGAAAATGTGGAATCATATCACATACTCAGAGCCACTACAATAAATATGTCCATAAGGGAGATAAATCAGAACAGATAATGATTTCATGATAATCAATGTAGGTAAGGATGACTCATCATATTTATCTCCCTTCTCATTGGTCAACTCATAAGTTTTTAGATTTTGATTAGTCAGAAGAATTGTGCTGTTCACACTAACTTTAAATCTAACTGCATGACTTCCCCAGTAATGGAAAATTCCACTTTAAATTTAATGTTTTTTTCACTACAACAATAGCTTTTGTCCCAGTCAAATTTATACTCTACTATCAAAATATTCTGTCTGCACTTTATTAACAATTGTAGACTGTAATGTGATTGGCACTCAGTCTGTTCATAAAAAACAATGAGTATCGCTATCAAATGAAAACAGCAGATATAACTTGATACATAATCAATAAATCCAAGCAGTATTCATTCAGTGAATTATTTAACTCAGTTGTGTCACCAGTTAAATACTGTAGACCTGAAACAGGTCTCTAAATGAATTTAATTTTTTCAATATGATGTAAAATTTACCTCTAACAGCCTTGTAGAACACTCGGCTTGGGGCTCTGAAGTGGAATGGGCCACGTGTAGGCTTCACATTACATCTCAGTCTCAGGTATTTCAGGATCTTTACTACAAATGTCACACAAATCCAAGTTTATATATATTTTGCAATAATAATGACAAGGCAAGCCTAAAGTCTAGAAACAAGTTACAATAATATTGATTTGATACAGTTTGTGTACTGGATGTTCAAGGCATCTCAGGTTCTGTAAATACAGTTTGGTACACTGTACTTGACCAGAAAGCAATCAAAATATATATTCATAACTTGTTGCTATGACTTGGTAAGATATTTTGACATACAGTGTTAGTATCTCAGTGTTACTGAGAGAGCTTGATTTGTCAATAACAAATCATGAATTTATTAGTGAGGGAGAAATGAAACGTGTTTTAAATACTGCATTTAATAACTTTGTCATTGAAATTTATTAACTTTTTAGGTTTGCATCAAAATACATTAAGACAGGAAAAGAGATAATATGGATCTGAGTTGTAACTACTAGTCAAAAGATACATGTTGCCAATGAGCTACACTAATAGATGATCAACAGAAACATTCTTCCTAGTGGGAATTGTGTTAATTAATATTCTGAGTTAAAAAATCCCCTTACGTTTGTTTCTGTAGAAGTTACCAGAGATATTGATGCCCTCAGCACGTACAATCACCACCCTCTGTCCTGAAAAACATATGCAAAATTGCTTGCCTGAGATTAAAAGCACAATGACTTTCAACAAAGCATTTTACCAATGGCCGCCATAGTCTCTTGGATTTATACCAAAGGGGAAGTTGATATCAAGAGATCTCAGTTTAATCTTCTCTGCATTGGTCATAAGACAATGTAGGTAATAATAGGCATCACTGATATCAGGTATCAACTGTTGAACACAAACATGGAGAGGATTGGGACATAGTGGAATGGCAGAGATTTACACAAATGTTCAGACTCAGAGTGCCTTTAAAATTGGGGAAAATTAAAAAAAAAAATAAAAAAAAAAAAAGAAGAAAAATTGAAACCGTTACTATTTCATAAATTTCATTATCCATGTACTACTAGACCTAATTTCAGTCCATTGGCCATTATTGTGATAAAGTGCTTTTATTTAAATGCAAAATGTAACTGATACAATGCCACTCACAACATGATCCCTTTTTTCATTTGTAATGAGTTTCTGTTGTGTGGGGTTGGAAACCCCCCGAGATACACACATATATACATATCTTCACACTTCACCTTGTAAAGTTGTCGTTTCAATGTGAAAGTAAATCATTTTCATGCTTTCATAAGTAACATACAAATGAGAGTATTACAAACACATGATTAACTATGATCAAAATATATCCAGCGCTTTCTGAGAAATCAGTTGTTGGGTATTCCCCACATATTGTGGTCTATTATCTATTTATCAAATAAATAAACCATGTCTATCATGCAGTGGCACCTGGAATTTTACAAATTTGTTAAATTGTACATTTGGATATTTACAAGTCTGTGAGAAGATCTATATTTGGACTTGCGTAAATTTCGAGTCCTTGTGTTTAGTGGTGGAAAAATCAATATGATCTGTAGAATTATTAGAGAAATTTATGTACCACTCTTTCATATATACCCTGCAGAGTTATATATGCAGTACGTTTGAGAATTTTACAATGAAGTACCAGGGATGAAAATAAACGCTCGCCCACTCGCCAATGCGATCAAATTTTGTCTGTGGGCTCCTGAAAATCTAATTGTTATCGCCCACTTGGCGACCGTGAAATTCCGACCTTAATTTCACCGGTTTTGTCTCATCCTTTTTGATCGATTTCAACGAGATGCTCTTACTAGTGTTACATTTCAGTCAACTAAAAGCGCTCTCTTGACCTCGTCAATGTCATCATTAGACTGGAGTTACCTGCTATCGCTGCGCGAAAAAACTTTAAGATCTAGACAGGCATTGCCAGTCTATGTCATCATCAATTGGAACTCCTCATCTACCTATCAACTGTTTGTTGAGTAAACGCACAAAGAGTTTCATATTGACCAGTAACAGACGAGATGTGGAGACAAAACACCAAACCACTGCTGCAAACCAGGGTTTCTAGAGCACAAATACATTGCTTGAAATTCGTACTTCAAAGAGTATGACAAGAAGAGGAATGAAGTGGTGATTTAGAGTGAGGAGGGTGAATATGAGGATGAAAGTGATGAGAGTCTGAGTGAGATGAATGAGGAGGAAGAACATGTGCTGTATGAAAGGTTGAGAGAGATCAAGCATGAAATTGAAAGAAAGCAACTATAACTACTCTGTTATGTTAATTCAATAAACTGATGTAACAAATGAAATGAAAATGTCATTTTGGATGTGGGCGAATTGTTTTCAAAGTGGGCGCCTAAAATTTTTGACTTGGGGGCCCCTTAAAATTTCAGCGAATTTTCATCCCTGAGTACCCAAAGTAATCAACAGAGTTAGTAGATAAAATTATTTTATAGTTTGCAATGGATTGTTTTCACGAATAATGAGATACATGTATTTCATAATCTCTCTCATGAAAACTTCTTCCGACACTTTCTGTGTAAAAACCAAACTTCAAAATATTCTAAATACACTTAAATATTCCTTACCATATATCCGGTAGTTGATATCAAAATCTCAGTGCAAGTTTCTCTGCATTGTTTTTCAGACAATGTAGGTAATGATAAAGCATCATTGATTATAGATATCAACACCTAGCCTTATATGAAGTTTAAAAGAAATCACTCATTCTTAACTCAAGTTATTATCTGGCAAATGAAATGCAGTGATAAATGTCTATTTTCAGTAAGTTAGTTTTAGAATTGACCTTTTGACCCAAAAATCAATCCCACCCTAGACCTTTACATGAACTAACCTTATATAAAGTTTGAAACAAATCAATCATTTCTAACTCAAGTTATCAACTGAAAACTGAAATACAATGATAAATGTCTATTTTTTGCAACAGTGACCCTTCAAGTAGACCTTTTGACCCCAAAAATCAATCCCACATTAGATCTTTATATAAGCTAACATTGTATTAAGTTTGAAGCAAATTGGTCATTCCTTACTGAATTTCTTGTCTAGAAACCAACCGGACGGCGACAAACACTAGTCCCCTCTAGTTCCACTGGCAGTGAATCCGGGGGCATTAAAACAATTCAAAATCTACATATATATATATATAATTTTTAAAAAAAATTTTTTTGAATATTTATTAATAGATTGATTGTTGTTTTAGCACATTCAATGATTATTTCACATATATCTATATGGTGACGGCATCTGTCTGATAGAGGGCATAGATATTTATACCTCTGCAACAGATCCACATGAAGTAGTGCCATGCTTACCATGAAATGTACCGTGGTTTTCACTGTATCATGCAAAAGACAGAAAACCTGCAGGAGTCAAACCTGGGACCTCTCGGTCAAAAGTCAAACACCTCGTCCCTCGAGGTACATTCGGTAAAACAGTGTCTGAGTGAATCAATACTGCCAAAATTTCACATCCTGACTCGCCTGAATCAAACTCTCACATGCAAATTCCCAACTGGAGTCCTAAGCTTCATTTATTATCACACTAGGAGTGGCTAACAACCTTGGGTTTCACGGTCTCATCTGCAAGATGGGCCACTGGTGTCCAGGAGTTTTTGGCAACCTTTTGGGGTTGTTATTCTGCTGCATTCCCGATCAAAATAGTATCTTTTCCCCCCAATTTCAGCTCTTAAAATTTCAAATCTGATGAAAATGAAATTCTGTATGATTGTACAAAAAAAACAAGAGGCCCAAGTGGGCCTATATCGCTCATCTGAGTACCTAGATTATCAGTCATGCATGAAGGAAGAATTCATTTATTTTTGCATTAATGTGACTAAGTCAACACAGATGTTGAAAATATGTCAAATTTTATTTCAGACTAGAATAAAAAACAACACTTTCTTGTACATCCATTCAGGTGATTTTGATATTAAGCATTTCCTTTGTCTCTGCAAGAAGTCATTCAGGGCAACAAGTTAGTCATTTTCTTTAGGTGGGGCCTTTTGTTGACTGATTTCAAGTCTGGGTCATGAACAACAATTGTTTCAAATATTGTCCAGATCTAACTTAAAATTGCCTAATTTCATATGTTGAGTGTTGAGAAACATCTAAAAACTTATTTAGATGTGTAAAGAAATGAAAACAAAATTTTGACCACAGCTGGATTTGAACCGCTACTCTCTATATTTCAATTACCAAGTGGTATATGTACTATTGTGAGAACTGCTTTTTAGACATGGTGGCATTATCTGTTAACCAATTTGGATGAAATTTACCAAATTGATAGAGGACTTTTAGTACTTCATGTATTCCATGTTTCATTAAAATCTTTCATGTGGTATAACAGCAGAAGTGAAAAATGTGATTGAATTGTTCCTATACACCCTCATTTGGAAGTCTTAAAAAATCCATAGAAAATCCAAAAATTGAGATATTGACAAAATTCTTTCAAAGTAACAATCCTTACCATAATTATGATCACAATAGTCCATAAGAAATCATCATTATCAATTAACTAGGAAATATGACACTTTTTTCTGCATTGAATCACCAAGTCCAAAGAAATGTCGAAAAAAATTTTAAATTTGATTTTGGAAGGGAACCAAAATGACAATACATCTTCACTCATCCCTCTAGGTCATTTCTATGCATTCTGTTTGTCTCTGTGTACAGCCCGTATGAAAAAGAATATTGTTAAACGAGGGAACTCTTTTGTGACCTACTCTTGACTATGGTGGCGCCACCTGTAAAGAGGTCTGGACGAAAACAACAGAATTTGAAGAGGATCATAAGTGACTTATTTCTACCAAGATTTATTAAAATCCTTCAAACAGTTTTGTAGAAAAAGTTGAAAATGTGAAAAATGGCCCAAACCCCCCCCCCCCCTTTTTTTTTTTGGAAGTCTTAAACATAAAATTCCTAATTTCATATGTTGAGTGTTGAGAAACATCTAAAAACTTATTTAGATGTGTAAAAAAAAAAAAAAAAATTTTTTGACCACAGCTGGATTTGAACCGCTACTCTCCATATTTCAATTACCAAGTGGTATATGTACCATTGTGAGACCTACTTTTAGACATGGTGGCATTATCTGTTAACCAATTTGGATGATCCGCACAAAAAACAAAACCTTTGAAAAGGACTATGAGCACTTGCATCCTACCCAGTTTTATCACAATCCTTCAAGTTGTTCTGTAGATCAAGTTGAAGATATGAAAAATTGTCCCCCCCCCCCCTTTTCTTGGAAGTCTTAAAAAATTCATAAAAAATTCAAAAATCGAGATATTGAAAAAATTCCTTCGCACCAGCATTCCTTACCATAGAAATGATTAAATGAAACCAAATGAATGCATCAATGTTTACTAAAAGAAAATAATAACTCTTTAATGCATTAAAATAACAAAGTCCAAAATAAAAATGAAAAAACGTCAAAAATTTGATTTCGGAATGGAACCAAAAATATCAACACTTCTTCCCATATGCCTCTAAATCATTCCTATGCAGTCGGTTTGTCGCTGTATGCACCCGATCTGAATAAGAAGTTTGTCAAAGGAGGGTACCCTCTGTGACCTACTTTTGTCTGTGGTGGT
Organism: Pteria penguin; assembly: GCA_035048485.1. Taxonomy (NCBI): domain Eukaryota; kingdom Metazoa; phylum Mollusca; class Bivalvia; order Pterioida; family Pteriidae; genus Pteria; species Pteria penguin. Next base: position 74,069,738 of record CM068581.1, on the reverse strand, counting down.
GCCACCTGTTCATGGATCCTGACAAAGATGACCACATTTGTCGGGGACCTTGAGTATTTGATGCATGCCAAGTTTCATTGAATTCCAGCAAGTGGTTCAAACTGTGAAATGTTTACACCAATTATCCCACCCCCCTTTTTCTTGAAAGTCTTAAAAAATTCATAAAAAATCCAAAACATAAAATATTGAAAAATTTTCTTCACAGTAGTATTTCTTACCATCAAAATGATCAAATTAAACCAAATTAATGCATCAATGTTTACTAAAAGAAAAAAATACCTCTTTTCTGCATTAAAACTACCAAGTACAAAAAAACGTCAAAAATTTGATTTCGGAACGGAACCAAAAATAACAACACTTCTTCACACATCCCTCTAGATCATTCCTATGCATTCGGTTTGTCTCTGTATGCCTCCGGTCTGAAGAAGAAGTTTGTCAAAGGAGGGTACCCTCTTTGACCTACTTTTGCCTGTGGTGGCGCCACCTGTTGATGAATCTGGACGAAAAACAACAACACTTGTAGGGGACCATGAGTACTACATGCTTATCAAGTTTCATCAAATTCTGTTCAGTGGTTCTGGAGAAGAAGTCGAAAATGTGAAAAGTTAACGACGGACGGTGATTGATCACAATAGCTCACTTGAGCCTTTGGCTCAGGTGAGCTAAAAATTACTTTCCTGGTTTAATTCATATTAGTGATTTTATCATAATGAAAGTAGCAAATCGAGATTGACATTGTCAACAATTGGGTTTGTTTCAATGTTTTTAATGTAAAGCAACCAAGATACACTGACATAGTTGTTTACAAATTTCAAAACAATAAACAATGTATTGATATGAATAATATCAATGTCTTCTCACATTTAATACCTTTCTCTGCAGCTAGTGTGGAAAGACTGCCTTGGCTGATGAATAGTATTTACACCCAGAGAGAATTACATACATGTATTGGCTAAGGCAGGGCACACTTAATGCTGATATCAGAGTGTGTTCTCTCAAAATGCCTCTTACAGAAATTGTACATGAAAAAATTGTTAAGGAGTTTGCAGCATGGAGAAACAGGGCCATTACTCCTTTTGGTTTTGAAGTGCTCAATTAATAGTAATTAAAGTGTTACAAAAAGTGTGTTCTTTTCTGTATTGCATTTTTTTTTTCTGTCCAAGAGGATAATGTATTCTTGAAGTCGGACTGGTCACATGACCTAATTTGCATCATATTTGTTGGGGAATAACTCTCGGGATTTATCATCACTCGCTACGAAGAATTCGATATTTTGAAATCTCAATTTTGCAAATTCTGGTCATATAAAATACTAAGAATGAAAGACAGTCAATCGTCGTGAGATTCCTCAATGAATTTCAAAACTTTTAAAGTTTTAAGACTCATTTAGCTCTTGGGCTCAAAATATAGGTTACCCTCGGAATGTTTCGGGGATTATCTTCATTTAGATTTTAGTGCGATGTCATGCCAACTTCAAGAATAGTTTTTAAATTTCCCAAAGTACCCTAAAACACTGCTAAATTTATTTTCCAACTGCAGAGGCTCTGGCTCCATTCCCAAAATACCTTAAAAAAAAACCAAACAAACAAAACCAAACTGGGAGTGCCTTTAGCAAGATTCAAACCCTTAACATCTTGGTCATGACCTGAGCATCTCATTCACTCAGCTACAGAGATTGTGAAGAAAAAAAATTTAAATACATGGGTCAATGGGTGATATGGCAGAGCCCTTCTATTTGCATGTTTAATGTTGGCCTCTATAATTTGACTTAAATGATCAAGGAGAATTCACATTTTGGTAAAACGATTGTATGGGAATGGACTTCTATAATAATTATTATTGCTGCCTAAAATTAGATATGATAATATTTTTTATAATATATATAAGCTTTCAGACTATTACTTACAACCGTCAAGTATGATTTTCTGGGAATATGATAGCATAACATAATTCAAAGTGAATTTATGGGCTTTGTTAAATCCTTAAATAGCAAAAAAGTCAACACTAACATACATGTATCTGTAATCAAAATATTTCGAGAAACAAGTTTATAGAAGATTAATATTTATTAGCTTACCTTGCAATATGGTCTTTGCAACTAGAGCTGCAAGTCTTCCCATCAAATGCCCCCTGGCATCAATAACAATGGGCTGAAAACAGCAAAATACAAATATAGATTTCTACTAAAATCATTGTTTGCAGACAAAACAAACTATCTACAAGTATACACACGTTGGAAAATCATTATTTTTATCTACATATCAATTAAGTGACCATTTACCTATCCACACCAATAAGCCTTATCGGAATCTCATTTGCGCAAGCCGGCTTTACCATACTTCCAGGTCAGAGTTTAAGCGGAATAAACAATACAGATGTACACATGTATTATCGAAATATCGCCTGCTAATTTGAAAAATACAGATGACAAATACTTTTTATATATCAATTTCAAGTATTTCATGAAATACACCTTTATCACAAAATGTCGTAAAGTTTGGTAACATTTGATTTCAATTCCTGTTCTTTACCTCTCCTTCATGATAATCCTTCACAATGTCTTATAAATAGAAACCTGATAATAAGTCATTGTCCTTCATTATTGTGAGTGCCCAGTTTACTGTTTTAAGATCGCTAATTAATATCTTGAAAGATGACAAAAGGTACAATATTTGCTGGGTCAAACCAGAGACATAGTCTACTTCCAAGTGAAGTTGAAGTGAACATTACATAATAATTTAGCCACACAGGTGACAGGTGGTCGCCCTAGACGATGTTACCAGTACCCGGATTTACCCTTGATTTACCGTATTTACTCGAATATAATACGCACCTGAGTATAATACGCACCCCCCAAAATGACCTCGAAAATCATGAAAAAACGTCTAACTCCGTGTATAATACGCAGGGGAAAAAAATCAAAAACAAGATGTCCATTTCGTGTTGAAAAAGCAAGACCGCGAACTGAATTTGCTTTGCCGTATACCTTTTACAGTGTAATCGCGTAACGTGTATTATTATCAAAAGCGGCACAGAACGACCAGCCTTTATTCATCGTGTTATATCAACACTCTTCTCTCTTTCATTTCATTTACAATCAAACTCGCATAGACTTAAAATGTTTTAGCTAGTACCCTCGTCCCAAACGATCGCTTCATTTTTTTTTCTCTCGTTAAAATGAACGTGCGTATCTACTACACTATCAGGGACGTAGATATATACGTCCCTGATACTATGTGAACTTTACGCGGAGATCACAAATGTTTGTGAAGACAAAATATATATAAAAAAAAAAACCAAACTCATGAATGAATGTTATCCAAACTGTCGATGCTCGTGCCGTTACGGTCAAGTAGTTTCACCTGTTGCATAACTATCGATTAACCAATTAAGGATAAATCATTATATCACCCGTACAATCTGCTAATCAGAAACCATTGCTAAATAACACAGCGCAAGTATTCTGCCACATTGTAGACTTTACTCCTTTTATCGCCTTGGGCATTTACTATGGGAAGCAGACAGTATACAGACAATAGATATATCTCACACCTCGTGGGTTTGATTGACGGCTTTAAACTTTAACGGACACACACAATCCTCTAAATCCGCCACTGTAGCTTAAAAGCGTGGAAAAAAAGTTCCAGATTTCTAACCTCATGTATAATACGCAGTGAGAAAATGAGGGGTGAAATTGGCGAAAAAAGTGCGTATTATATTCGAGTAAATATGGTATTGAAAATCTAGCAACTTGATGAGGAAGTCAATCATTATAGATATTATATTGCTGTTTGGGCATATTGTGATACAAACACATCTTGTTTACAGGGACTTCATGTAAAAAATTTGCGTTAAAAATGTAACACATAATATATGATGTATAATATAAATGAATTATAGAACAATTTTCAATGCTGAAATGTCAAAAACAATACTTGTTATATGACAAATCTGAACAACAGGAATTAAGATTGCTTTAATCATGCACTTTATGGTGCATAATGGCTGCTGCTAAATTCAAATATTGTATACAGGCCTGAATTTTAAAAAGTGGTGATAAAAGTCAATACATTATCTTATGATTAGTAACCCCAGCTCAGCATGATGAGTTCGGCGAATTCTCGAAACATCAATACCGTACTTTTCTAAACAAACTTTTCAGTAACTTACTCAACCAATTTTCATTATTTTTATTCCATTATGTACATGTAGTTATTGAATTAAATTTCAGAATATGTGATCGTTTTTACATTTACTTCTGACAAAATAACGTTATAGACAATTTATTTGCAATACACAATTAAGTATTCGGCAATGTCGATTTCAGACGGAAAAACTCTAGGCACTCGTCATATATGCTACACATGTATGGAAATGCACAGGGTCAAACTTTCATTAATATTCATGATATTTTCCGACCAATCAGGTGAGATTTTCACCTGAACAGCGTCACCTTTGGAGTTTAAATAACTATCTCCAATGTAGAGAATATGAATGGCGGTTAAATCTTTATCTCCCATGACTTTGATCCCGATAAGGCTTATTTATATTGCATGTCAAAAACTTTCAAATAATTCTGTAACATCAGGAAAGTTCTATGTTTTCAAAAAGGTTTGCATTCTGACTAAGGCCCAAACACCAACCATCTAAATAACCATCAAGAGTCTGGGCTGTCCAACTTTTGTTTCCCTGTTCCTGACTGCTTGAGCACCAGGTTAAGTGCACGAACACAAGCAGCCACAAGACCATAACTTGGTCACTTTCAGTGTTTCACTTATCCACACAATTGCATACATTTATAATTACAATTTACATGTACCGGTATACTGTCATTTCCCCATCACCAGTGCTTTTTTCACATTTTTTTTTTCAAAGGTGCCTGTACCTTTGGATTTGCGAATTTTTGGTCCCAATTGCATATTACTAAAAGATCAAATTTTTGGAAAAATCAATGAAATTTCCATTGGGAAGGGTGTTTATAAGGGTAACGGGACGTTTCGCTCCGAATGCAGGTTTCATCCTGGGACGTTTCGCTCTGAAAGACCATACGCCCTGAGACGTTTCGCTCTGAATTTACTTTAAACACATTATATAAGGTCCAAAGTAAAAATGTTGATTTGAAACTTATCTTTTATTTAATCATACAATTATATTTTATATTTTTATGAGTATATATAATTCATATATCGATAACTAGTTATCAATAATTACTTTCTAATTGTGTTGTTTAGAAATGTCAGCTATTATCCATTCTATTCATAATTTTGTTTAATTAAATGTCCTGTGAATAGATTTCCAAACCCTGTTATCAAGTCCCTCAGGCTTGTAAAATAAATTACCACTCTGATGAAAATGAGTGCTAATCACTGACATTGCGTTTTCAGATATACCAGAGACATACATATACGCATGCATTAGATTGTCAATGAGAATGGGTGTATAAATTCGACAGTTTTTTAAAGTATTATATGATTTTATAGTATATTTAAGGGTTTTATTGGTTTTAGATTTTTAATACATTTATAATCCACTGTCGTCTACGCAGACCATATCTTTTATTACAGTGACAAACATTTTAACAAGCCTGTTGATCAGGTTTTTATAGGATTTCATTTAGGGTTCACTTTTAAAGCTGTCGAAACTTTTTTTTTTAAATGAAGAAAAGGCATGTATTTTTTAAAGAATTTGTTGAATAAATCATCATAAACATATATACATATGAGACATATATATACACATGTATATATACACATGTGTATATATGTCGCTGAAATTATGTAGTTATCTGTATTTATCTGGTATTCATTTTAATTGAAAAATTGGGGCGAGAGGTCTTGGGCCCAAAGGTCTTTCAGGGTGAAACGTCCCAGACTCCTTATAAGGGACCCGATTTGAAGAAAAAAATACCCTACATGATCTATCAATCTTGTCTTGATTTTATGCACTGTGCACTGAAATTTCTTCAGTACTAAATCTATAAAGTATTCCAAGACCATATCACAAAGAATACTCTGAAAATTCTACAACAACAGGTTGGACAACCCTGAAAGTGTGGTATTGGTTTAATCATTTGGACTAGAGTTACTCAGTCAGTCAGTGTCTTGCTCAAGAAACGGCATTTGTCTGGAATCAAACGCATATATTTTTGGTATTCCTAGATACAATAACATGCAACCAAATATACACAATTTGGATCTCAGATTCACACACTATTTCACAATCAAATATACAAAAACAGACTGTAAAGCATAACATTTCATCGAATTTACTCTGACTACACACTCATAAACCTTAAATGTTTCATTCATCACGCTATTTTATGCCATTTATTCTCTTTTTCTGAGAAAATACAATCAATAGTTTGACATACATATTGGGAATAGAGATTTAAATAAGGTAGAAAGACTTTTGTAGACTAAATTTAATGTCAACATATATAGAAACCTTGTTCTGAAAACCCATGTTGAAAAAGGAAGTGCTATGGGGTCTCCACGTGCTCAGAAAGGCGGACAGGAAGTAGAGTATATAGTAGATGAAACTAAAACGGAATTCAGGTCAAGTAAAAATTTTCGCAGGGAAGTCGTGGTATCATATAAATGCCACTCTTTTCACAAATTTTCGGTCACTTGACCTTTAACAAGTGAAATAAACGGTTACCAGTTCAAAGCGATGTAAAATTATTGCTAAAGTTACAAATTATAGGATTAAATTACAATAGAAACATATATACATATGTAGATATATGTCTCTGCCGGATTACAATAAATCAAATATGTATACTTTTTTCGCGCGATACTGCGAAAAGGCCGTAAACAATACTTTATAGGGAATTATATTAATTCGATGAAATACAATTCTCATATGTCATATAAATAAATATATGATATCAGAGACATACATACATAACCTTAATCTGCAACAATGCCATGGGCATTACTGTCGCCCGCATTGTCGAGGCTGATCCCGAGAGTTTCATCTCTCTTCTTTAAAGACTTTTATCATATTCTATAGTACCTGAAAATTTGCATAGGCATTGCAAAACACATTAAGTATCCCTATTTTGGAGAAATTACCCACATAACTCGGTTGATTTATATAAATGAACAAATATTTAGTTATATACCACAAAGTTGCCGGCGGACAACTCAAAAGGGACTGAAGTAACTAGCAAAATTTCATGCCTATGAAACCTATCTATATGTCTCTGATGATACTGATAAGTTCAGATTTAACTATTAATCTAAATGTTTCACCCATTTGGAACTTTTACTGATTTCTGATTAGTTTTTTGGTCCAGAGGTCTATTATCATTTGCTCTCGTTATTTTCACGACGACTGCCACCTGAAGATCGCCCGCGTCGTGATTTTAAAAAATGTTTCATTATCGGTTTTTCTTTGTAATCTCTTGAATCATGTATGTTCCAGCATTCTTTCTCTCCCGACCACGTATACATTCTGATACATTTAAAAATCATGCATAGAAGTACGCATGATAAAGTTTTTAATATCTTTACACTGCGCGTCCGTACTATGTACAGTGAAAGATGGATTTCCTTTAGTGTCCCGAAAGTCATCCGAGGCTTTAAAAATTATGTCAGATATTTCTCATTTACATTCATCTTTGTCTTGCTTTAAAACGTTTTCTGTTTTCATGTGCACAAGGGTGTCGCATAAGTTTTTTGTGGCGTTTTAACGCTAACAGCGGTGGTTGAGAAAAAATGTTGGCATGCTGTATGAAATAAATAATGGGTTTTTCTTTATATGTTTCGTCAGATCATGATATTGAGATCATCAAAAAGACTATAGGCCTTGTATTTGGCCCCTCTACAGCCTTATGCAGACTTTTACTTAAACGTTGCACGCTGACTAACAGGGCGGCGGGGACTATATGACGGGCCTTGTCCAAACCTCTTTCAGAGGAGACATGGTCCTGAACCTCGTCCCCTCTGACTGTTAGTCGGGACTCTTACAGATCTAGGATCTTAGCTCGCTTTCAGACTGGCAGAGCACGGTTTATCATGTTGATGTCGCATATATTTTTATAACATTTTGTGCTTTACAATACCTTACGTGTTTATATTTTTATGACCTCTCAATATGCGATACCTGTTGACCCTTGTTTTTACATGGAGGATTATTTATAAATTTTTAAATGTACGTCCTTTGATTGTTCTGCTGTTACGGTGAGTGGGAAGGTGGGCCCGTAAACCGGTTAACCACACCATTTGTTTGGCTTTTGTCAAATTAAATGACCGTCCTAAGTCGGTATCGTAATTGCACTACAATCAAATATTTTTGTAACGTGTTATATGTTCTAGTATATTATCTATATTCATGTATTGTATAGCTCCATGGTGACTTCTGCCACATAACTGAGCCAGTAACTCCTCTTTTTTCTGTCAGAGACATATATACACACACACACACACACCCACAAATATATATATATATTTATATATAATATCTGGTTTCTTCAAGATATATCTCGTACATTCGCTAAACATGGAGTAAGTTAAAACTGTAGGAAACCTGTCTCTTCTTTCACTTTTGAACTTTGCTTCGTTGATAAGTCATTCTTTCATTTGATTTTATTTAATCGCGTCTATGTTTTTATAACTCTCCTTCCATAATTGATTTCTTTTTGTATTTTTTTGCCTTTCCCCCTGTCTAAATAATGGTGAGGAGAAAGGCAATAGAAATTAAACTCCTGTATATTCTAGAAATAAAATTTACAATTGCATGATACATCTGTAATGCCAATTTTATAAATAAGATTCGTCGAAAATTAGAAAATAAACAACTTCGAGACATTTAACTCGACAGTCCGAGTTTGACTTAAATGATACATGAATGCGATCAAAATAAAAGAAAGTAGGCTAGATATCTAGACTTACAGTAAGGGTAAAATTTTCATGGATTTATTTTAAAATACTATAGTACATGGCACTTACCAACTTTCAAAGTCACAGTTATGTATAGCTGACGTCACAGCATAGCTCCACTCCGCGTTTCTTATGCGCCCTGCTAGGTAGACTATCCCCTATAGATTCTATAGTCTGTTTCACAAAAGATTCCCCGTCGTGCGCGCCCTCTGTCGTCATAATGGTGCATTACCGTACAAATGTTGAAAAACAAATCACGAACAAGAAAATCTATTGACGCAAGCGTCAAAGTTTCGGGCCGTAACCAAATTGTTCACTGACTTATATTTCCATTACTATAGGTTGTACAGTTGTTTAAACAGTCTCTTTTTTGAATTTATGTAATAAGCTCAGTACAAGTTCCTAGAAGTAATACTGTAATTTGAAAAAAAGTTAAATTGTGATATTTGTTGGTTATGATTGAATAATATTTGAAAGGATAATGCCCCTTCATTCTGAAAAATAGCATCCTAAAATATCTTTAAAACTATTAGCAACTTTAAAACTATTAGCAAGTCAATACTTAGCGCGTGGCCCTTAGTACTTAGTGTGTAATTTGGCGAAATGTATAATTGTTTTGAAAAATTAAAAAAAAAGTCATTGCTCCCAAACACGATGTCGCTTGCCATAAGTTTACCCATAAACTTGACCTTGAATATGACTTTGACAGTCTCAGTTTGACCTTCGGCTCTCATCGTAATAAATCAATCTTGCAAGTTAGATTTGAAGTATAGATGTTTAATTCTAAATTATGACCAATAATGTGAAAGCGTGACTGACAGACAGATCGACGGATGGACATCGGACAAATTGATTTAAATGTTTTGTTTCGCAGCTGACATAAAAAAGGGTCTGAAAAGTGCAATGTAGATGCAACTTCGATGAAATCTAGATATGAAAGCAGTTTTAAGGGAGGAGTAAGCATCTTCTGTCTCGTTGTGCAGGCAGGAAAGTCATGGCACATTATACATGTCTAGTTATCACAGACAGACAAAATGACAGTAAAGGTTAATGCTATGTGTTCAGCCATTTCATGCCAAGTATTTAAAACACTTTGACTGAAGTAAACATAATGTATTGATGAAAATCACTGTGTGTTAGCTAGGGCAAGTGTAACACACCAAGTATGTTGAAAGTTTATTTCTTTATTCTAAATTTCTTACTGATACTTGAATATGATAAGAAATGATATACAGATCAGATGAAAAAATTTCTCTATGAAAACACTTATATAAACAATAGAAAAAACTAAACATTTGACTAGCATGCAAGATTTTTGGTCATTCATTGAAATAAATAATGTTATCAAAACTTACAAAACTTGACTGCAAGTCAATGTAAACAAATTATGCTGGGCTCAAATATAATTCAAACTTATATTGAAAGCAAATTTGTAATTAATCCAAAAATTTAAAAACAAATAATATTTGGATAATCTTGTCAAGTACAAATGGCGTTACTGTTAATGTTTATAGTACAAATCAAATCACACTAAGATTAATCAATACAATAGAACTATCATAATTGTTATATCAAATTAATAAACCTATGAAACGGTTTAACTTTTAATTTTGATATAAGACTTTGGAAATGAAATATATATGTATATATATAGTGGAATAATTGTTCACCAATCTTTACTTTGTATCAAATATAAAATCTGTTACTTAAAATGCTTTCAGTATTACCTTTAAATTCAAAATATCTTTCAATATAATTGACTGAATCCAAATTAAGAACAGTACAATGAAATCAAACCAAAGAATAAAAATTTGAATTTAAATGTTACAGTTTAAGTTTAAAAATTCATGGGGATTTTTTTTATCTAGTATACTTTTGGAATTTTGAACAAAAAGGTTTAAAGTAGTAGTATCAAAACAGTTTGTATTATTTTGAATTACTTTTAATTTTCTTGCAAGTTCTTACTAATTTCTATGAAAACTTTAATTCTAACTTTACATCTACATAATTAGTGATAATAATTTCAAACATGACCTGTTGACCTTTATTTATCTTTAAGTAATCATTTTGTTGTACAATTAACCTTTAAAAATATCGTAGAAAATTTGTTTTTATGAAGTTATGCCCATCTCGTCTCTTATTTTTGGAGGTTAATCGTACAACCTAAGACACTCTTGTTTCTGACAAATGTATGGAATTATAGATGATGACATGGAATTAAAATTTGAATCAATGACTTAAAAGGCTTAAATCGGTATAACTTGACTTAAAACACATTTTTGTATGCTTCATTATATGTATCATTGTTTGGTATAAGTTTACATATACGTCTTGGAATACAATTTCATCAGTGATCACTTATAGAGTGTTCCCATACAGCCCTGTTTTCCTCAAATTAGCTAGAGTTATCTCCCTCATTGGAGTACAACTCTCGGACTTTATCCATCAATGCTCATATAAAACTGCTTGATTTAACTTAATTTTATGAAATAATTGCACTGTATATCTAAATGTTTTACAGAAATTTTTCAACTGATTGATTATATTTACTGATTAATTAAGACTGAAGTCACGAAATCTACCCTGATAAATAGCTATTTTCTCGGAAATTTAATGAAGTTTACATGGCAGGGATGGAAAAAGTCCGAGAGTTGTACTCCAATATGGCTGCTAATGCTAGAAGTGTGACATCATATGGGCAAACTCTATAATTATAATCAGAGTAAATACTGGTAAATTTTCATTCTGTAATTTTCTTTTCGGTAGATTTTACGATCTTTTCAGTAAAATGAACCTCTCCGGCAATCCCATCTATACTATAGTCTGGTTCCCGGGACCCCTCTGGATTTTTTGTTGTGTCTAACACAACAAAAAATCCAGAGGGGTCCCGGGAACCAGACTATCTATACTATCGCGTACAGCAAGGTTTCTAAAAATAAACTAAAAATAGACTGGCAATGCCTGTCTAGATCTTTTAAAATATCTTCGCGCAGCGATAGCAAGCAAGAGCAGGTAACTCCAATCTAAAACTAAACATTGAGCACAGCATCGCCGTATATACATGTACATATCTACAAGAAACAATTTGGTGCAAGCACCAAAGTGTGGGCCGGAATGGGATGATGATAAAACTGCAAAGAATTTAAAAAAAAAACCAAAATAATGTTTTAAAATTTCCAGTATCACTTCCTTTTCAGCTATAATAGTTTATAAAATTGGTTCATTTAGCCCATTAAGTACATAAGGCAATAGCGAGTTTATTAGACGTACGGATTAGCCTGCATTTAGTATGGAAATGTACTTTTAAAATTACTAGCCATATCATCTACCATTTGTTTTAAGCCGATGGGCTCAGTGGATGAGGTGACCGAAAGGTCCCGGGTTGGACCCCCGCCGTGTGCACATCGGTATAACCGAGGTCTCGTGTCATGGAAGGCGAGGCACGTAAAAGATCCCCCACTTTTTCGGGAGGGTCCGTTACGTGAAATAATCGTGGAGTGACGTGAAACAATAATTAATCAATCAATCTATTATTTATTTTTAACAACAAAACTTAACCAATTTTTAAGCAACTGGCTGTTTGCTGGGGTAACAAACCTTTACTGGTTAAACTTGTGGTAATGGTGTGGCCGAGCTGGTAATCTTACTATTCTCAAGTTTTAATTTATAAACAATAATTAAGGTTTTAAAATCGTCTTGCCATAATAAACAATTGTAAAATATAATTGGTTATGTTAGTCCTTCTCAGCGTAGCATTCTGTATTCAGAAACTTTAGTAGGACTTACATCACACTATTATTCAATCGTAACAACTCGTCCATTTCCGTACACAAATAAGATTTTTTTTGTAAAAAATGGCGATGATGTTCCGATTGGCTATGAATAACCGAAAGTCACTTAGGCAACAGAATAATAATTTGCGTATGAAGAGAGCGCGTCATATATTAAAAAATTGTAAGGTAACACCCATCCCCAGAAAATATTCCAACAAATTTTATACTTAAATCAGCGAAAGTCTCGAAGATACCACGCTTACACAAATTTATCAAACTGGGTCAGCGAGGTGACACATGCTCTCTCCGCGGTGAATATAATCCTAATTTTATCATTGGTGTAAATCCTGGGGGCGGGGCCTTGCTGTACCGCAGAAACGCATGCAACTTTCCCAAACTTATATCAAAGGATGGGCCGGCTAGGGGCCGGCCCACAATAAATAGCGCCGCAACGATGATGTCATAATTTTCTGCTCCTATAAAGGATCTATAAAGGATAAAATATCTATTTAGATATATACGTCCCTGATAATATGTACAAAGGATGTGAACCTAACGTATTTGTCAAGCGTTTTAATGACCTTTAGTGACCAAGATGATATCTAGTAAACACAGTGGTCACAAGACTGGTTGGTAAACTTTAATCCTAGTAAAACAGAACAAATAATTATTTCGCGAAAGACTAACCCAAACAGGCACCCTCCAGGAATAATGAATAATGTGTCAATACAGGAAGTAACTAGTCATAAACATTTGGGGTTGATTATTAACAAAACATGTTCATGGCATGATCACTTATCAGATATGGCTACTAAAGCCTGGAAACGGATCAACATCTTTCGATTATTAAAATTTAGACTAGACAGGAAAACTCTTTAAATTATATATTTCTCATTTAGTCGGCCTTGTTTAGAGTATGCAAATGTAGTTTGGGACAATTGTACTGTCACAGAAAAACAGGAAATTGAACAAATTCAGTATGAAGCTGCATATATTGTCACTGGCGCAACAAGATCTTGTTCCAAAGCAAAATTACTGGAGGAGACTGGATGGGAAAGTCTTGAGCAAAGACGCTTTAAGCATAGATTGATTACTTTTTATAAAATGATTAATAAAGAAGTCCCCTCCTATTTGTATTCACTTATTCCACAAAGTGTTCATCAGGTCAGCCAAAGAAATTTGAGGTCAAGGTCAAATCTTCAAACACCAGTATGTAGGTCGAACCTGTACCAAAATTCTTTTATTTGTAAAACTGTAAAAGATTGGAATGCATTACCAGAAAATACAAGAGACATACGGTCAATTTCAGAATTCAAGAGATTTTTAGACAAAGATAAAAAGAAAGTTCCAAAATATTTTTATTTAGGAGAACGTAAAGGTCAAATATTGCATGCTTGTCTTCGATTGGGTTGCAGCTGTCTGAATGCTGATCTGTATAAAAATCATCTACGTGATGATGACAACTGTGCTTGTGTCTCCCGGAAACGGCAAATCATTTCTTTTTGGAATGTACTAACCATAGTGAATTACGTAACAGAGCTATCAATACATTATCAGTTCAAATAAACATAAATATCTTGTTATCAGGTTGTCCCCTGTATGATGATGATGTAAATGGAGAGATATTTGCTCAAGTACAAAATTTCATTATCAATAGTAATAGATTCTCTTAAGTAAATCTTACAGACATGATCACACGAAACGTGTAAATTTCCAACTTTTATCAATATCATTCATTTAATATCATGGCCTTTTTTCCACTTAAATAAAATCCGGTAAATAGAGATTGAATTTCTCATTTCTTATGTGATTAGCATCCACTACCTTCAGCCTGTACCCTTTTCCTATATTTATTTTTTTTTCTTTCTGCTTTCTTTTGTCCTTTTTCTTTTTCCTGCTTTCGTTTTCCCCTTATTGTTATTTATTAGGTTTAAACGAGATGGTAAATATAAGCATGAAATTTATACTCATGAATTTTCATTTATGTATTTGTATTATATATAATGTTGGCCAATTATATATACTAGTAATTTCATGTTCGATTTCAGGAGAGAGCTTTATATAAGTCCAAGACTTGTTGCTCAATCCTATATATATGTGTTATGTTATATAATTCATGCGATTTTCTAAATAAATATTGTTTAAACCAAACACAGTAATACCGCAGTGAATCATAGTACTTTACAGGGCAGCAGTAAATCACAGTGTTTTCTCCAAAGTTAAATCAATAAATAAATGTCGAACTAACATTGCACGGATCAACAAATAACAAGTTTCTGAAAACTAGCAACTGCAATTTACGGAAGATCAGATAAGAATTACGGAGATACACATTCTGAATTACAATGAAGGAATAAAGCATTCACTTGTTGTACATTTACACAGACAACATCTTACATCCTCATTTTGTAAACGAACAGTTATGTACTACAAATGTCAAGTTACGGATTAACATTTTAATGTTTACAATGACCCAATAACGCATTTCACAACAACAAATACATAACTACATAGATAGAATATTGAACCCTTTGGCTTTCCATACGTTACTTCGTGATTTCATGTTACGATAGAACTATCTGGTTCCCGCGACTTTCCCATTTTACTTATAATTTATGTGAAATAGAAATCGCCATATGTCAATAAATAGAGCCATATTTTCATATTTTTATTTCGGATTTGTTATTTATTTATTTCTTTTTATAATTTATGTGAAATAGAAATCGCCATATGTCAATAAATAGAGCCATATTTTCATATTTTTATTTCGGGTTTGTTATTTATTTATTTCTTTTTTTTTTGTTTGGGTTTTTTTCGGTTTTTGTTTTATTTCTGTTTTGTTTTTGTTCAATTGCTTTTTTTATTATTATTAGTTTTGTTGCGTTTATTTTTCTACTGTTGTCATGTCATCATTATCATTTGCATATATACTAGCGCGCTTGCATATTTTATATTTGACATATGTCTCTGCGACAGAGGAACTGAACTAGATGACATACGTATACGGAACAGTGAAAATTTAAATACAAGTGCGTCTATCCTCATTTTGAAGTTGTAAATAATGAACGGTGCACTTAACTGCAAGTGACATTTTCTAATGTATCCATTTTTAAATCATCATTTTTAATGACATGTACATATAGAAAACAAATTTACAAATTTTACAGCAAATGGAGTTTATCAAATAAAAAACGTTGGCATCTATTAAAGTTGTATACCCTATGTTCGCATATAATAGGTAAATTTATTCTAAATTGTTTTGATTACATATATAGGCCTTTAACATATTAAAAAAGAGCCCTTGTAAATTTTGCGTTCAAATTCGTCTTATTAAGCGAGATATGGCTGTTTAAAACGCGATGTTTGTAAACAGAATGTTTACAACCAACTTATCACGTGATCTAATTCGGAAGCCGCCGCATCATGGACACTGATGGAGGGCGAGGTGAATAAACTTGAAGAGTAACTTTAAAAATCTGCATTCAAGTCTACTAAAGTTAGTATTTACTGAAATCGTTTTCTTCTGGAGTCTCCCTTCATCGTATTTGTTTTTGATTAAACTGCGCATGCGCGAAGTCAGGTTATGGTTGTATTTATGGAATACCCACTTTATTTACGAAGAATTCTCTTTTTATTTTGATATCTCTGAGGGTTTGAAGCAACAAAAAGTGTTATTAACGCAAAGTTAATAACTTCAGCCATACAAGAAAAATACAGTTTTTGTTTTACATGCCCTAATTTTTGAAATTATACCGAATTGTAGGGTATACAACTTTAATATTATGTGAAATAAATCTGGATGTTTTACGTCCTATTCTTTACTACAATAATTGAAATTGGAAAACAATAAACAATGTACCGGGTTTTCTTTATTGTAGATATATATCCGACCCTCGTCAAAAACACTGATTTCTGGAAAACAGTCATTAATATACATGTATAGTGAACATGCATATGTGCAATTCTATACGTTGCTTGTCAAAATAATGGCTGCTGTTTAATACAACATTTATAACCGTTGTAAGAATCCGCTTTACTTTTTTGCCAAGATAGAATTTTCACACTGATAACCGAATACCATTAAATAAAAAAAATCTTGTGTACATGTATATGCAATTAATATTGCACTTGTAACCAATAACGGGAATAAAAAAAATACCTTTTGTATTTTAAATTATGGGTATTGCAGTGAACTGCGATGTTTCCAGTAAAAGAATGATGTTGTCACGAGAATGAAGATTACGGTGACCCGTCCCGGTTTTTATTTTTTGTTCAATTGCCAGCGGCGATAAGAACAATTGCATTGACACACGATGGACAACCACCTGTCACGACCGTAAAAAATCCGATGGGTCCCGAAGGTCTTCAATCGTCCACCGCAATCTTATTTTGCAGTGAGTTGCTGTGATTTCCCATCCTAAAATCGGTTGCGGTGATGGGTGGAGAGTGAGTAAATCGCGTAAGCTATACTGTACCAGGCAATCTAACATGTATTGTGATAACCAAAGCATTCCAATGCACCAGATTTTTTAGGATAAATTGTCAATAAGCTAAGGTTGATTTTAAAATTCGTGAAGATGACAAGATGAAAGCACAGGGACCCAGCGCGTGGATGAAAGTGCTTGCAGATGAAGACAATATTTTGTGTTCAGAATCTTGTGGAATTATCATCTACGTGTACAGTGCATTAATAAGAGCTAAATGCACCAATAACTCAATACGCTTATGAACTTTTAACAAAATTATACATGCAACGATACGCTGTTGTAAGTTCTGTAGCACTGTACACATGCGTACATTCCCATAGCCATAACTAAACACCACAGTAAACTAACAGAAGGACAAACAACATCTGTGAAATGTCATAAACATCGGCCACTTCAAACTTGTTTTTATAGCTTAGATTAAAAGAACAAAAGCAAAATTAATATAACTAAAGTACTAATCCGATTTTTATAAGCCGCACTGAGCCAAACTCATTGAGACATTCTGTGAAGGCATACAGGAAATGCCATCCAACATATAAGTAGGAAGTTTCAGTATCCATGGTAACGTAAAGGTAAGATACTTAACTCATATCATCCCGCTTCCTGGTCATAATTACTTGTAAATGCCCTGTCATACCGGGATTTTTGGGCCAACGCATGAGGAACGACCAAGCTAATTTTCCAACACGTCGACGAACGTTGATGAAAGTGGAGTAAGTTTGGTGATCGCTGTGTGGTCGCTTTCTTGTCGTTTCTTGAACGTCGAAGGACGTTGGCATGCGTTGTGATCGCCGATAGATTTTGTGGATGCACAAAACTTCTAACGACTGTCCAGCGTCCAAATGTAAGTTATGTGGTCGTTATGAGGTCGCTCGGCATACGCTAGACATGCGTTACTGTGCGCTGTGCAGTCGTTCCTCATAAATTTATAAACACGTTGCGAGGTCGTTGGAACGATTTCAACGAAATTCCAACGACTATGTAACGATAAGGGAGCGCATGCCTAACGCGGACACAATAATCATGTAGCGATAGTCTAGCGTCCTGCAACGTCCTCAACGTACGCCTAACGACAGCGTAAAAACTTTTGCGTGTACCTAACGTATTGAGAACGACCTTAAGTATTGTTAATATTAAATGATTTTACTATTGGGTGAACGAAATATTTTCTCCAAATTAAGGTTTGCTTTATTAGTACTGCATGTTTTTAAAATGGTGGAACCTGATTTTTCTCTAAGGTACTTAAAACTAGCTATTTTATACCATCAAAACAACACCATGGATTTACTTTTGTATATTATGAGAAACAAAAGAATTTGTTGTATCACAGACCCTCCACGACCCTTCCCCTTTCTTTTTTTCTTTTAGGTGGCATGTTATCACCTCAAAGACCAGTTTGATAATGATTGAATCATGAGTATCACGTGAGTTTTGATTCAATATCGATAAGTTATTTGCACTTTGTAGGTGGTTGTCCAATCGTTAGACACGTTGCGAGGTCGCTGGTTACGCGTTACGAGGACGTTAACAGGTAAATTGAAAAACAGTTTGAACAATATCTATGCGTTGGGCACACGCTGTCATCGTCGGGCTAACGTTGTTTATGCATTACAGAGACGTTCTGTGTGCGTTTAGAACGTTACTGCATATTGAGTTTTCGGACCAAACCCCAACATTTGCCAGCGTATTGCAGTAAAATGAAGGTCGTTCCTCATGCGTTGGCTAAAAAATCCCAATGTGACAGGGCCATAACTAGTTGCAATATGAGAGCATAGCATCGCAGTCTATAGATCGTCAATGACGTTATATCGCGTGATTATTGTAAAAGCCCATCACAGAATTTTCGATGTTTTTGACTCCCCTTTCTCTGTTTCCTCTTCTGTCTCAATCTGAGCTGCTTCCATACAGAAAACAGTTGGCACGATGCTAAATATTTCTATCCAATAATACATTTACTACATTTAACGTCGTTAATGGCAACACTGCGCATGATTTTCCCCCTGTTTTCCTTTATATTATTACTTTCATTCAATTAATTGGGTTAAAATCTATGTAATATGTAAATATACTGTCTTTGCATGTCTATATACCTCTTATGGTCATACAAATGCTTATTGATTTATACCCCTTTATCTTCATAATCGTAAACCAAATTGTATTCTAATCATTTTGTTGTATGAGCAATACGTTTCTTTCGCCAAAATTAAAGATGCACCTGGTCTCTTTAAGCGTCTACTATTGTCAATGAAGTTATAACGTTGTTTCATATAGTGTCGTTTGACTATCCATCAGTGCAGGATGCGGCTATAGAGTACAAACACGCAGTACACGACATGTTCATCCGTTCAGAGTACCATTCACGACATCTCACTTAACGAAAGTGAGTTATTTTTTAAGGGTAGCATTTCAAAAAATTTCTGACTTTACGTTTCTACATCTATATAACAGTGGTGTTGGTGCCGCTGCAGTATAGTCCCTTTTTTCTGGGGTAAAATAAGTAAGGCATATAATTCATTGTTCTCATATGATAATAATAAAAAAATGAATCATATTGTGTCTTTAAACATAAACTCGTAGAAAAAAAAAATTTAGACAATGCGACAGCTTAAACGTAAATTTGACTGGATCTACATTCAGCATTGATCGTAACAATACAAAGAAAATTACTTCTGCAAGATGAACATAAACCTTCATAATACCCGTTATATTTAAGATTGAACCCAAAAAGAATTCGGAATAATCTCGTCATTTATTACTCTTGCCAAGACGGTACTGGTAAAAACACAAGTTCCGAATATCCGCTAGGGAATCGGGTTACATATAATCCATTTGTATCCGCGAATTACACTGTAAGTTCCCATTAAATCATGCTGTATGTGACATTATGACAGATTATCAAACATAAAAGATCTAAATTCAAATTAGCATTTTATGCAATATATGTCAGATCTAATGCGCTTTTTAAAAACACCGTGAATTTAATTTCCTTCCACTTTAAGCGCGTAACTGTATTCGGTTATAGTCGGACTAAAAAGCCGGTAAGTAGAACGACTTTATGTACGTTGTTGTATATTCATTTATTGTTTTGTTAAGCTTTCAGGGGAAAGAGAAAGGCGACAAAAACTCTCTCCCGAATGAAAAGTTTGATTTGATGCCCTAACATTAATTCAAATTTGCCGATATCTATTGTTATTCATTATCTTTGAATTTGAAAATTAACATTAACAAGAGGCCCATGGACCACATCGCTCACCTGAGCATCTAACTGCCAAAAGAGAAAAGCAGAAATGTATCTGTAGATTTCTTTGATCTTTCAATATGAATAAATATTCATGAGGAGAATGAAAAATGTGTAAGTTTGTTGTTGGAATTTGGTTGGAGATCTCAATACTTTTAAAGACATTTTTGCAAAAGGGCGGGGTCCAGGTCCTCTGCATATGTGTCAATGAACTTTTCTTGACACTAGGAACAAAGAATTACCTGGTCTGAGGGTGGAACTTCAGTTATATCTAAGGTAATTGTGAAGAAAGTCCCCCTTCTACATTTTTTGCAATCCTAAAAAATCATGAAAAATCAAAAATTTTAATTTTTGTTAAAATGCATTCAAAACATTCCTTTAGATCTGCTATATTCTGACTAAAATAAGCATTTCAGTGCACCAATAGTCAACGATAGGAAAAACATGGATGAAAATCATGCTATTTTGCATGAAAAGTCCGAAATGATATCAACCTCTCCCTCCCCCCAGGTGAAATTTTTTTTAATCCGATTTCAATGAATGAACAAACTTAAAATCTTGAAACCTTTGCTTTTTTATTACCCGGTTGAAAGGACGTAATAAGAAAATTGGCAATATCACTTCTTAATATATCTTTTTCAACTTCATATTTGAAATCATGGTGTAAATTTCAATACCACTCGACTTAGATTAAACATTTAATAAGGATTATATTATTTGTAATTGCAATTAAGCACACGAGAGGTAGGTCCGACAGAGAAAGATTTGGTCCGGAAGACTACAACAGATTTAGACGAAGTAGTCATATCAGGGACGTGCTTAACGCTATAAATAACACAAGAAAGTGGGATATGTGGTTAAAATACAGAAAAAAAACGTCCTCGGTTCCCCAAAGCATCTGCGCTACTATTCAGCCAGTAGCTCAAATACCATGGGGAACCGGCGATGCAGAAGAAATTGGTTGAGCAGTACTAATAAAGCGAATGGAGGTAACAGGCATAAATGATTGATAAAACAAGAAAGGGAAGTAAAAGCAGGGACAACCTTAGAAAAGTATATATACAGGGCGAAAGTACGAGGTTTGGAAAAAGGATACGCTAAAGGACTCTATAAAACATTAGAAATATGGGCAGAAAAAGGCTGTAAGCAGGAGAAAGACCAAATCAGAACTAGCAACATATAACTTCATGATGTAAAAAGACAGGTTGGGTTAGAGACTTGGACAAGATGAGTTCAGAGTTAGAGAAAAGTAAAGAATAGGGAAGGATTGGAGACAAGAGAGCATTAGCAGGGCTACAGCCAGTAAGAAGTCAGAGTAAGAGATAAGTGAAGAATAGGAAGGCTTAGAGCAGATGACAGCGGCAATGACGCAGACAGGGTAAACGTTAGAGACGGGAAAGGACAGGATAGGTGGACAGGAGCAAGAACACCGGTTCAGCATCAGGGACAGGTATATTACACAGAGAGGGAACAAGAGCAAGACTATATAGCAGAAAAGCATCAAAGCATCACAGGGATGTTAGACAGTGAAAGGACAAAACACTTATATGTAATAAAACAGCATCAGAGGAAGGGGCTTGACATAGTGAATGGACCAGGGTTATATAACAGAACAGCATCAGAGGCAGGACCTTGAGACACCAAAGACCAGAGTAGGGCAGGGATTGAGTCACCAAAGACCAGATCAGGGGGGTTATATAATGGAACAGCATCAGAGGCAGAAATTTGAGACACCAAAAGACCATCCTGAGCAGGATTATATAATAGAACAGCATCAGAGGCAGGGGCTTGAGACACCAAATGACCGGCCTAAGCAGGGTTATATAATGGAACAGAAGCAGAGGCAGAGGCTTGAGACACTAAAGATCACAGCAGGATTATATAATGGGACAGCGTCAGAGACAGGTGCTAGAATCAGTAATGGGACCACGGAGGTTTACATCAGTGCAGGGTTATGAGACAACAAAGGGGCTAGTGCCATATTTTAATTTTTGTATTTACCACCCCCAAATAAATTAAAAAATGGCACTAGGGTAGCCAGAAAATGGAACTACATCAGATACAGTGGTACGAGACAGTAGTGGCCAGAGCGGGGTCATGTAAGGGAACGTCATTAGATACAGTGGAAAGACCGTAGTGGCCAGAGCAGGGTCATATAATGGAACGTCATCATATACAATGGTACGAGACTAGTGGCCAGAGTGGGGTCATATAATAGAACGTCATCAAATGCAATAGTACGAGACAGCAGTGGCCAGAGCGGGGTCATATAATGGAACGTCATTAGATGCAGTGGTACGAGACAGTAGTGGCCAGAGCGGGGTCATATAATGGAACGTCATCAAATGCAATGGTACGAGACAGTAAAGTGGCCAGACCAAGGTCATATAATAGAACGTCATCATATACAATGGTACGAGACAGTAGTGGCCAGAGCGGGGTCATATAATGGAACGTCATCAGATGCAGTGGTACGAGACAGTAAAGTGGCCTAAGCGGGGTCATATGATGGGACGTCATCAGATGCAATGGTACGAGACAGTAAAGTGGCCAGACCAAGGTCATATAAAGGAACGTCATCATATACAATGGTACGAGACAGTAAAGTGGCCAGAGCGGGGTCATATAATGGAACGTCATTAGATGCAGTGGTACGAGACAGTAAAGTGGCCAGACCAAGGTCATATAATAGAACGTCATCATATACAATGGTACGAGACAGTAAAGTGGCCAGAGCGGGGTCATATAATGGAACGTCATCAGATGCAGTGGTACGAGACAGTAAAGTGGCCAGAGCGGGGTCATATAATGGAACGTCATCAGATGCAGTGGTACGAGACAGTAAAGTGGCCAGAGCAGGGTCATATAATGGAACGTCATCAGATGCAATGGTACGAGACAGTAAAGTGGCCAGACCAAGGTCATATAAAGGAACGTCATCATATACAATGGTACGAGACAGTAAAGTGGCCAGAGCGGGGTCATATAATGGAACGTCATCAGATGCAGTGGTACGAGACAGTAAAGTGGCCAGAGCGGGGTAATATTTTATAATGGAACGTCATCAGATGCAGTGGTATGAGACAGTGGTGGCCAGAGCGGGGTCATATAATGGAACGTCATCAGATGCAATGGTACGAGACAGTAAAGTGGCCAGACCAAGGTCATATAATGGAACGTCATCATATACAATGGTACGAGACAGTAAAGTGGCCAGAGCGGGGTCATATAATGGAACGTCATCAGATGCAGTGGTACGAGACAGTAAAGTGGCCAGAGCGGGGTCATATGATGGAACGTCATCAGATGCAATGGTACGAGACAGTAAAGTGGCCAGACCAAGGTCATATAAAGGAACGTCATCATATACAATGGTACGAGACAGTAAAGTGGCCAGAGCGGGGTCATATAATGGAACGTCATCAGATGCAGTGGTATGAGACAGTAGTGGCCAGAGCGGGGTCATGTAATGGAACGTCATCAGATGCAATGGTACGAGACAGTAAAGTGGCCAGACCAAGGTCATATAAAGGAACGTCATCATATACAATGGTACGAGACAGTAAAGTGGCCAGAGCGGGGTCATATAATGGAACGTCATCAGATGCAGTGGTACGAGACAGTAAAGTGGCCAGAGCGGGGTTATATGATGGAACGTCATCAGATGCAATGGTACGAGACAGTAAAGTGGCCAGACCAAGGTCATATAAAGGAACGTCATCATATACAATGGTACGAGACAGTAAAGTGGCCAGAGCGGGGTCATATAATGGAACGTCATCAGATGCAGTGGTACGAGACAGTAAAGTGGCCAGAGCGGGGTCATATAATGGAACGTCATCATATACAATGGTACGAGACAGTAAAGTGGCCAGAGCTGGGTCATTTAATAGAACGTCATCATATACAATGGTACGAGACAGTAAAGTGGCCAGAGCGGGGTCATATAATGGAACGTCATCAGATGCAGTGGTACGAGACAGCAAAGTGGCCAGAGCGGGGTCATATGATGGAACGTCATCAGATGCAATGGCACGAGACAGTAAAGTGGCCAGACCAAGGTCATATAAAGGAACGTCATCATATACAATGGTACGAGACAGTAAAGTGGCCAGAGCGGGGTCATATAATGGAACGTCATCAGATGCAGTGGTACGAGACAGTAAAGTGGCCAGAGCGGGGTAATATTTTATAATGGAACGTCATCAGATGCAGTGGTACGAGACAGTAAAGTGGCCAGAGCGGGGTAATATTTTATAATAGAACGTCATCAGATGCAGTGGTATGAGACAGTAGTGGCCAGAGCGGGGTCATATAATGGAACGTCATCAGATGCAATGGTACGAGACAGTAAAGTGGCCAGACCAAGGTCATATAATGGAACGTCATCATATACAATGGTACGAGACAGTAAAGTGGTCAGAGCGGGGTCATATAATGGAACGTCATCAGATGCAGTGGTACGAGACAGTAAAGTGGCCAGAGCGGGGTCATATGATGGAACGTCATCAGATGCAATGGTACGAGACAGTAAAGTGGCCAGACCAAGGTCATATAAAGGAACGTCATCATATACAATGGTACGAGACAGTAAAGTGGCCAGAGCGGGTCATATAGTGGAACGTCATCAGATGCAGTGGTACGAGACAGTAAAGTGGCCAGACCAAGGTCATTTAATAGAACGTCATCATATACAATGGTACGAGACAGTAAAGTGGCCAGACCAAGGTCATATAATGGAACGTCATCATATACAATGGTACGAGACAGTAAAGTGGCCAGAGCGGGGTCATATAATGGAACGTCATCAGATGCAGTGGTACGAGACAGTAGAGTGGCCAGAGCAGGGTCATATGATGGAACGTCATCAGATGCAATGGTACGAGACAGTAAAGTGGCCAGACCAAGGTCATATAAAAGAACGTCATCATATACAATGGTACGAGACAGTAAAGTGGCCAGAGCGGGGTCATATAATGGATCGTCATCAGATGCAATGGTACGAGACAGTAAAGTGGCCAGAACGGGGTCATATAATGGAACGTCATCATATACAATGGTACGAGACAGTAAAGTGGCCAGAGCGGGGTCATATAATGGAACGTCATCAGATGCAGTGGTACGAGACAGTAAAGTGGCCAGAGCGGGGTCATATAATGGATCGTCATCAGATGCAATGGTACAAAACAGTAAAGTGGCCAGACCAAGGTCATATAAAGGAACGTCATCATATACAATGGTACGAGACAGTAAAGTGGCCAGAACGGGGTCATATAATGGAACGTCATCAGATGCAGTGGTACGAGACAGTAAAGTGGCCAGAGCGGGGTAATATTTTATAATGGAACGTCATCAGATGCAGTGGTATGAGACAGTAGTGGCCAGAGCAGGGTCATATAATGGAACGTCATCAGATGCAATGGTACGAGACAGTAAAATGGCCAGACCAAAGTCATATAATGGAACGTCATCATATACAATGGTACGAGACAGTAAAGTGGCCAGAGCGGGGTCATATAATGGATCGTCATCAGATGCAGTGGTACGAGACCGTAAAGTGGCCAGAGCGGGGTAATATTTTATAATGGAACGTCATCAGATACAGTGGTATGAGACAGTAAAGTGGCCAGAGCGGGGTCATATAATGGAATGTCATCAGATGCAGTGGTATGAGACAGTTAAGGGACCAGGACGGGCTCTTATTCGTCGGGGCGCTTATTGACCTGGATCGGGGTCACAGTCAATCCCGTATGGCACTTTTTGTTAACGCCCAGCTTCGGTGTTCTACTTTAGCATTTACTTTTAACATTGCTTTTTGTGTCTTATTCTTGCATCATTCAAATGGTATTTTTTTAAATGATACATACTTCTTTGGTCATTTCAAATAAATGCCCACTTTCAATTCAATACTGCATTGTCCATTCTATACACCAAACAAGCTTAGCTACAACCAGGAAGGCATTACTTATATAATGGAACAGCATCAAATGCAGTGGTATGAGACAGTAAAGGGGCCTGGTTATATAATGGAACAGCATCAAATGCAGTGGTATGAGACAGTAAAGGGGCCAGATTATATAATGGAACAAAACAAGAGCAGAGGTTACAAATGGGGAATGTCAAATGACAGAAAATGATTAAATATTAGATTTAGAACAGAAGAAAGGTGAGATACAGGTATATATATATATACAATGTTAGGAAAGTGATTAGAATATTTCAGACTCTAAATCGTTAATGCGCACGCTAATATTCACGAGTATTTTTGGTCTTGGTGAAATCCGATACTATTTTCACATTTGTGATTCTTTAAACCGTTCTGTGACATTTATGAAACTGTGTCGATAATACATCGATTCATACATATTTCCAACTAGACCAACGAAGTCTGGTGGACTTTCTGTTGTCATGCTTATTACATCTTAATTGAAGTATCCGACCAGAGACGGCGTCATTATAATCAACATTTGCGCTAAATTTTTTCAATAGTTTAATACATGTACCAAAAGCACAAGCTTATATGTTTCTGAATACAACATGTAATACAAATATACAAAAAAAAACCCCTCAAAAACAAAACAGAAAGTAATGGTGAGTGAGGTCGAGCAGAGAGACATTTACATGAACAAAGAGTCTCTCAATTTTTGTGGGCCATAATTATATATATCTTGATATTTGAGGGAAATTGATTGGTGTAATAAAGTCACTCGACCGAAGTACTCAGGTTGCGATTTGCTAGATCAAGTTAATGTTTCTGCGAAGCTATTTATATTTTTAAAAGTGTTGTTATACTTTGTTCTGATGCTGTGTGGTTATACTATTTCTCATTTTCTTCCGTATGCAATGTAAGATTATTTCTCGTCTGTATGTTTTGTTTTTTGTATGTTTGGGTTTTTGTCTGTATGTTTGGATTTGTTTTTGTCGTATGTTTGGGTTTTTTGTATGTTTGGTTTTTTGTTTGTTTGTGTTTTTTGTCTGTACGTTTGGGTTTTTGTATGTATGGCAAATTCATGGCAGGCAAAGATTGTTAAATACGCCACGCTTATTCCTCCAAAATGTCGGGTCTGACGCCAGGTTGGCAAGAATGTACACCGTGATACATGGTCGTATATACCACACCGTTTTACATGGTCGTAAATACCACATCGTGATGCATGGTCCTTAATACCACACCGTGATACATGGTCCTAAATACCACACCGTGATACATGGTCGTAAATGCAACATCGTGATACATGGGTTGTAAATACCACAGCGTGATACCTGGTCGTAAATACCACACCGTGATACATGGTCGTATATACCACACCGTGATACATGGTCGTAGATACCACACCGTGATACATGGCCGTCGATACCACGCCGTGATACATGGGTCGTAAATACCACAGCGTGATACCTAATCGTAAATACCACACCGTGATACATGGTCGTATATACCACACCGTGATACATGGTCGTAAATACCACACCGTGATACATGGTCCTTAATACCACACCGTGATACATTGTCCTAAATACCACACCGTGATACCTGGTCGTAAATACCACATCGTGATACCTGGTCGTAAATACCACACCGTGATACCTGGTCGTAGATACCACACCGTGATACATGGTCGTAGATACCACACCGTGATACATGGTCGTCGATACCACGCCGTGATACATGGTCGTAAATACCACACCGTGATACATGATCGTAAATACCACACCGTGATATATGGCCGTAAATACCACAGCGGCATTTTAACGTTATATACATATCATCCACAGGCCGCTGACGTTTCAGTCTACTATAAACGAATAATGACAACACATATACGAAAGACGTAAATCCTTTTTTTTTGGTAAACATTACCGGCCTGTGGTCACCACCGTCACCATCAGCTCCGTTGTCGTTGTCATTATCATCATTATTTTGTTTCTTCGTACCAAAGAATTACCATTTTGTCTATTCCATTACGTCAGAGATTTTCGATTTTCTATCACAGAAAAATTAGGTCTTTCGTTACCTAAACGACAAATGCTAACGTTTTTAAATAATACATGTTATTAGATATTTGTGTGTTTTACTAAATGTCCTGGCTTAGCTATGTACATTTGCCTTTTTGAGGTGCGAAACAGATTCAGTTAAGTCGACGTTAACATCTAGGTTTATGTCTACGTTTAAATAACTACAAGTAAAACTCAACCCAAGCTTTTCAAATGACAGACAATAATTGTATAATTGGGATTATATATAAACGGTAACTCTTGATAAATTCTGACAATGCATGTATGATCCACAATTATGACGCAATCGAATTAGAGTTTTGGCACACAACTGCCCCATTATCAACGCGCTGTTGATTGAAGTGGTTAACGGTAGGGTAGAATCTCGTAATCATATCAACATATGTGTAACATTTTCATAAAGAAAAGCAAACAACTTAATATATAATGTTTCTAAAGCCATAGTTAAGAATACCAATTTCCTTTGAAGTAAATACATGACTAGACAGGATGTATATTTCTATCTCGAATTCATTCCACGTATAAAGTCGACAAGTTTTAAATTCCGTCAAAAGAATTTCATTTCTTCATAAATAAATGGAGAGCGCACTGTATATAAATAACGGTATAAATAAATCTCATTTCTTTCGAATCAAATGTCTTTTCACTTTAAATATATGATGTATACTCTGTGAGCTCCATTAAGCTGGGCAATTTAATTTTAATATTATTCGTATTTCAGTGGCAAGAACTGTAAACGAAAATGTCGGACACCGGTCATTCGATAAAGGTAAGTCTCTTGATAAATAGTACGAATAAACGTATGATTTTGGCCTCCAAAATAAATGTCTACCTATTACGCCTGAACACTTATATTTCCTTCATTGTTGTTTAATTTATCATATATTAGTCATGTTGAGGGCCTACTTCTGGCATTATTATCATTGCACAAAAGGGTGGCTGGAGTTTTCAAAACCTCGAGATCTATAGTACGTACCCCTCAGTACAACCCCAGGTAACACAACAACGTTTTTAAAACGTTCTAAAAAACATTGTGAAAATGTTCTGAAAACGTTTTGTGCTACCTGGGACAGTAGGTTCACGCGAATACTATATAGATTCAAGACGAGGCCTTAGACTATAAACTCTAGTTTGACAGTTTTCACCCTGGCGACTGACAAATCATCGATTATATTGATCCAAACCACGAATATCCAGAGATCTAAAATCACTATATTCTAGCAACTGAGCACCCCTGGTTTTTTCGTTTGCCTTGTTTTTTGTTTGTTTGTTTGTTTGTTTTTTTTTTTTATAAATGTGCATTCCAAGATGCCACGGTCACTGTTGACTGGTTTTATACCTCCACAGGAGAACTTACTTTTGTGTTATTTCACAAGTTTAACTCATAGCGGAAATTTTCCTCTGGGTTTTCTTTAATTGGACCATTTTACTACAACAGTTTTAAAGATTCTCGCAAAATTATGCGCTCGGATACATCCACAGTGAGATAATCATAAAAAGCCACGTAAAATATGACTGATGTACAGTAATTAAATGTGTATTTTAACGTAGATTCTCTTTGCTGTATCCGGTTATGGTAAATCTCGCTTTCCTGAGATACAAACATCAGTCTGTATCATAAAACCTAGATGTAGTGTCTAGCTGCCACACGTTTATGTAATTCATTGCTCTACGTCGCTCCA
The DNA here is from genome assembly GCA_035048485.1 of Pteria penguin. Classification (NCBI taxonomy): domain Eukaryota; kingdom Metazoa; phylum Mollusca; class Bivalvia; order Pterioida; family Pteriidae; genus Pteria; species Pteria penguin. Next base: position 74,039,660 of record CM068581.1, on the reverse strand, counting down.
CGATTATTTCACGCATATGGTGACAGCATCTGTGTTGATCGTTTATCTAGTACATCTGCCGTGACACGAGACTTGGTTCTTTACGGTCTCATTCAGTGCGCACAGGAAAGGAATCGAACCCGGGACTCTCCGTCATGGGCAGAGCACCTCATCCACTGGACCACATCACCCTTTTTACGCCTAGTTTTGTTGGTATGGACGCTTCAGAATTTACTTAAGTTTTTCGACTGGGACAAAAGTTTGTCCACGTCTTTTGCGATGGGGTCGTTTTAATGTTGACCTGATAGTATCACCAACTTCAAATCTACGCCAAAATATAGTGCGGAGAATGCATCGTATTTTTCGCTCAATACTAACACGAAGTAGAAACTGCGATTGCGAAAATTCTTGTAGTATCTATTTATTTACGGACGCATGTTCTTGAACATAGTGTGATAATGGCGTCGTACTCATTGCGTTTGTAATTTCAGACTAGTAGCGTCCCGGAGATCAGAACAGACGACGCGGGATACGAAGGCCATAACCGGAAATTGTCGACCACTTCAGAGGAAATGAAAGCAAATTACGGGAATCCGGGCCGACGACGGTCGACATTTAAGGGCGTGGCCACGGGAATGCTCGCAATGAAGAGGCTATATACAAACCGTCGTTCTAGTGTCCTAGCTTCAGATCTCCAGAAAGCAAAGTTAAGATTGGAAAATACATATAAAACGAAGCCGGACAATGGGAAGGAGTATAAGGGCAAAGTAGTTGAAGACTATATCTATGGTTTACTGGAAGAAGTGCTGGAAGGGGAGAAATATAAGGCCGAAACGTGTAGTCGCCTCGCCTGTGACCTCTCTATAATGATAAAATCAAAGGTAAAGGAATTAAACATTCCGCGGTTTAAGATTATATGTCAAGTGATCATTGGTCAGTTGGGAGAACAAGGTATGCAGACAGCCAGTCGATGCTTGTGGGACATATCGACAGACAGATTTAATACAGTGTCTTACAAAAACAAATCGCTTTGGGCCGTTGCCATGGTGCATGCGGTGTATCAGGAATAGTGATATCATAACAGAGCGGAATATTGACAACATTATCATTCTCGTTACCATAGCATCATTTATATTTTGTATAAAAATATCGCAACTCGGTGGCAACAATTACACATGATGGCTCTTTTCACATCTGGTGGCCTCAGGAGCTGAGTCATCTCTGGTCTGGACTGTCCTATTCGTGACACATAGGAAGGTTTGCCGAAGTACCTGTTGATGGTCGTTGATTTCCTCCACCAACAAACACTGGCCGCCACCATTTGAAGAATTAACTTAATATGTACACCATATAACTAGCATCCATGTTCGCATAATACATGGAGATGAAATAGTTATATTAAAATAATTTTCAATATAAACAGTCATGTCTACAAAATACGTCCTTGTTTTGTAAATACATGTGTCCAATAAAAGTAACTGTCACTTGTGCAGTAAATGCACTCAGATTTGAGTAGTACAATCAGTGCTTTGAGTATTATGTCAGATCTCTCTGAACATTAATCTATATATCTACTCCAGGAAGTTCAAAGCTTCTGTCAAGTCAGCTGCTATCTGCATATTGCCCAGCCAGTCCTTTAGTTTACACTTCTTGATCAATCTCGTCACGTGTTTATAGTAATATTCAGGCGCCTGGAAATGTGCAAAAAGAAAAGCATGAACAACAAAAAGTAAAAATTCATATGTTGTTTTGACATTGAGATGTGGTATTTGATTGTCAATGAGAACTGTTGTACAGAAAATGAAATAATTGGAAATCAAATATACTTTGTAATCATGATTAAGAATGCGTCGTGAAGTTGGGGTGAGTAGGTAGATGGGGTGTTGTTGTACATGTAGGTAATTTCATTAGGTTCCACATTCATCATGTCAATGCAATTAAACATTTCTGTGCGGTCTGTTACGTTTTAGCTGGCTGGCCAAAAGGGAGATGCTTACTCCTCCTTAACACCTTGGTCTCACCTCTGACAAGAGACACTCCTCCTGGGCACCTATTCTCACCTGACAGGAGACATTTACTCCTTGCAGACACCTGGTCTCACCTTTGCCAGGAGACACTCCTCCTAGACACCTGGCCTCACCGTCTACAGGAAACAGTCTTCCCCCTGGTCTCATCTATGACAAGAGACACTCCTCTCGGGCATCTAGTCTCACCTGACAGGAGACATTTACTTCTCCCAGACATCTGGTCTCACCTCTGACGGGAGACACTTACTCCTTCCAGACTCCTGGTCTCATCTCTGATAGGAGACACTCGTTCTAGACACATGGTCTCACCTCTGACAAGAGATACTCCTCCTGGGCACCTAGTCTCACCTGACAGGGGATATTTACTCCTCCCAGGCACCTGGTATCACCTCTGACAAGAAACACTCCTCCTGTGCACCTAGTCTCAGTTGACATGAGACATTTACTCCCCCCAGGAACCTGGTCTCACTTCTGACTGGGGACGCTTACTCCTCCCAGACATCTAGTCTCACCACTGATAGGAGACAGTCTTACAAACACCTAGTCTCACCGCTGACAGGACACACTCATCTCAGGCATCTGGTCTCACCTTTGACAGGAGACACTCTTCCCAGGCACCTGGTCTCACCTCTAACAGGAAACACTCCTACCGTGAATCTGGTCACACCTCTGATAGGAGACACTTACTTCTCTCAGCACCTGGTTTCACCTCTGGCAGAAGACACTCTTCCCAGGCATCTGGTCTCACCACTAACAGGAGACACTTCTACTGGGCACTTGGTCTCACCTCTGACAGGAGGCACTTAATTCTCCCAGCACCTGGTCTCATCTCTGACAGGAGACACTCTTCCCGGGCACCTGGTCTCACCTCTAACAGGAGACACTTCTACCGGGCATTTGGTCTAACCTCTGGCAGGAGAAACTTTATTCTCCCAGCACCTAGTCTCACCTCTGACAGGAGACACTCTTACCAGGCACCTAGTCACCTCTGACAGGACATCCTCCTCCCAAGCATCTGGTCCCACTTATGGCTTCCAGGGGTCCTTAAATGTCAACTATGGCACCATGTTCTTAATGCTTTAGTGACATTGGATCTGTTATTTTCCTATTTTAAATTGGAATTAAATCCCATCTGTATTCCTTAAATGATTACTTGAAACTGCATACAGAGCATACAAGTCATTGCATTAAATATGCGAAAAAGGGGGCCAGGTAGCGCAGTTGGTAGCGCGCTCGCTTCTCACCAATGCGACCCGGGTTCGATTCCCGGTGTGGTACGTGAGATGGTGGGGTTGTCACCAACCTGGCTTTGTGGGTTTTCTCCGGGTACTCCGGTTTCCTCCCACACAAACGACACCCTTACGCCAAGATCCGTGCCAACGAGCAAGATTTATATAAGTTGTTAACTTGTTTCTTAATCGTTGTAAAATAAATAAAGTTTAAATTTTAAATTTAAAATATGCGAAAAAGAAAATAATAATAAATAGAGACCTGTTCTTTCATTCTGGCAATAAACACAAAATCTTTACTGCGCCACTCGCCAAAAATTTCCCTGAAAAAAAAAGAAAAACAAACCTGACATATATATCATAAAATTTTCTATGAAGAATGAATTATTAGAAATGAACATTTATAGACGTCAGGAAAGACTACTTACCTAGGAAGTTTGTGTTCATCCACCCATTTCAGAAGATCTTTTTGATTTAATGACAGGAATTTCTGTAACATTTTGTATATTATTCTTTAAACGGGATATACATAAAAACATTTTATACACATATCTTTTAGTTAAATGAAAAATCATTGTTATGTATAAATACATTAACCACTTTATTTATAAAACTTATACCTTGTATTCATTTTCACGAGATGAAGGTGTTTTGAGTATGTCAGGTTCTCTCTGTTGATGTCGCGTCTCCAAAACAGCATTTCTATTGGGAATTATGGGTATATCAGGACAACCGTGAGCTGACGTCATAGATTCTGTGACACCAGAATCAGGATTATTCTTGTTGTGCAATGCTTTGATCAGTTCAGCTATTTTATTTTCGAACGGTTTATTCACAAAATCGTAGTGATAATCCCCTGCGGTCATGAGTGCCAACCAACTGTCTGGTTTGTAATTTTCTTCCACCAGGAGAGGGATTTTTGCTCGCTTTAATGAAGATGCATATGCTGCCTCTGGAGGAGTGAAGAGAATAAATTATTCACGCTATAATGTTGTCAAACGATGAAATCAATGACAGGCTATTAACAGAGGACAATTTATACACGGTAAATCAGATGATTGATTGATTGATTGAATGATAAACTGATTATTGTTTTACGTCACTCCACGATTCTTTCACGTATATGGTGACGGCATAGAAATTTTTACCTTTGCCAGTGACCGATCCGAAGCAGTGAGGGATGTTTTAAGTGCCACGCCCATCGTGAAACGAGACCTCGGTTTCTACTGTGTCGTCCGAAGGGCACCAGTGGCAGTGCGAGTCGAGATTCGAAATCGGGACCTCTCGGTCACAAGCTGAACACCGCATCCACAGAGTCACACCGACTTAAACCAGATGACCATAGATGACTATTGCACACTAGATGATCGGTGGAGATTACAATGCATGCTAGACCAGATGATCACGGATGTGATTCCAGTGTCATAAACTGAGAAATAGTTATACATAAGTTAATGGACTTCGCCGCCCTTAACTGCAGTCCTAAAGTTAAGGGAAGAAATAAAACGCATTCCAACAAAAATGACGTAAAGAGTAATGAAACGTTCTTATGACGTCATAAGGTTGCTAACGTTCAACGTCGTTTCTAATTCTTAGTATATAAGCGTCGCCTAACGGATGATAACGGACGTCGAAGCTCATTATTTCATTTTGATTTATTCCACTGTCCAACATTCAGATAATTTGTGACGCATGATGGCTAAATTTTATCATATAAATGAAATTAGACTCAATACAATTCAATAGGCCCTCTCGAAGTTACTGCGGGACTAATGTTTTTATTGGCAAAATGATAACTGTTCCCGCAATATGGAGTCAGAGACAATCATTTTACAGCCAAAGGGTCTATACTAGTTATCAATTCATAGCAGAGTAGGAGATTTTGAAAATCAAATGACTTTATTATGTTCTCAGTTAATGGCGCCGAGCACTGGTTATAAAAACTTTATGCTAACTTATTTATGGGTGACCATGCTAGTGTTTTACAAAAACTATATGGGTATCGGCGAATCCTCTGTCAGAAATTCAGTTTCGGAGAATAGGATATTTCTGACAGGGAATACGGAATATCGCAACAATTGCAATCCTTCACAGTTTGCATTTTGTCACAGATCTACAAAATCCATTGTTCTCGATTGTAGGCAATTTACGTCATAATTCTATAATGGCATAACAATCACAAAGTGACACAGGATGTCGAATATGTCAGGTGTCCGTCAATTACACCTGCACATACTGTCGAATCTGTCAGATGTCCGTCATTTACACCTGCACATAATGTCGAATCTGTCAGATGTCCGTCATTTACACCTGCACATAATATCGAATCTGTCAGATGTCCGTCAATTACACCTGCACATACTGTCGAATCTGTCAGGTGTCCGTCATTTACACCTGCACATAATGTCGAATCTGTCTGGTATTCGTCACTGACACCTTTACATGATGTCAAATCTATCGGATGTTCGTCATTTACACCTGCTCATAATGTCGAATCATCAGGTGTTCGTCATTTACATCTACACATCTGTCAGGTGATCATCAGCTCTATCCGCGTGTCGCTACTTGCGTTTTTGTGTTTATAGATGACAGACGATCATCTGATGGTGGTTTTGTGTTATAAATTAAAGAATGATAATTAACGAGAGTCGTGATTGGTTGATCTGATGTAGGGAGAGAGGTACTACTATTTCAATGTATCAAGAGCTCTGATTGGATGAAATTATTTCATCAATCTGTAAATAAAGATTGCTTCTGCTGTAAAATCATAAATTTTCGTCTCACTTCGCTAATGTAAAGATTTTATGACCTAAAAAGCGGTGTTTGTTTACACTTAAATTTTGGCAATTTTTTTAACCTATAGTAAACTGTTCAAATTCTGATAGAGGAAGGTCTGACAAACATTTTAATATATGGCTTACATAAGGCTAAGATGAAGAAAGTTGTGCAAGTCTTGCTAGAAGTTTGGTAATTTAACATGGGACCCTACAGGAAATGGAATAGACCATTTTCCGGTTTTGATAATTGCTGTCTTTTTGTCCGAGATAATACAATTTGGCGTTGTTTTTCATAGTGATGTCATAACGCATGACAAAGATTCACTATAACGTCACTATGAAAACAACGCCAAAAGGTATTAGCTCGGACAAAAAGTCGTCATTTATCAAAATTGGAATATGGTCTATTACTGTTCTTTGACCTACACATACTTTGATTGGTCGAGTTAGATTACAAACCAAGCAGAGCTATCTCTGTTTAAATACTCATAAAATCAATTCACGTTGCTGTGAGTATATATCATGGTACCTCTGCGACAGTATTCACTACACTTGTAGCTGTAGGACATTGCCAGGAGGATGACGGAGGCATTCTCTATGGCCTCTGCCATTCTATCATACACGTTGTCGTGCATCTGCTCTATGTCCATCCATACCTTAGAAGACAAAACATCATTAGTCTGTATAATAATTCTTTAGTGAAGGCGTTGTCAGTAAGATTTCAAAATTTTGAAATAGGTAAGAACATAGTTCATTATATTACAGCATCACTTCAGAATTGAGAAATGTAAATCATAATCAAGCAATGTACAAACCATATTGAATAATGTTAATTTTTTCATGAAAAATAGAATGTTTGAAGGAGTATATTAAGTAAAATACAAAGCGCTCAGTGGGTGATAAAGGATCTCATGAGGAATGTTCACGGGTACGCCAGAGGCAGAATCAGCTGCCGACAAAAGGGTAAGAAATCCCTCTTGACAAATCACATCCGTCGAGAGCCTGTAGTTCATATCAATAAAATGGTGAAGCCTGTTGTCATAATCAGTAGCAACTTAATTTACTTATAAGAGAATCAATGTTTGACTGAACTATACTGCCATTGTTGATACAAATATAGATAGAAGTACCTTAAATCCTGACTGCACAAGTCGTTCTTTTATTTTTAGCAATAGCGGCCTCTGTACTCTAGAATAACTTATCATTATGTGACCCTTCATCTTCCGTTCAAATATGCTCTTGACTGAAACAAAATAGTTTAATCTCAGTAATTCACCTGTATATTGAAAAGCGCGTTAAAATAGTCATTCAGAATCACAGGACAAGCCGCTCGTCATCGATTCCTCATTAAAACGTCAGAATTACTGTAAGAGAGCACAGAAGACATCTGACCAAGCTGTATTACACGAATCACCAAGGACATGCACGTAAAACATGACTATATTCCCATAAATACAGAAAACAACATAACAAAAATATTCGATTGTATTACAGTTACGATACCGACTTAAGACGGTCAATGAATAATATACAAACATTGCAAAAGAAATCTTCGCTCCGTTTTATAGATTAATCATTATAATTTATTATTTTGTTTTAAATTATTTTGAAATAAATTAAATTTGTATCATTTTCTTTTGTTTTTAGTGAAATTTAATTATTAGAGATGAAAATGAGGAAATTGTGGAACCGAAATACATTGTTTATTGACATTCCATGATTGATCTTTCACGTTATCATTTCTGCTTTGTAAAGAAAGCACTACAGTTTTATTTCAAATTATTTGTTGAAAATATTGTGTTACTCTGCACTGGATAAAGAGATAATGAAAACATACAGAATTATTGAATTGAGAGAAAATGTAAGTGGTGCAGTGTCACTAATAGTAACATACCACAGTTGATACTAATGTGCTCTGGAAGGCAGAGGTGAGACCAGATGAATGAAAAAGTAAGCGTCTCCTGTCAGAGGTGAGACCAGGTGTCTGTACGTAGTTAGCGTCTCCTGTCAGAGGTGAGACCATTTGTCTGTACGGAGTAAGCATCTCCTGTCAGAGGTGAAACCAGTTGTCTGTACGTAGTACGTGTCTCCTGCCAGAGGTGAGACCAGTTGTCTGTACACAGTGTCTCCTGTCAGAAGTGAGACCAGTTGTCTGTACGTAGTAAGTGTCTCCTGTCAGAAGTGAGACCAGTTGTCTGTACATAGTAAGTGTCTCCTGTCAGAGGTGAGACCAGTTGTCTGTACACAGTAAGCGTCTCCGGTCAGTGGTGAGACTAGTTGTCTGTACGGAGTAAGCGTCTCCTGTCACTGGTGAGACCAGTTGTCTGTACGGAGTAAGCGTCTCCTCTCAGTAGTGAGACCAATTGTCTGTACGGCATAGGTGTCTCCGGTCAGAGGTGAGACCAGTTGTCTGTACGCAGTAAGCGTCTCCAGTTAGAGGTGAGACCAGCTGTTTGTGCGCAGTAAGCGTCTCCTGTCGAAGCTGAGACCAGCTGTCTGTACGCAGTAAGCGTCTCCAGTTAGAGGTGACACCAGCTGTTTGTGCGCAGTAAGCGTCTCCTGTCGAAGCTGAGACAAGTTGTCTGTACGCAGCAAGTGTTTCCTGTCAGAGGTAAGATCAGTTGTCTGTATGCAGTAAGCGTCTCTTGTCAGTGGTAAGACCAGTTGTCTGTACGTAGTAAGTGTCTCCTTTCAAAGGTGAGACCAGTTGTCTGTACGCATAACGTCTTTTGTCAGAGGTGAGACCAGTTGTCTGTACGTAGTAAGTGTCTCCTGTCAGAGGTGAGACCAGTTGTCTGTACGTAGTAAGCGTCTCCTGTCAGAGGTGAGACCAGTTGTCTGTACGTAGTAAGCGTCTCCTGTCAGAGGTGAGACCAGTTGTCTGTACGTAGTTAGCGTCTCCTATCAGAGGTGAGATCAGTTGTCTGTACGTAGTAAGCGTCTCCTGTCAGAGGTGAGACCAGTTGTCTGTACGTAGTAAGCGTCTCCTGTCAGAGGTGAGACCAGTTGTCTGTACGTAGTTAGCGTCTCCTGTCAGAGGTGAGACCAGTTGTCTGTACGTAGTAAGCGTCTCCTGTCAGAGGTGAGACCAGTTGTCAGTACATAGAAATTTTCTCCACGTCAGAAGTGAGACCAGTTGTCTGTAAGTAGTTTCTCCTGTCAGAGGTGAGACCAAAAGTCTGTACGCAGTGTCTCCTGTCCGTGGTAAGACCAGTTGTCTGTACGCAGTAAGCGTCTTCTGACAGAGGTGAGACCAATTGTCTGTACGTAGAAAGTTTCTCCACGTCAGAAGTGAGACCAATTGTCTGTAAGAAGTTTCTCTTGTCAGAGGTGAGACTAATTGTCTGTACGCAGTAAGTGTCTCCTATCAGAGGTGAGACCAGTTGTCTGTACGGAGAAAGTTTCTCCACGTCAGAAGAGAGACCAGTTGTCTGTACGCAGTAAAAGTCTCCTGTCAGGGATGAGATCAGATGTCTGCACGGAATAAGCGGCTCCTGTCAGCGGTGAGACCAGCTGTCTGTACGCAGTAAACGTCTCCTGTCAGGGATGAGATGAGATGTCTGTACGGAATAAGCGTCTCCTGTCAGAGGTGAGACCATTTGTCTGTACGGCATAAGTGTCCGCTGTCAGAGGTGAGACCAGTTGTTGGTACGCAGTAAGCGTCTCCTGTCAGAGTTGGGACCAGTTGTCTGTACGTAGTTAGCGTCTCCTGTCAGAGGTGAGACAAGCTGTCTGTACGTAGAAAACGTCTCCTGTCAGAGGTGAGACCAGTTGTCTGTACGTAGTTAGGGTCTCCTGTCAGAGGTGAGACCAGCTGTCTGTACGTAGTAAGCGTCTCCTGTCAGAGGTGAGACCAGCTGTCTGTACGAAGTTAGCGTCTTCTGTCAGAGGTGAGACCAGTTGTCTGTACGTAGTTAGCGTCTCCTGTCGGAGGTGAGACCACCTGTCTTTACGCAGTAAACGTCTCCAGTTAGGGTTAAGATCAGGTGTCTGTACCGAGTAAGCATGTCCTGTCAGTGATGAGACCAGTTGTCTGCACGTAGAAAGCGTCTCCAATCAGATGTGAGACCAGTTGTCTGTACGTAGTAAGTGTCTCCTGTCAGAGGTGAGACCAGTTGTCTGTACGGAGTAAGCGTCTGCTGTCAGAGGTGAGACCAGTTGTCTGTACGTTGTAAGTGTCTCCTGTGAAAAGTGAAACCAGTTGTCTGTAAGCAGTGTCTCCTGTTAGACGTGAGACCAGTTGTCTGTATGCAGTAAGCGTCTCTTGTCAGAGGGGAGAGTAGTTGTCTGTATGCAGTAAGTGTCTCCTGTCAGATGTGAGATCAGTTGTGCGTACGCAGTAAGCGTCTGCTGTCAGAGGTGAGACAAGGTGTCTGTATAGAGTAAGCGTCTGCTGTCAGAGGTGAGAATAGTCTGTATGCAGTAAGCGTCTCCTGTCAGAGATGAGATCAGTTGTCTGTATGCAGTAAGCGTCTGCTGTCAGAGGTGAGACTAGTTGTCTGTATGCAGTAAGCGTCTCCTGTCAGAGATGAGATCAGTTGTTTGTACGCAGTAAGCGTCTGCTGTCAGAGGTGAGACTAGTTGTCTGTATGCAGTAAGCGTGTCCTGTCAGAGGTGAGATCAGTTGTCTGTACGTAGTAAGCGTCTCCTGTCAGAGGTGAGACCAGTTGTCTGTACGTAGTAAGCGTCTCCTGTCAGAGGTGAGACCAGTTGTCTGTACGTAGTTAGCGTCTCCTGTCAGAGGTGAGACCAGTTGTCTGTACGTAGTAAGCGTCTCCTGTCAGAAGTGAGACCAGTTGTCTGTACGTAGAAAGCTTCTCCACGTCAGAAGTGAGACCAGTTGTCTGTACGTAGTGTCTCCTGTCAGAGGTGAGACCAAAAGTCTGTACGCAGTGTCTCCTGTCCGTGGTAAGACCAGTTGTCTGTACGCAGTAAGCGTCTTCTGACAGAGGTGAGACCAATTGTCTGTACGTAGAAAGTTTCTCCACGTCAGAAGTGAGACCAATTGTCTGTAAGAAGTTTCTCTTGTCAGAGGTGAGACTAATTGTCTGTACGCAGTAAGTGTCTCCTATCAGAGGTGAGACCAGTTGTCTGTACGGAGAAAGTTTCTCCACGTCAGAAGAGAGACCAGTTGTCTGTACGCAGTAAAAGTCTCCTGTCAGGGATGAGATCAGATGTCTGCACGGAATAAGCGGCTCCTGTCAGCGGTGAGACCAGTTGTCTGTACGTAGAAAGCGTCTCCTGTCAGATGTGAGACCAGTTGTCTGTACGCAGTAAACGTCTCCTGTCAGGGATGAGATCAGATGTCTGTACGGAATAAGCGTCTCCTGTCAGAGGTGAGACCATTTGTCTGTATGGCATAAGTGTCTCCTGTCAGAGGTGAGACCAGTTGTCGGCACGCAGTAAGCGTCTCCTGTCAGAGGTGGGACCAGTTGTCTGTACGTAGTTAGCGTCTCCTGTCAGAGTTGAGACCAGCTGTCTGTACGTAGAAAGCGTCTCCTGTCAGAGGTGAAACCAGTTGTCTGTAAGTAGTTAGTGTCTCCTGTCAGAGGTGACACCAGCTGTCTGTACGTAGTAAGCGTCTCCTGTCAGAGGTGAGACCAGCTGTCTGTACGAAGTTAGCGTCTTCTGTCAGAGGTGAGACCAGTTGTCTGTACGTAGTTAGCGTCTCCTGTCGGAGGTGAGACCACCTGTCTTTACGCAGTAAACGTCTCCAGTTAGGGTTAAGATCAGGTGTCTGTACCGAGTAAGCATGTCCTGTCAGTGATGAGACCAGTTGTCTGCACGTAGAAAGCGTCTCCAATCAGATGTGAGACCAGTTGTCTGTACGTAGTAAGTGTCTCCTGTCAGAGGTGAGACCAGTTGTCTGTACGGAGTAAGCGTCTGCTGTCAGAGGTGAGACCAGTTGTCTGTACGTTGTAAGTGTCTCCTGTGAAAAGTGAAACCAGTTGTCTGTAAGCAGTGTCTCCTGTTAGACGTGAGACCAGTTGTCTGTATGCAGTAAGCGTCTCTTGTCAGAGGGGAGAGTAGTTGTCTGTATGCAGTAAGTGTCTCCTGTCAGATGTGAGATCAGTTGTGCGTACGCAGTAAGCGTCTGCTGTCAGAGGTGAGACAAGGTGTCTGTATAGAGTAAGCGTCTGCTGTCAGAGGTGAGAATAGTCTGTATGCAGTAAGCGTCTCCTGTCAGAGATGAGATCAGTTGTCTGTATGCAGTAAGCGTCTGCTGTCAGAGGTGAGACTAGTTGTCTGTATGCAGTAAGCGTCTCCTGTCAGAGATGAGATCAGTTGTTTGTACGCAGTAAGCGTCTGCTGTCAGAGGTGAGACTAGTTGTCTGTATGCAGTAAGCGTGTCCTGTCAGAGGTGAGACCAGTTGTCTGTACGTAGTAAGCGTCTCCTGTCAGAGGTGAGACAAGGTGTCTGTACGCAGTAAGCGTCTCTTGTCAGAGGTGAGACAAGGTGTCTGTATGGAGTAAGGGTCTCCTGTCTGGCTTGTCACACCCACTGTGATTGCGGAAAACATACAGACGACAAAAAAGGAATAATAACAGAAATGCAGAGACAAAATAAATTCAGACACATTCTATATATAAAAGAATTGTCACAGTCCCATAACACCAGGGCAGAGGCATAATGGCATCTACATCAAACCGTATGTGAAGTTGTGGATAACAAAAAAGGTTAAATCGAAAAGTGAAATATTATTAAGTGATATTTAATGTTGTGTGTGCTTGAAATAAAATTTTAGTTTGTATGGTTATAAACACATATTGATATATGATACCTTGTTCGACGCACGTATTGGATGAGAATATAAGCTCCGATAACGTCCACAACACCCCCTTGGCGGACTCCTTGACGATAAGGTAGTCAGAAGATTTAGCTAAGTGGATCAGGGTTTGGACTATACCTAGGTCTTTATCATTTACCATGGTGTGACGGTTTTCTTCATTAAATGCCAGATGTGCCAAAGCTTTGGTGGCAGCTAAAAAGAAAAAACACAGATAACGGAATAAATTTAATTTATTAATAAACGAAATGCTACGTGTTGGAAGTTGCTTTCGATTTCCATTGATATCACGTTATTTACGTTATACGTGTCTTTTAACGTATTGGTATAAGCGCAATCACGAGTAAGGCCACCGCGAACAACACAAACTCCACTAAAATGCATCTTGGATCACAAAGGGTTTAATCGCATTCCGCTAGACGCTTCATTGCAATACATATTGACAACGGAACGTAGAAGAGAGAACCTATGACTGCGGTGCAAGACGCTAAAAACGCCTAAGATTTCTGAAGTTCTGCATGTACATTCCTTCAAAATAAGAAGCAAACGAATTCTCGATATCGGCGTGACTATTGATAATAATCGTAACAACTCGTCCATTTCCGTTCAAATTCAAATTTTTGAAAAAAAAAAATGGCGATGGTGGGCAGGTTGCGTTAATAAACTACTTACTGAGTTGCTCTACCTCCTCGGACTGCTTTGCCAGGACATTTAACGCTTTGAGTGACCCATACTCTACCAATATTCTCTTATTGGAATCAACTATAGCAAGCTGACATATTACTACAAATAGATATAGTATCGTCAACAATGACCATTGTATTCATAGCTTGTAGGTACAAACAGAACATTTAATGAAGGACTGTTACCTTTATAAACATATTCAGAATTATTAACAAAATATGGGTATTTCAGTACATATGAAAAAAAGTAAAGTATACGAAATCTTATATTCCAGGAACAGTAAACGGAACAAATAAAGGTCGTTCATTTGTATGTCCTGAATGAGAAATAGAGAAGTGTAATGTGTCTGTTTCCATACAATACACAAGAGGTGTCGTGTAAGAGTTCACTCTATTATAACGACTTGTTAGATAACAAGCGGAATTCTCGTGTTAAAGTAACAAAATGCCAACATGTACATTAAAGAGAATAAGATTTCGTATATTTTACTTTTTGGCATTTGTACTGAAATATTCTTTTTATTATTACGAAAGATTACGTTTTTGAAACGTCGTCATGTCATGGTAAAAGTAGAAAAATTAAAAAAGAAATACGTAGGTAAACACGAAGTGATTTAAACAGTTTGTACTATAGTTGACCATTTATTTGTGCTTTTTGCATTGTTGATATGATTAAGATGGATCCAAACGCAGGAGCAAATTAATTGTATCAATTGACAATGTACGTTTTCTTGAATAAATATTACTTGCACTAAAAGCGATTTATTAAAAAAAACCACTATAGAATCACCCTTAGCCAGCTCAAAAGCAAACCATCCATTGAATTGTCCTGACCAACATTTACACGCTTCCAGCGTCCCGCAGATCAAGAATTCTATTTCTGCTTGGCTGCCTTGTACGATATCATCGCCCTCTTCCATTATGTCGGCAGCAGCAGCAAGGAAAGACACTCGGTCCAGTACTAAATCCTTAAGGCGGGTACAGTCAAGGTACTTCCGGTATATTTTCATCATTCCCGAGTTTCGTATTTTTGATACACAGAAATGCAATCCTTCGCCAAAAGTACAAACATTGTGTAGTGTAGCTATAGTACGCGTAATTAGAGTATGCTGATCGGACTGAAAGGTTAATGGAAAATGTGCAGATAAAACTTTTCCAAAGCGACTACTCAGAGAAAAACATACTTTTAGACAATTGGTCGCTTGATAAGATAATTATTTGTGAAATATATAATAAGCGTGAAACATAACAAGGTAAATATATTTACCATGCGAGTGTCCGATATGAATGATACAAGTTCAAGTTCAAATTCAAGTTTTGAACTTGAAACTTGAAAAGCTTAATATAAATGGAGATTTTATACTGGAAACCGTTACGACACAAAAAAAAAATTTGCTAAATACAGATAATGTTTATGACAGGTAATTGCTTAATATAGGTAGTCATATCAAGGGTGATTACAAAATACAAGTAGCCGTAATGACCGAATATACTTAATAAAGGTGATCGTTATATAAGGTTAATATTGAATCAAGTGGCATCGATGACAGATGATTGCATAGCAGAAGCATATTAACAGTAATGTCAAGTGATTAGAACAGATGACCGAAATAAGGTTTAATAATTAATGGATAAAGCATTTGTCTGATTTTAGCATTTTAGTGCAGCCGCGGATCTAGGATTTAAAAAGAAAGGTTACAAAAAGGATATTATTTATGAAGAAGTTGACTGATATGAAGTTTCGTGATTTTGGGGAATTGATTTGTAAATCAAGCAGTGTAATAACTGGTCGTACGGTGTGTAATAACTGGTCGTACCGTGAAAATGTGAAAAAACCGGTTCTACGTACCGTTGTCTTCTGTTTGTCATATGCAGAAAATATTTTTTCCAAAATTCGTTTCGATATGTCAATGAATTCATCGATACTGCATAACATGTGCCCAAAGTCAGAAGGAAAGACCGTTGCCTTCATGAAGAAGCCCCAAAGAATCAAGTCGTTGTCCTTAGTAGATGAAGCATTACTGAGCATGCGTTGGATATTTTGCTTTATGAAACGCTGGAAAGTTTCGTCCTTTGATAATGTGTTCATTAACGTACTGCCAACACGAAACTTCCCACCTAGTTTCAAAGGTGATAAAAATACTATATCAAGAAAATTCGAAATTGATTTAACTAAGTCGTAGATGTCCTTTGAGCCTTTCTCGTTTTTATTTTCTTGAATGGCTTTGAATAGTTTCAAACAAAGTTTGTCTCCATACTCTAGGAAGTCCTCAGGTGTTTTAGTCTCGGATAAGGATTTCTTCTGATCAGGTGAATGATCGCCTGTTGCAGTGTCAGCATCTGTGTTAGATCTTTCTTCCTCGTGATTCTCTTTTTTGTTGGTTGAAAACTTTGCGTTTGAAAACATTCTGAAAGTAAATGGTTTTACCATCAAAGATAGTTTTGAACTTTTGCACCATATGCACACTTCGATAACTTATGTCTTTTCAGTAATGCTCAAGACCGAAACTATGGAAATCCAAAGTATAAATGTTTGAAGAGAAAATTAATTACCACACTGACCCAAAAGTAAAACTGAAAACACATTCTAAAGACAGAACTATGCATGCGGGAGATACTCTTTGATTTTAGAATAATTTACAAATTCTTGTCACAGTGAATTGGAAGTAAATATGTTGAGTCAATACTGAGGCATTGAAAACTGGATTTGTGATTATCCTCGGAAACTACCGGTCCACCAACCGTGGTATCGACCCTGTGGTAATAATAAATATCTGAATAGCCTCTCTAAGCACTAACAAAACCTAATCATATATATTATAAAGAACGTCATCTAAAACTGCAATGTATATTATAAGACAATGTGGTGATTCTTAAAGAGGCCTGGTCTCATTGAAGTTGGGAAAAGTATTAAAAATGTAAACGGATTTCCTTAAAATCGGACATCGATGGTTAGTATATTATCTAAGATGTGTAAAAAGTATCGTTACTAAAGTCGATGTCGTTAGCGAGATATGCCCGTTTTAAATTTGCTACATAACCATGCCAACTCTTTGAATATTGATAAGAACGGTCAGAACAAATCACGTGACAATGAAACTCGAGCTTTACTCTGTTCTAACATTTGTTCCACTCTTCTTTCTTTCCTTTTTTTTCTTTTGCCTCCGAGCCTGTGTATAGTTTTTTTTTCTACCACACTTTTGCTTTTCCCGTACTCATATTCATTCATGTGCGCCATTGCTACAGTAAATATCCGCGCAAGCGCATGATTACGGGCGAAGCATCGCCTTATTTGGAGAATTGAAACCAACTTAATTTAATTCGACTCAATTACCTATACTCTACGAAAACATTGAGGGATTTTAGTTTTAAATTTTGCAATTTACACAAAGTTTATAATTTATGCAATACAGGAAAAATAAGATATTGTCGTAATTTATCCTTTCCATGCTATAATTTTCCAGTTTCGGACCAGGGTCCGGCGCCATAAACTGAGAATATACTTAAGTCAAAAATTTCATTTTAATTTATTCCATTATCAAACGTTCAAATAAATTTTAATGCAGAATGGTTTAATTCTATTTATCAGTAGAATAAAACTAAATAAAATCCATATTCCAGTTATTAATTCATTGATGAACAGAAGAATATGAATTTTTGACTTAAGTATATTCTCAGTTTATGGCGCCGGACCCAGGTTCCTTTAAGTGACGTACTTTCTTCCGGTACCTACATCGCTTATCATGATTGTGATTAACATGGTCACGTTCATCCCAATAGAACAACCTCACTAGAAATGACATACGCATTATATACATAACGCAAGGCCGTGTTTTTGTTGGTTTGATTCTGGTTCTACGTCACATCCCTATCACTGCACTCAAGTTGTAGATGGAGACGGCATATATGCTTCATGCATACCACAGAAAGTTAAACACCTTTGCGACAGACCATGCAGAACTATTTCCGCTTTATTGAGATAACCATTGTTTCTTGTTCACCTGTCTTTCTGCAGTGATCTGAAGTGAAATCCAGGTTTAGCGAGTTGAAAGGGTATGTACAGTTTCAGTGCAGTGCATCAATTACCTGAGCCCCTACCTTAATCTAAATTTTAAATTTTGGTATCTAAAATAAGAAATATCTGAGGAAAGGAATGGTCACAAATGTTAGTCTGTTACTATTAGCCCTTTTAAGGGATATATGAAGTTCTAATTTCTCAGTGATCTTGGCCTGAATGACCTTTTGTCCAGAGGTCCATATTTCAAATGACAATGGATGAAGATTGATCACAATCTGATGAAAGGTATAGGGACTATGAGTTCAGATGAACAGACAGACAGACAAATAATGGACAAACACAGACTCGACAGCGATTATATGCTTCCCTGAAAAATTTTGGGATACACAAAAGTACATGCTTTTATAAAAATCACTGGTGCTGTGTTTTGAGGTTGTGACCACAAAGTAACATTCATGAACCCCATGAAATAATAGAGACTACAGACATGGGCAGTTGCATAAGTACTTTATATAAAGACGATTTGTGTGCAATAAGAAATAACAGAATGTGAACTATGTATGGTCAAATTATGGCACTGCGGCTGCAACCCCTAGTCTAACTCCCCCCCCCCCCCCCCCCCTGTTCCAAAGGGCCACTAATCGTGCAGGATAGAAAAAAAGAATAACGGTTTAGGAAAGAAAATGATATAATTTCTGCATTATTAAACTCATGGAAACCGTCTTGCTTCTTAGATAGTCACAAAGTCGCTCTCCGAGATGAGGCAATCAACACACGGATCGAAAGGTACATTTGGCGTTTACAAATGAGGTGTATTCTTTGTCATCTTTGCCTTTTCATTCCCCATCTTAAACCTTTTTGATTTCTTACCTTCTACACTGACAACAGCCAGGATCACGTTACTCAAATCGAAAGCAGTCGGGAAACCGGAAGTTTATGATGTTACCAAGTTAAATGATACACATGATTTTATTTATAGACTGAGATATTGGGATACCCGTCTAGATTTAAAACTGAAGATTAATAGCGTGCTTTTGTGAAGAGTTTATTTGATTTTCTGTAGTGTAAATATTTTTATCAGGGTATTTGTCAGGTGAATATGATATAGAAAGGATCAGTGTTCTGAAAGAACCCTTTGAAAACACATGTCAAATAAGCTTGACAAACGTGGTCAATTTCTCGTTCACTAACTTCAGAATCCTGTGACACGTTGCGTACGTGTAAATGTAGAACAGAACAAGTATGTGGTTATATCAGCTTTCAACTCATCAATATTTCAATATGGGTGTTTCTAGTCACAACAGTCAGTCTATGACAGAAAAGATAAGGAAATGCTTTTTTTCCATGTTACCCTTACTTTGTGTTTCTACGGAAGAGAGAGAGAGAGGGGGGGGGGGGGGTGGCGGCATTCGGGTAAATCATAACACGAGCACGTTTAGAATAATGCAGAAAGATAGAAGTGCACCCTTAGCGGGCCCATGAGCCTGTCTGGTGCACTGCCTTATAATCTAGTCCCATGGGCCTGTCTGGTGCACTGCCTTATAATCTAGTCCTGTAACGGGCCTACCCGAAGCAATGAGGAATCTTTTACATGCCATTGTATACAGTCACACAGGGCCTCGGTTTATACTGTCTCTTCCTTCTACATGCCATTGTATACAGTCACACCGGGCCTCGGTTTACCGTCTCATCCTTCTACATGCCATTGTATATAGTCACACCGGGCCTCGGTTTATACTGTCTCATCCTTCTGCATGCAATTGTATACAGTCACATCGGGTCTCGGTTTATACTGTCTCATCCTTCTGCATGCCATTGTATACAGTCACACTAGGTCTCGGTTTATACTGTCTCATCCTTCTGCATGCCATTGTATACAGTCACACTAGGTCTCGGTTTATACTGTCTCATCCTTCTGCATGCCATTGTATACAGTCACACTGGGCCTCAGTTTATACTGACTCATCCGAACGTATACCGCCACACCTGGCCTCAGTTTATACCGTAGAAGATGATATATCACTTTAGAAGAATTCAAGCCTTTAGCCGGAATCGAACCTCGAACCTCCATTCTGAAGTCCAATGATATACCACTTGACCAATCTTCCCTCACTTCTGTACAATGAAAATAGGAGTTATTTTAGTGTTCAAACTAATAGTAACGATAAAAACTAGCATTTTGATATGGCAATGTAAAGATACAAATTTTTAAAATTGGTTCAACTTCAATATATTGATTTATTCATCATGCAAGGCAGCGTATCACGTTATATGATTCAATAATAGAGTCTTAAAGTCTCGTCATGTGACATGCGTGATTTCTCGAGAAAAGCTGATACCAGGCAATTTCTTTAAAATTGTTTTGATATACGAACGAGGTAATTATATCAATGTCTTGGGAGTGCTTAGACATATAAAAATACTTTTATTTCCTAAAATACGACCATCCGCGTCAAGATTTAGACTGATGAGATTCACACGAAATTCGAAGTACATTGTATTTGTATGGTAATTGACCGGTATGCATTTCAAAACATTTCGAGGGGTGTAAATGTGTTTCATGTTTGTAAAATACGAAATAAATGAACTTTTGATCACTTAATGAGTTAAAAATAAAAAATAATCTTATTCAAACGAAAGTTTACACATGTACACAGTATCGAGCAACTTTTTACTGCCCGGAAACAGTTTAATTGATTGACCAAATGAAGAACCATGATTAGGCATTAGGCAGGAAGGGATTCATGCGAGACTTTCTGACCCTATTGAAAACTCAAATGCTGTCCAATGATGGGAACACCGTGATCCCGGATGTATATTAGAGGTCCTGAGATCCCGGATGTATATTTGAGGTTCTGAGATCCCGGATGTATATTTGAGGTTCTGAGATCCCGGATGTATATCTTAGGTCCTGAGATCCCGGATGTATATCTGAGGTCCTGAGATCCCGGATGTATATCTGACAATCTGATTAAAACCATATCTTTATTCTGCTTCTCTATTTGTCCCATTGCTTATAAAGATCTGGTGAAGCCCCGTAAGGGTCCACGTTCTGGTGACCTCTGATGACGTCTCAGTCACCGAAACCGTTATTTCTCATAGCCAATCAGTGACTCGGCTAGGCACGTGATAGTGAGGCAATATGTAACAAACACTGTTAAAAAACGACCTTGTCGGTCATGCAGGCTGTGGATGTTAATTTCATCCCTAAGATTTTGTAGCCGATCCACTGAAAATCAGAGTTCACCAAAACGTGATCCCTTACGGGGTTTCACCAGATCTTTATACGCAATGGAACAAATAGAGAAGCGGAATAAAGATGTGGTTTTAATTAGACTGTATTTCTGAGGTCCTCATATCCCGGATGTATATATGAGGTCCTCAGATACCGGATGTATATCTGAGGTCCTGAGATCCCGGATGTATATCAGGTCCTGAGATCCCGGATGTATATCTGAGGTCCTGAGATCCTAGATGTATATCTGACAATCTGTTTAAAACCATATCTTTATTCCGCTTCTCTATTTGTACCATCGCAATGGAACAAATAGAGAAGCAGAATAAAGATGTGGTTTTAATTGGATTGTTTATCTGAGGTCCTCATATCCCGGATGTATATCTGAGGTCCTGAGATCCCAGATGTATATCTGAAGTCTAGTGAGATCCCGGATGTATATCTTAGGTCTTCAGATCCCGGATGTATATCCCCCAAGATATGCTTTCATCAAAATGGATTACCATCACTATCAGCAGATTAAACGTCGACATATTGCCGGTGTCGTAGCGTAGACTCCCCTCCCGCAAAGACATCCCCCCGGAAAAACGGACCCTGCATGGAAATTCTTCCGGTGACAAAAGTATACTGGTCCTCCAGAAATTCGCCTCTAGTATAGAATTTTCCTCAAAACAACAGCACCGTCTCCCTCCCCACCTTTTTTCTAGAATTCATCGCTTTCGATTTGATTTTTAGAATATTTGATACGTATATGTTATTAAATCAGTGCAAACATCAAATTTATCTAGTTTCATAAACGTTTTATGCTTCAATATTACAGAAAAGGACAATTTAAAGAAATTATTATAATATTGTCTTATATCTACAGATAATTCCAATTTTATTCATATATCATATAATCACTACTCAGTTAATATCTTATTATCTTCTCCAAGCTTCAAATGGCCCGTTAGCAGAGATATGCAAATATATAATTTTTTAATTCCACAGTTTATTAAGGGTACATGAAACATCCCATTTTGACACTCAAGTGGTCGAACTTCAGATGTCTGTAGAACGATAACAGCATCCATAATATCTGCCGGCAGAATGAAATCCAGATAGAATAAGGGGTGGCGTGGGGATCTATACCAGGGCCATTTCCCCCCGGGGAAGAACTTTGCTGGCATCTTATGAGGGAGGGAATCTTTACTAAAATGGTTTTCCTCTCTGGGGAGAGTCTATGCTAGGCTATTTTTTCCGTGAAGGGAGGGGGTTGTTGGGTTGGGTTATGCGTGTAAATTCAATGGTACAACACCGGAGTATGTAAGACGGTGTGTTCCCGATACCTCGCAAATATTTTAATGATGTAGTGTTAATTAGGTGTGAAAGGGGCCAACTAAGGGGTAAACATTGGTGTAGTTTACCTGTGTTGATAATCACATATATGTACTCTGAGTAAAATATATAACAGAAAATTGAGAAAATGATAATCATGCATTTCTCGATATAATGATAACATTTATAACTATATAAACCATAGTGCACTTTAAGAATTGTTACCATATGAAGTATAATCATGAATGTATAATAAATATGTTATTATGCAATATTATACAAGTTCAAAGAAAATTGTCATTTCATAATAAGGTCACTGCCACATTCATTTTCACCACTTTTATAATTCACTGCCACATTCATTTTCACCACTTTTATAATTCACTGAACATGATGCCACTTTTATAACTCACTGAACACGATGCCACTTTTACACCGGTAATTCAATAAACACGAAGCCACTTATACTATTCTAAATGAATTAGTTGCGTTGCGGAGTCTGCGTAGTCCATCACGCCGATGAGTGCTTGTTGAGTCTTTCAATGTCTTTCAATGTTGCAAGGCGGCGGTGGATGGGCAGGTACTTCTCTGACTTTGGTCTGGTGGTGCCTCCTGCTGCGCATTGCATTGTGTTGTCGTCTGGACGATGGTGTAGGTATTCGGAACGATTCGGACGATCTTCTGGAATTTGCTGTGCTAGCTTGTTGATTGTTAGCGGTCCTTGAGTTCCAAAGTGGTTCCAGACCACTCTCTCGCCTTCTACCCATTGTTCAGTCACGTAGTTGGCCAATCGCTCTGTCAGGTTGGTGATGCCGGCTTCATCTTTGTCATCTAGGGCTTGGAACCAAACGTCTTCCTTAGCGTCAAGTGGGATGAGTGGAAGAATGGCTGCTATGCATACGAGTATCAGTTCTGACGCTGTCGTTCTCACTGTAGCGAATCGGAAGTCCAGTGGCTGCGCTGTTTATGTGTCTATAATTTCAAATAATACATAATAGTAAATAAGAATAAAGTACATTTATCAGAAGATTAATAATTTCTTCTAATTAATTACAAAATATTTGTCGTTTGTGAAATAATCTAATTCATTTTGTGATGTGTGAATTTCATAAGAAATTTTACGTTGTCATTTGAACAACATCAAATATAATTGATAAGTGCATTGATGTCTTAAAAATACTCTTTTTTTGTCTTACTAGAGTATGTACATGTAAGACAGGTAAAATACACTAATTTGATAATTGGTTACCCTGGGAAGGCCCATTTCACACCCAATTATCATTAAATAATTAAAATATTTGCAACATATCGGGTTTGCTACCATTAATTGCTCCATGCGCATATCGGCGCACTTGGTCAAAACATCTTACTATTTCAAAGTATTTAACCATCGACAATATCGTCGAATATCTTCTTTAAACACAGCATTTCGTAGGTACTACGTCCGCCATCTCAAGTTCTATTCAAATGGTCTGATCTCAGCCAATCAGCCTGCGCCTTCCATAAGAATTTGTATGGCGGATCTACTATGTGTGAAGTGTTCAACGATATCATGGATGATTAAATAAAAATGTAGAGGTAAACGAGCTTTTTGGCGAGCTTTATAGTATAGGGTTGTGATTGTTCAAATCGTCTACAGGTGGGAGGGGGCTTTGCCTCTTAATCCCAACCTGAGTTCTGCCCAGACCCCAATGGGCTTGTAGTTCCACACACGGCTAGTTACGCGCCTGGCTTGGTCCTTGTGTATTCACTCATGCAGTAGGTCTCTGTGTCTGATAAATCTTTTTACCCATGCAATAGAGCTTGGTGGATTGTCTTTAATTGTTAAAAAACATTTAAAAAAGAATTCAAGTACTGGCAAAAGCTCAAAGTAAATGATACCTGTATTCTGAAGGCATGCTATAATTAACGTTGTCAGGGGCAGATCCAGCTTTTTTCTAAAAAAAAAAAGGGGGAGGGGGTCCAAAATTTTCAGACTCAAATTTCGTCTTTTAATTCGATCTGCCAAAATGTTTTAAATGGATACATTGTATATTTTATATCAATGCTTGAACTGGTTTCGGCATTCATTGTGGCTATCCTCAGAGCTAAATAATGAATTCGATATCGAACGAAAAAAGCAGTTGCCATCGCCTACTAGCTCTACAGGTAACGAGATTTTCATATGGAGTGTCATTTGGAAATAATGACCTTGAGATCTTATCTTTGTGCACTGGTTCGCTGAAGTGGCCAAGTTTGACACCAATGCACGGAACATCATCTTTGTTGATTGCTTTTTCCCTAATGAGGACATAAAACTAAGAGAATTCCATCCAACACATGCTGCTTTCAAAAAAAAAAAAAAAAAAAAAAAAAAAAGAAAAAAACCTCGATTGGACCGATTCTCAACGCTTAGTATTACTCATTGTTTTGTTTTTCCTTTCGCCAGTTTCCATCGCACGCAAACACATTTTAAAAGAGTTTTACGATTATAGCAACAATGACAGATATTAATAATGAAGATGGCGTCACTTGTTTTATTTCTTATTCCTATATAAATATTTTTTACTTTTATCCCAAATTTCTCATCTTTTTGAGATCTTTTCATTATTAAATGTTTGGATTTTTCTCAGCATATATCTGATATATACTGCAAGAGATTCAATAATCTTGGAGACTAAATTGGCAATGCATTTTTAAAGTATCATTATTTTAGTATATGCTACTAGTGGCGCCATCTTCGATTTACATGTTCTTTAAAGCGACAAGATATCAATAAGATTTTCTTTATGCTAATGGCCCCATCTTCGATTTACATGTTCTTTAAAGCGACAAGATATCAATAAGATTTTCCTTATATTATAGACAACCGAAAAAAATATTTTGGAAAATTACTTTATTCTGCCAGCAAACTAAGAGCCACAAATATCTAATTCACTATCTGCATTACATGACTCATTCATCAATGTTTTATAATAATTTATTGTATCTTGTAAATATTGTATAATATATATGTACACTGATATACCGTTTGATATAAAGTTATCATCGGCAGATTTAGAGGGAGTGGGGAATGCGGGGGTTATATCCCCCCACTGGTCGGAAAATTTTACTAAAAAAGGTAATTTTCGACCATTTTTAGCGCTGCTTTCCAAACCAAATAGTGCAAAACATTAGTCATGGGAGACTGCAACCCCCTTTCAAACATTTCTAGATCCGCCTATGGTAATAAAGAATTGAGCTGAATCACAATAGGTTTTGTGGCCTCTCTTTACATGACCAAGTTTTAAATGCGTCGCTCAAATTACATAAGACTTTAGTGGTACCGGTACGTGTCGTTTACAGGGCCGTGGCAGATGACACATAATAAAAGGTAAGAAACAATCGATCGCCTTTTTGTCTTTGCAGTAAATTCTAATTTATTCGTAGATGTATTGAAAACTGATTCATCTTAATTTATTTCCTGGACCACTTCTGGTGTTTTAACTGAATTATTCATCTGTTAAACACACGAAACAAGTGTTACATATTTTACACCTCTGCCAGTCTCGAATCAAAGGTAAGAATTCGGACGAAGGTAAACCAGCGAATGGAATGTTCGTTAGACACCCATTGCTGTACGCTAGATACTGAGAGATAAATAAGTACTTATTTTGCACAATTGCCAGTTCTAACACTAGATTATGCCTCTCTATCCATCCCCATCGACAAATATTCATATGTGACGGTATTAATGTACTATTTGATGTCTAATAGAACTCTTTAGAAAAGAAGGTACAACCAGTACCTGCGCAATAACACTATCTTGGTAATGAGTGGATTTCAAATGCGAGAACAAAATAATCCTGTCATCTTGTTTAGGAGGATCCTAAAACCTAAAACATTGAAGTAGGAGACGATGGTATGAGTCCCTATGCTTTCTTCTGTCGGCAGCTGTCCATAACTAGGATGTTCTTCCATGTAGATAGCAGTGACATATCCGAGGTTAAGGCCGGTGTGGCTCAGCTCAGTGGATGTTCTTACATGAAGATAGCAGTGACATATCCGAGGCCGGTGTGGCTCAGTGGATATTCTTACATATAGGTAGCTGTGACATATCCGAGTTCGAGGCCGGTGTGGCTCAGCTCGGTGGATATCCTTACATGAAGACAGCAGTGACATATCCGAGGCCGAGGCCGGTGTGGCTCAGTGGATGTTCTTACATGTAGATAACTGTGACATACCCGAGGTAGAGGCCGGTGTGGCTTAGAGACTTATCCGAGGTCGAGGCCGATGTGGCTCAATGGATGAGGTGTTGGCCTTCAAGTTCAACCAAGAAATTCCAAGTTCGACACGTGAGCACACCGACGCCAAAGTTTTTTTTTCGGAAGAGAGACAATATAACCTAGAAGTCCTGTGTCAGTAGGCGTGGCACGTAAAAGATCCCTGCATATAGACCCGTTGCAAAGGTGTAGATTTCTCTGCAATGCATCAGGTATTTGCCGTCAGCATATACCATCACGAAATAATCGTGGAAGGACATAAAACAATAATCAATCAATCATTTGAAAAAGTAAGAGGTGATGGGGAGGGACAAAATTTGCAATTCTGTTGAAACACATAGAGCCTGTTATACTCAGTACTATTATATTTCTATGTACTTTTGTATTGGTGTAACCTCAGTCCATAGAGAGCTCGTTCAATTCAGGTGTCTTTTAAAACAAATTAGATTTTTTTTAAACATTTACACAACTGTACGAAATGCGCAGCTTTAGATTGCTGAAATAGATAGAAGTGTGGCACACAAATCCAGCTGTGTGCCCCTTTCAAACGCAGTAGTGGTAGCATTGTGCCCAGCTGCCCCTTCACCTTTGGGATCATGCGCCGTTCCGCATGTGTGATCGATGTTAGATATTGAACACTGCCGAACGTAACAGAAAAAGATCAACGTCCTATCTAGACTTGGCGGACTTGATAGACCAATACATGGTTCTCATATAATGTACAAGTGTAAACTACAAGGTGAAAGGAGCAATAAGGACACCATGAAATATAACTAGGGCAGTAGAAACATTTTATCTACGGCATATTCAGGGAAGGCCCAGGGACCTTGATATTGACAGAGACATGTTGGAAACCCCTTCTTTTTTCGTTAAAATTGAAACATTTTTTTTCTTTTTTCCTTTTTTCTTTTTATTTTGGTCTCTTTTGACAGACCCATTGACACATTAATCTGAACATTCTCTAGATTCTTGATTCCGTTTATATCACGTCTACTTGTACATCTATTATTTCTTCTTATATATATATATATATATATATATATATATATATATATATATATATATATATATATATATATATATATATATATATATATATATATATATAATTTCATCAGAGAAGAATCTTTCAATTTTTAATAAATCGGAAAGGTGAGTGCCTGCCAAAGTTTAAAATGTACTAAAATGCACGATAAATTATATTTGGAATAACGCCCACTTCTTCTAAATACACCCCAGTCATCGAAATGAGCGTGAGTACGAAACAGTTCTCTTCCCTTTTCATTCACATTCTTGATTCCAGTGTTGTTAACCTGTAGTATAAATGTGTGTTTTGTGATTCAGGACTTGCCAGCGATACCAGCAATATGATATACCGCATTTCACTTTCTAAACTCCCTGTCGGTGATGAGACCACAACAAGGGTAATAAGAAAAAGGGGAAAACGGTATTCGTGAAAGTCGTTGGTGAGGTTGAAAAAGTTAAATTATTCCAAGCGATGTGTGGTGCTTGATCCAAATAATAAATAAATAGAGAAATAGTAGATACTTCAATATTAAGAATAAATTTAGAGAATTTACAGTAAAGTTTTTGTAGTGAATCGAAATTTCTATCTCTTCTAAAATACCCCCCCCCCCCCCCTTTCAAATGAAGGATAGGAATAAACACTAGGTCTAACATATCAAACCGAGGCTCTATAAATAAATTCTCCTCCCTAGATCCTTTAAGGATACCGTACGGAACGCTTGTTGCTGTTTGAACAACTGCCACATGAAGTATAACGTGTATAACTTTTAAGTACACTTCGTATTGGAAAAAGCTTGGTGTAGGGGTTAAGGGCTTGGCTTTCGGTGCCGACGATCCGGGTTCGAATCCCGGATTGCGTCACTATGTTTAAGAGGTTGGTCACCTCCTGCTTCCACGTCGCGATATTACCGAAAACTTGTTGAAAGCGACGTAAAACACCAATCAACTAACCAAAACATTTACAATTTCAGTTTCACGACTTACGAATTTGAGGGTTGTTTCCCTTTACCTAATATCCTAACTTTTATAAATATTCACATATAATCCGCAGACGAGATGTTGACCTCCTCACGCGCGTCCACTTCTCATGAAAGAACACAGTTTTGCAACAACTTGGCCTAAAAATCATACCACAACAACAATAAATAGTTCTCGTTTTCCCTCCATTACATCGCGTAGTTTTCTCTACTTGTAATATTTCGGATGTCGATATCAAAAGAATCGAAGCAAATCATGTGATCACTTTTGATCATCAGTATCAAAAGTTATAAAACGACAGTAACATGACATGAAAATTACAGGATGAAATAAAGTGCAAATACATGTATATAAAACACTGATTTCCCTGGATGACCACTATATTCAGTGGGGGGAGGGGGGCTGTGGTTATTAGCCAAACTTCTCAGCCAGTTTTTGTGCAAAATCTGGATTTTTACTTGTAAATGTGACAAAAAGGGGAGGGAGGAGGCCTCCGCCCCCCTCTAAATCCGTCACTGATATTCAGAATTAATTTTGAAAGGTCAAAGTCATGAAGTAAAAATTCTGCAAATCAATTAAAAAGTTCTTTAACATTTTCACTCTTTCTAAAGAATTTATCAATGAACTATCACTAACATTTCAAAAGTTTAGAGCAAAGACAATTTTAAAATTTGCGCACATACTGACAGACAGACAGACAGGTTGTCTATCCATATATCAGTCCGTTCATAGATATATAAAGAAGTGAAACTACGAGTGTGGAGAAACAGGTGAATATCATTAAACTCGAACGGGCCAAACCAACCAGAGGAATGATAAAGTAAAAGTTTGATTCGAGCCATAGAGTCATTCTGTGGGCGTTTGTGAGAGGTATTGATACCTTTATTATCTCTGAACCGGAAAAGAAAAGATTTCAAGCTGTTCAAAATTAAACGCTTCAGTGAACTTGTGTTGACCGGCAATACCAATCTGGGTAGGATGGTTCGTCAGCTTGTGATTTGTTGTAAAAGGTATAGTTTATTTTCATTTATAATTAATTCTACATGTACTCGAGTTACATTCTGTAACTGTGTGCGAATCTAATAATGAAGGAGTATTTTATCATTTATAATTATTCTTTTTCTTTTGATACATGCTATTCATAAATACCTCGTGTGTGACACCGTGAATAAATGAAGCTTTTTAAAAGCCTAAATACGATGAATTCTAAAGTAAACGTCTACGTGGCTGACCTGTCCCGTTCACAGCCAAATGTTCAACAAAACAGTTTGATCCACCGACATCAAGCGACTTTCAGGGGCGAGTTCATAAATGTTGACACCGGGTCGGCGGTAGTTCGAGCACTTCGGTACAATTTTTGAGAATATAGTACACTATCTTAAAGGTTAAAGTCACCCTCGATTAATGATCAGAAGGAGGTGTCCTCAGTAAACATCGGCCAGCATATCCAGTTTCGCACATGAAATATAACCCTTTTCTCGTGAAGAGTATAGCAATAGGAAGCAATGAAAAGAGAGTGGAGCTTTTTCGCTATCTGATGACTTTTGCAATAATGTCTAACAAAACAGTTCATCCCCCGTTCTGGGTTGATACTTTAGGTCCCCCTTTTCTGATGTTTCCTATTTCTGTTATGAAAGTGCTAGGTAGACTGATTCACGGAATCCTCTTGATATTTGTTATATTTTACTCACACGTATTACTTAATGTAATTATGTATTTCCAACGTGTTATACATATATTTGCGAAAGTATTGTTCGTACAATTGAATGTTATACCTAGTGGGTTTTTGTTTAGGGGAACTCGACCGTACCGATTTTAAGCTACCCTTACTGTTATTTATTTCCTTTATTTCTCTTGAGTACGGTCTATCTCAGTTTCTATATATCTTTAATCAATATATTTTACACAATACATTTGTATTTTACGGTACCCTTTCTTTTTGATTTTGTTACAGGTGTTTATTCATGTAAGTAATGATAAGTACAAAATGTATAGCGACCACCAATGTACGCAAGAAAATAAGGTATTACCTGAAAAGTGTGAAAATGTATAGCGACCACCAATGTACGCGAGAAAATAAGGTATTACCTGAAAAGTGTGAAAATTGGGAGTTGAAGCACAGGGCTTTCGGCTCGTTGCCCCCGCCCCTCACTTATACCAATATAGTAGCACAGGGCTTTCGGCTCGTTGCCCCCGCCCCTCAATTATACCAATATAATAGCACAGGGCTTTCGGCTCGTTGCCCCCCCCCCCCTCCTCAATTATACCAATATAATGGCACAAGGCTTTCGGCTCGTTGCCCTCCCCCAATTATATATATTAATTATAATAATTTATTATGATAATAAGCTTATTATATTGGTATCATTGAGGGGGGGGGGGCAACGAGCCGAAAGCCCTGTGGTTGAAGGTAACTTACAGAGACGCAGATTTTAAGTCCCTACAAAGGTTTCAGCCCAGATTACAGTGGAAGTGACACATAAATATTAGACCTTTATTTGAGACCCCAGTGTTAAATAGCTCGCGGTATCAATATTAATTCAATTTTTTCATATTAATGCTCAGAATAAATATTAAACATGTTTGGTTTGGTAAAGTTTTATCTGGGAGTGATCTCTAGTGATTTTGCAATCACAGTTATTTATAATCCCCCTTTAACCTGAAGTCACCTTTAACATGCGCTCTTTCGAGCGAAAAAGGTATGAACGTGCTCGAGAGCGAGGATAAAAAGGGGAAAGTACACGGGTAGCTGTGGGAAGCTGGTAGAAACGAGAAAGGTGCACATACACATGTACGAAGGTAGTAGACACGGGGAACGTGAAGGAAAAATGGCTTAGCTCTGAGGAATCAGATTTGTCTGGCAGCAATGTTAAATGGCTTGAAAATAATTCTCAACGACCGGCTCCTTTGGAACCACACAAAGAGTACTGACTACCCGGATGTCCTTTACTACATTGGTTAACGAAGTCTGCGTTCCTTTGTAATTATTGATGATGAGAGAGTCTTCAAAGTATATATTTGTCGGGGAAATGCATTATATGAAAAACTGTGTAAGTTGGATTCTGATTGCGGTGTCTTTGATATGCACTAAATGCATCTTGTAATTATTTCTCTCCGGAGACTGTATGTTTGCTATTTATATCAAAATAGTTTTGAACTAGAATGACTGAATAATAAACAAAAGGAAGGTCTATGATTTGACTCAAGTTAGATCCATGTACACATAGTGTGTACGTCTGATGACTTACAAATAAATTTGTCTAAACCTGAATTAGCGCCTTAACCAGGATATGACAGACGCCTTAACCCGGATAGGCTGGGCGCCTTAACAAGGATATGACGACGCCTTGAGCAGCATATGACAGACGCCTTAACCAGGATATGACGGACGCTTTAACAAGGATATGCTGGACGCCTTAACCAGGATATGACATACACCATAACCAGGATATGACGGACGCCTTAACCCGGATAGGCTGGACACCTTAACAAGGATATGACGACGCCTTGACCAGCATATGACAGACACCTTAACCAGGATATGACGGACGCTATGACAAGGATATGCTGGACGCCTTAACCAGGATATGACGAACGCCATAACCAGGATATGGCAGATCCCTTAACCAGGATATGACGGACGCCTTAACCATAATATGACGGACACCTTAGCCAGGATATGACAAATGCCTTAACCATGGTATGACGGACACCTTAGCCAGGATATGCTGGACACCTTAACCAGGATATTACTTATACCTTAACCAAGATATGACGGATGCCTTAACCAGGATATGACGGACCCCTTAACCAGGATATGACGGACACCTTAACCAGGATATGACGTACCCCTTCACCAGAATATGACGGACGCTTTAAAGATGTATAACTGCTCATAACCAGAATACATGTATAACCAGGAGAGAAAGAGAGAGAGAGAGAGCGAGAGTTTGCTTTAAACTAAAATATTTTATACTACATAAAATCATGCGCTGTGCACGGACGAATCCAGCTATTCACCTTTCCACAAACTGCACTTTTTCATTGTGATGACGTCATCTGAGGTCCGACAAAATCCCGACAAATAATGCATTAATCCGGCCTCTCAGTATTAGGAGGGGGGTATTCTAACTTGATATTAGTCAAACGTTTTCCAAATTATTAACTTCTGATCCTACTCCTATCACACCTGGAAGCTCGTAATAAAATGCAAGCTTTATCTTAAATAGTAACGGAAAATTTCTGACTCAGTTGTACGAAATAGAACACCATACTTAAGATTGAGAGTGTTGCAATTTGATCCTTTCAAGCGACTCTCTTCCTCCTTCTCCTCCCCTCTCTTTGAATATATATACATGTGTGTGTGTGTATATATATATATATATATATATAATATATATATATATATATATATATATATATATATATATATATATATATATATATATATATATATATATAGATATATATATATATATGAGGGGGTAGGTGAGTCCCCTTCACCTTTTGGAGCCATCCAAGTTGCATTTTGTAGATTCTAGGTTTCCTAGTAGACTTTACTGAATTGAAAATCGTCACGCATCTTTAGCAGGCTCGAGCATTTATTAATGTCACTGCAACAAAATGAGCGGGGTTATGCCAAGTAAGAATTTCCTGTTTAGTGTATATCAGCATATCCCCAAGGGAGCCTCATCTCCTTTTATTTTAGTACCGGAATCAGTCTAGATTTGATCATTTGTTTCACTGAGCCGAAGGGGACGTGACGCAGTGATGTATCGTGGGTATAAGCGGTGAGTATCAGCGGGTACACTGAGAGGGTGCTTCACCAGATAACCTCAACATCGCGTGTCTCTATTCTGTGTATTGCTAAACTGTTGAAACAATTAAGGATGTGTATTGATTTATAGTACGGTGGAATTTTGTGACAATTTCTCGTAATACTGTACATCTGAGTTGAACCGGGAAAATTGGTTAGGAATTGTAGGTTCACGGTAACTCTAAGAGACGAAAATATCTCTGATAGTGTGGTGTGTGTGTGTAGTCAGACGGGAATGCATACGGGATGCTGAAGTGGGCGTGTGTTGTTGGAAACAGGGGCATATGCAACGTGATCTACGAATCTTGTACCCGAGGCAGTCGGTGATATTTATCTTTCTAGGTTCGCTCTTGATACGAGACATTATTTTATCGAGTGTCAGATCTTATCTGGAGAGTATGAACTCAAACTGTATACGTGGACGTTAGTCATACATATATTAACTTTTAGTATACCTTGTACAAGATTCAGGTAATGTGTCATACCATCCGTGAATTAAACATTCAATAACTTTTTGTCCAGTAAATCATCCAGTACTGAACTTTTGTCAGTTATGGGATATTATAATGCAGTAATGCAAAGTGACCCGGACAGACAGCAGACGAGCAAAGAAATAGAAACAGACAGACATCAGACGAGCAGAGATACAGAGACAGACGGCAGA
Organism: Pteria penguin; assembly: GCA_035048485.1. Lineage (NCBI taxonomy): Eukaryota > Metazoa > Mollusca > Bivalvia > Pterioida > Pteriidae > Pteria > Pteria penguin. The sequence continues at coordinate 74,005,882 of CM068581.1, read as the reverse complement.
CGAGCAGAGACATACAAGCAGACAGACAGCAGACGAGCAGAGACATACATGCAGACAGACAGCAGACGAGCAGAGACATACATGCAGACAGACAGCAGAGACAGGCCTGACAGCAGAGACAGAGACAGACAAGCACTTAAAGATGAAGAACAAAGACAGCAAAAACAGGCAAATGAACATGCAGACAGACTGGCTTGCCGGTAGCAATGGAATGTAGACAACTAGACCGACAGACAGACATATAAGCAGTCAAACAAGCATACAGACAAACATGAAGAACATGTCAGAAATATCGGTACGATTTTTCACTTCTATTACATTGTCTGCTATATGTTCTATTGTAGCAACGAATGTTGATTTTTAATTCAGTCGAGGTAATCAGGTGAGTAACAAGCCCTCTTTAGAAGTGTAATCTTACAGGGGCAAGGGGTCTGGGGGCCCAGCGAGACCAGGGTAGAGTCCTGTTAAGGTGGTCGTAGCCCTACTGAAAATGAGTTTATCAGTCATAACGCCATTAAACTAATTGGAAATGTCTCTTTACTGAAATGTACTGGGTATTTGACTGCAATTTTCATTTAATCATAGAAATTACGAGGTAAGAACATTTGTACGACACTATCTGTGTCAATGGCGACTGCCATGGTATCAATGTGTAATCGGCAGTTCATTAAACTGACAGAATTCTATTATATCAGGTTGATCATGTGCTGCTGAAACACTTCTGCCATGTGAGATTGGACTGTCGTAAATTGCTGAATGAAATAATACAGAAACATTCCGAATACTGGGGTCAAGTGGGGGAATTAACTCTCTCTCCAGCTGTAAATGTTGCGGGGAAATTGTATTGTATTAGATGGGGGAATGGGGTGCAACCCACCCCCGTTTTTGGTCGGAAAATTTTATCAAAAAAGGTCATTTTTGACCTTTTTAGGACTGCAGCCCCATTTCCGATAGTGCATAACCTGTCGTGGGAGATTGCAACCCCCCCCCCCCCCCGCCCCCACACCCCCTTTTTCCCCCGTTTTCAAAAATTTCTAGATCTGCCTATAAATTGCCTTGCTCCCCTCCCTGTTTTCCCTTTTTATGAAAACCCGTAAATCAGTAAGCGGATTCACAGAAGTTAGTGAAATGACACTAGAATAACATGACTGGCCACATTTGGTGGATATCGGATTTTACTGTCAGATGTATTGGTTGAAAATACCCACCAAATCTATAGAGAAACATCATGGGGATATCAAGTATCTAGCTAGAGCGAGCATGTCAATAATTTCTAGATTAAGGCTATATGAATGACTTTAGGGTTGAGGCTGGTTGTTGTTTATAGAGAGATGTACGGGCTGTAGCGGTATTTTCCTGGATAATGTTGAGACTGGTTGTTGTTTATAAAGAGATGTACGGGCTCTAGCGGTATTTTCCTGGATAATGTTGAGACTGGTTGTTGTTTATAGAGAGATGCACGGGCTCTAGCGGTATTTTCCTGGATAGTGTTGAACCTGGTTGTTGTTTATAGAGAGATGTACGGGCTCTAGCGGTATTTTCCTGGGTAATGTTGAGACTGGTTGTTGTTTATAGAGAGATGTACGGGCTCTAGCGGTATTTTCCTGGATAATGTTGAGACTGGTTGTTGTTTATAGAGAGATGTACGGGCTCTAGCGGTATTTTCCTGGATAATGTTGAGACTGGTTGTTGTTTATAGAGAGATGTACGGGCTCTAGCGGCATTTTCCTGGATAATGTTGAGACTGGTTGTTGTTTATAGAGAGATGTACGGGCTCTAGCGGCATTTTCCTGGATAATGTTGAGACTGGTTATTGTTTATAGAGAGATGTACGGGCTATAGCGGTATTTTCCTGGATAATGTTGAGACTGGTTGTTGTTTATAGAGAGATGCACGGGCTCTAGCGGTATTTTCCTGGATAGTGTTGAACATGGTTGTTGTTTATAGAGAGATGTACGGGCTCTAGCTGTTTTTTCTTGGATAATGTTGAGACTGGTTGTTGTTTATAGAGAGATGTACGGGCTGTAGCGGTATTTTCCTGGATAATGTTGAGACTGGTTGTTGTTTATAGAGAGATGTACGGGCTGTAGCGGTATTTTCCTGGATAATGTTGAGACTGGTTGTTGTTTATAGAGAGATGTACGGGCTCTAGCGGTATTTTCCTGGATAATGTTGAGACTGGTTGTTGTTCATAGAGAGATGTACGGGCTCTAGCAGTATTTTCCTGGATAATATTGAGACTGATTGTTGTTTATAGAGAGATGTACGGGCTCTAGCGGTATTTTCCTGGATAATGTTGAGACTGGTTGTTGTTTATAGAGAGATGTTCGGGCTCTAGCGGTATTTTCCTGGATAATGTTGAGACTGGTTGTTGTTTATAGAGAGATGTACGGGCTCTAGCGGTATTTTCCTGGATAATATTGAGACTGGTTGTTGTTTATAGAGAGATGTTCGGGCTCTAGCGGTATTTTCCTGGATAATGTTGAGACTGGTTGTTGTTTATAGAGAGATGCACGGGCTCTAGCGGTATTTTCCTGGATAGTGTTGAGACTGGCTGTTGTTTATAGAGAGATGTACGGGCTGTAATGGTGTTTTCCTGGATAATGTTGAGACTGGTTGTTGTTTATAGAGAGATGTTCGGGCTCTAGCGGTATTTTCCTGGATAATGTTGAGACTGGTTGTTGTTTATAGAGAGATGTACGGCCTTTAGCAGTATTTTCCTGGATAATGTTGAGACTGGCTGTTGTTTATAGAGAGATGTACGGGCTGTAGCGGTATTTTCCTGGATAATGTTGAGACTGGTTGTTGTTTATAGAGAGATGCACGGGCTCTAGCGGTATTTTCCTGGATAGTGTTAAGACTGGCTGTTGTTTATAGAGAGATGTACGGGCTGTAGCGGTATTTTCCTGGATAATGTTGAGACTGGTTGTTGTTTATAGAGAGATGTACGGGCTCTAGCGGCATTTTCCTGGATAATGTTGAGACTGGTTGTTGTTTATAGAGAGATGTACGGGCTCTAGAGGTATTTTCTTGGATAATGTTGAGACTGGTTGTTGTTTATAGAGAGATGCACGGGCTCTAGAGGTATTTTCCTGGATAATGTTGAGACTGGTTGTTGTTTAAAGAGAGATGTACGGGCTCTAGCGGTATTTTCCAGGATAATGTTGAGGCTGGTTGTTGTTTATAGAGAGATGCACGGGCTCTAGCAGTATTTTCCTGGATAATGTTGAGACTGGTTGTTGTTTATAGAGAGATGTACGGGCTGTAGCGGTATTTTCCTGGATAATGTTAAGACTGGTTGTTGTTTATAGAGAGATGTACGGGCTCTAGCGGCATTTTTCTGGATAACGTTTTACGGTACACATAACCGAGTTGTTTTAAGGAAGAAATAGCATTTCGGAATAATATCATCAGTAAGGAAATTCTTTTCTGAAAAAGTCCGAGAATCTTCTTGGAAATGTATTTGCATCTTGTGAATATGTGATCATGTGTCAAGGAATTTGTGTTTGGAAAAGTTGCCTCCTGACATTTATTTTTACAAGATACCTTTCAATATCTGTGTTTATAGGGAACTCGTGTTTTGAGATGTCCAGAAGTTTAATTGTATTCAGAAAAATGTCTCATGGTATTTGTATTTGAAGAATACATCTTATAGCATTTGTATTTGGAGGATTTGGCAACTCTTGAAATGTTTTGGAGAAGATATCTTATTAATATGATATTAATAATTGGAGAATATATGTATTTGGAGAGGATGGCTCTTTTTCTATTTATTATTTTTTAATCAAGGAAAAACCCCATTTGATATTGTATTTGGAGAGGATATATTTTCAGTTTGAGTATTCACAATGCTCGTTCACTTTGATTTGACGTTTGCTACAGAATATACAAAACGAGAATCTGGAACGTATATAACAAGAAAGTAGTGGTATGTAATAATTAACTGATTTGAACATCAGTGAAAAAATATCAAAGATGATAATACAGTTTAATAAAAATGATGATGATATATCATATTTATTACCATTCATAAAATAATAATAGAAGAATAAATAAATAAATAAATAAATAAAATAAACGTATTTTAAGGGTACAAAAATTACACATTTCCACTTAATATATAAATATTACTTACTATGATGAACAATATTCATTAGGGGAACTGAATATTGTAATAACAAGTTATACTATTGTCCTTTTCTAACTTTAATTTTTTGTAATTTAGTAATGTGCTTTCTTTAAATTACCAAAATTTAAAGTTAAAAGAGGGCAGTATTTCAGTCTAACATTTTATCCTCCCACACATTTGTACAGAATCTGATATTCAATACAAACGTAACCGTTACTATGTGTTTGCCACTCACAACAATGTACCATGGTGGGCGTGGGTCGATCACTCAACACGGCTTTCTAGTGCCGACATACTCGATATATGGATTGTTTGTCAAACTATAGTTTACACTGAATTGTTTTAGGTGGTAGTTATACACTCCTAGCTGCAAATAGTATTCTAAATGGTCAGTCGAAAAGGTCTTGCTGAAGTGAACCCCTACGAAATGCTTGTAAATATCGGTATTGTACATGTAGATTTAGTTTTAGTGAATTACAATAAAACACAAAATACCAGCAAGTGAAATGCATACATATATAACAAAACGGAAAGTAATCAGCAATGCGGATCTCAAGCAGTAAGCATCCCCTGTCGACCAGATACACTCGCCGTAAGTATATGGGATCAAGTGTTATGGAATATAAACCAGCCTCTGTCGAGTCAGTGGGTTCAGGTGTCATTAGGGAGCAGGGATCCCCTGTCAATCCAGTGGGATCACGTGTCATAGAGGAGTAAGTATCCTCTGTTTACTCAGGGGGATCAGGTGTCATGGAGGAGTAAGCATCCTCTGTCGACTCAGTGTGATCTGGTTTCATGGAGGAGTAAGCATCCTTTGTCGAATCAGTGTGGTTGGGTGTCATGGAGGAGTAAGTATCCTCTGTTAAGTCAGGGGGATCAGGTGTCATGGAGGTGTAAGTATCCTCTGTCAAGTCAGGGGGATCAGGTGTCATGTAGGAGTAAGTATCCTCTGTCGACTCAGGGGGATCAGGTGTCATGGAGGATTAAGCATCCTCTGTCGACTCAGGGGGATCAGGTATCATGGAGGAGTAAGCATCCTTTGTCGAATCAGTGTGATCGGGTGTAAAGGAGGAGTAAGCATCATCTGTCGAGTCAGTAGGATCAGGTGTCATGGAGGTGTAAGTATCCTCTGTCGAGTGAATGGGATTAGGTGTCATGGAGGAGTAAGCATCCTCTGTCGAGTCAGAGGTATCAGGTGTCATGGAAGAATAAGCATCCTTTATCGAATCGGTGGGATCTGGTGTCATGGAGGAGTAAGCATCCTCTGTCAACTCAGTGGGATCACGTGTCATAGAGGAGTAAGCATCCTCTGTCGAGTCAGGGGGACCGGGTGTCATGGAAGAGTAAGCATCATCTGTCGAGTCAGTAGGATCAGGTGTCATGGAGGTGTAAGTATCCTCTGTCGAGTGAATGGGATTAGGTGTCATGGAGGAGTAAGCATCCTCTGTCGAGTCAGAGGTATCAGGTGTCATGGAAGAATAAGCATCCTTTATCGAACGGTGGGATCTGGTGTCATGGAGGAGTAAGCATCCTCTGTCAACTCAGTGGGATCACGTGTCATAGAGGAGTAAGCATCCTCTGTCGAGTCAGGGGGACCGGGTGTCATGGAAGAGTAAGCATCCTCTGTCGAGTCTGGGGGATCTGGTGCCATAAAGGAGTAAGTATCCTCTGTCGAATCATTGGGATTAGGTGTCATGGAGGGGTAAGCATCCTCTGTCGAATCATTGGGATTAGTTGTCATGGAGGAGTAAGCATCCTCTGTCGAATCAGGGGGATCTGGTGTCATGGAGGTGTAAGCATCTTCTGTCAAGTCAGACGGATCAGATGTCATGGAGGAGTCAGCATCCTCTGTCGAATCAGGGGGATCTGGTGTCATGGAGGTGTAAGCATCTTCTGTCGAATCAGTGGGATCTGGTGTCATGGAAGTGTAAGCATCCTCTGTCGAGTCAGTGGGATCTGGTGTCATGGAGGGGTAAGCACCCTCTGTCGAGTCAGTGTGATCGGGTGTCATGGAGGAGTAAGCATCTTCTGTCGAGTCAGTGGGATCGGGTGTAAAGGAGGAGTAGGCATGCCCTGTCGAATCAGTGGGATCTGGTGTCATGGAGGTGTAACAATTTTGATAAGTTTAAAAATTATTCATTTAAAACAGATCCTATAAATTGGCGGTCCATAAGTTATTTCAAGTCTTCTTTGTTATGATGTTTTTGATGAAACTGTATACAGACTGATTTATTTGTCGTAAAAATAAAGAGAACTATACGCCTTATACGCATAATTACAGCAACTTATTGAATTTTAAACGAGGGCATATTTATGGCTAACTTGTTTGCAAATCATATTTATTTATTAAATAATTCTTAATTAATCTATGTCAATAATAGACTGGTCAGAAAAAAACCCACCCTTTTGGGACAAAAAGCCGAGATTATTGAACAAATTCAGGTAAGCCCTTTACCTGTAAATATATGTAATGTAAAGTGCTGTTTGAAAAATCATCATGTATTTTGTGTATTGCAGGATTTTGGCACTCAGTCTGTTATTTGTCATACTAGTGTTTGGTATACTACTACGTGGAACAGGACGTCAGCTTAAGCAACCAACGTTAGTCCAGAATCTTGACAGTGTACGTTTGAAGACAGACGAAAAGCAGAAAAATGACTTATTTTCAGGCGATAAGTCCTTTAGGGATAAACTTTCTGGACGCATTGACAAGATCGAGAAAAATGTTCGTGGCGGTTGGAAACCGAATTTATCCTTGAATAAATCAGTCGAAAAGACACCAAAGGAATCAGCCAAACAGGATGTAACATCTTCTCCTCAAAAAGAAAAATATAAAATTCTTTTTTGGGATTCTTTGCCTTATTTTTTGCATCCAAATGAACAGATTCCACTTTGTGAGTATAATAATTGTGAAGTGGTGACTCAGCAATCAGAAGCTGCGTCAAGTGACGCCATTTTGATTTATGGACCTGCGCATTATGGTAGCCTTAATATCAACAAACGACGTTCTCAAGTATGGATTTTTGCTTCCATGGAATCGCCTCTTAACGTGTTCAATTCATTCACTCATTTAAACGACAAAATTAACTGGACATGGACTTACCGTAGGGATTCTGATATCCGTGCAAGTTACGGTAAAATTCTTACATACAGCAATTCAGTCTTGCCATCCGAGCACGAAAAATATTTAGCGGGAAAAAATAAATCCATTGCATGGTTTGTAAGTAATTGTAACAGTCACAGTGAAAGGGAAAATTATCTTCGTGTATTGAAAAATGTTCACCCTGATATAGATGTTTACGGAAATTGTGGAACTTTAACATGCAAATATGAGAACCCTAAATGCAGAGGCTTGCTGAACACAACGTACATGTTTTATTTATCGTTTGAAAATTCTATATGCAGGGATTACGTCACAGAAAAAGCGCTGGCCAAAATAGGAAGTGTAGTAATTCCGATCGTTCGAGGGGGAGCGGAATATTCTGTCTATTTACCGCCTCATTCCTATATTTCAACGTGCGATTTCAAGTCAATTGCTCAGTTAAGTGCTAAATTGAAAGATTTAGAGAAGAATAAAATGGAGTACAAGAAATATCATGAATGGAGAAGACATTATTATAGTCAGGAACACAAAGATATCGTAAATTACGAGGATGGATGGTGTGAAATCTGCCGCAAATTAAACCAACAGAAGAAATTCAGACGTTTGTATAGCGACTTCAGTAAATGGTGGAATGGCGATGTAGATACATCGGGTTTATTTTGCAATTCGAGTATATCTGATGTGATATGAATACAAAATGAAATAGAAAAACTATGAATATAATTTTTGTTATGTTATGTAAAACCCCAATAGTGATTATCACATGATGTGGGTGTCTTTTTCTAAACATCGTGTGCTCACTTTAAATCACAAAAAGTTCGAAAAAGATTGATTGATTTTTGTTTAATTTCCCACCACGAATATTTCACCTATATGGTGATGGCATCTGCTTGATGCGGAGTATACAAATTTTGACCTTTGCAACGGACCAACCCGAAACAGTGAGTAGCGTGCCATGCATGCCACGACACGGGGCCTTGGTTTTTATTGTCTCATCCGAAAGACGGGACAACGGCATGGCCAGAGCGGGACTCGAACCCCTACCTCCCGATCAGGAGGCGAGCTCGATACCACTTGGCCACGCCGGCTTAGTTAGAAAAAGATCTAGGTAGCCTAACTCTTTTGTATGAAACATCATAGCTGTCTTATGTTAAGTAGTTTTCTCTTGTATTGTCCACTTAAAGCATTGTCATGTCGAACGAATGCTGCATTATGTTAAGAGGGTCAGTAAAGTTGTCCAGTGATGCTGTGATTTTGTCTTGATTAAATGTGATCATGTCAAATAGACACGTTATTATGTTCATCGATCGCTTGATCTTGTCCACTTGACGTGTTATCGAGACCAAACTGAATGCTATAATTTCAAACGAGTCATGCATTATGTTATAATGTTGAAAGATTCTGTTACGAGGAATACGCATGTGAAATATGAAAGCCCTATCTCTAACAGGTGATAAGTTTCTTCCACAGACGGACAGATAGACAGACACAGGCAGACCAAAAACTGGATGTCCCGAGTCTTTAATTCCGGAGGTCGAAAACGTCCATTTGACATGATCACATTTAATCTAGACTAGATCACAGCATCATTAAACCAGTTTGCTGTTCTGCGTAACACATTGCATAACTCGTTTGAAATGATAGCATTGAGTTTGGACTCGATAACATCAAACGGACAAGATTAAGCGATCGCTGAACGTAATAAAATGTCTATTTGACATGATCACAATTAATCCAAACGATATAAAATAATTACTAGAGAAGTTTGCTAGTCTTCGTAACATAATGCATCAGTCGTTTGAAATGAGCATTGAGTTTGGACTCGATAGTACGTCAAGAGGACAAGATCAAGCGAACGTTGAACATTATAAAATGTGCATTTTACATAATCACATTTAATCCAGACAAGTTCATAGCATCACTAGACAAGTTTGCTAGTCGCTTTAGTATAATGCATCAGTCGTTCGACATGACAATACTTCAAATGGACAAGACAAGACACAAGAAGAAAGTACTCAACATAAGACAGCTATGGCGTTCCATACTTTTGTACATTTCCCTGACAGATTGTTCTGAATACAATGTTTGTCCACTAACATGTACGGCAACAGAGAAGCGGACGAGGTTCAGTCGTTATGATGATTTTTGCAGGGATCAGGAAGTATGGTGTTCGAATCCTGTCATATCCTTATCGGTTTTCCAGCATCAGAAAGTAACTTTTTCTTTACATGAAATAGCAGAAACAAAGATTCGGTATGGAGTAGAGAGTAGAAAAACCCCAAAACAAAAAGACAAAAAGCATCATGTTTCAGATGGATCTATTGAGTATGTAAAATTTCAAACAACACTGTACTAGGAAGGAACTACCTCCATATAAGTGAAATAAGTTTTAATGTGGTGTGTAATCTATTACTTGGATCGAGAAGGAGGCCGAGTAGGCTCTAGAGGATTAAATCACATTATCGTACCAATTATGGTACCAATACTGGTCATTTTAAAGGCAGAACCCCTCTTTGCATAATATTACCGCGAATGGGTCTTTCCTCTCCTGGAAAAAATTATACTACAAAGAAATTGACACCTTTTCCAAAAGTTGTCAAATCCCTTTAATAAAAAAATTTCACAAACATTTATATGTGGAGCTCGTATAAATGGATGGTATTAACATGCTCTTTTTTGTTTCGTGTTTTTTTTTTTCTTTTTTTCTTTGAAGATGTGTGGCATCTGAAGATGTGTACCATGCTCTTTTGGGGGGGGGGGGGGGTGGAGGGGGTGTTTTTTTCGAAGATGTGTGGCATCGGCGTTTTAATTACAGTGTTAGTCCACATTTATCTGGGGTGTTGAACTATATTTGTGTCGTCTTTGTGTTTTGGGTAATTGGGCAGGTGTGGTCAGCCAAGCAGGAGGCACTGAGTCCCGGGGCACCTACTGTCATCTCTGGTCCCAAAGGGGTCCATGGATCTCCATCGCGGTACGTTGTTTTGAGTGCTACGGTGGCATTGCATTAGTAACTTAATGCAACAAATTTACATTGTAGATGGAAAGGACAAGGTGATTGTCCTCGGCATACATAAGCAAATATCAGATGAACATTCAGCTTCTTTTTCCACAGGGAACGTGTACGTCAAGACACGTTGAGTGAATAGATATGCCGTAAAACTACTTTTTTCTGTTAGTTAGTGCGGAAGAGGTGAATTTAATATAGAGAATGATCAGATAAGAGAAAGTTTATTTTAAAACTAGAACAGTCCTATCGAGACAAATACCCCCACGGCAACAAAGTTTAAATAACAAAAGTTGAAAGGACCATGACTGTATAAGAATTTTAAGAATGGAATTATTTGGTTGTTATCATCAGCAGCGGCAATTTTATATTTTACGAAATCAAAGAACGCAATTTGAAATTCATTTGTAAGAGTTTCAGATTTCTTTACACTTTTACTTGGCCTTGTAAATATGAATTTGGTTCAAGGTCATAATACAACCATGGGCCAGGAGCAACAATTGTGTAAACAGTCTAGAAGGAGTTGCGATGACAAATTGTCACAATTTAATTCATATTTTGAAGTTCAAAGGGCCATTACTCCTGCAAAAATTTACAGAGCAGAAATTTTTCCCATCATGCACACAATTTCAGGTGCTGTTCTTCATTTCTGCCAGGTTTGGTGAAATTGCACTGAACAGTGTAGGAGGAGTTGCGATGACAAACTATTGTCTACAGACGGACTGGCGAAAGGACGGACATGGTGATTCCAGTATATCCCACAACGTTGTTGCTGGGGGTATAATTAAGTAATAATGAGTAAAATTCAATGGCAGATGATCCATCCTTTTTTTCAAATTATTAAAGCATAAGCATTACAGTTTTTCGGAACTTATAACTGTCAATCGCCAACCGCTGTGATTATCGGATGAAAACCTAGAAAGCAAAAGACAAGAAAACAGAGTTCAGCTTTAATACAAAACCTCCCGCACATAGCAACCAGATTAATAGGCAAGCCTAGTCATGACAAAACTACTCTGTCATATAACAGATTGTTTTCTAACTACAGCGGTCAATTTAGCTCGCAACAGTTCTTCAGTTAGCGTGGTTCCTTACTTGACGGGCCACTTTTCCCGCACATCGCAAATTCATTACAACCTAAAGCTGTATACAGAACCTTTGACTGAGTAGTCACAAAAATAATCATATACCGATAGTGCTTTTAAAACGTTAATAGGTGTAATTGTCATGCGTCTAGTCATCACGGAAGTCTTTGTTCCACATCGGGTGACATTAAATCTCCGTAAGATAGTCCGACCTCAAAATTTTACTACCACATGGTATACCAATTTTGAAAATCATGTGTTTTCATCTTTCTACAATTTATGCACAGTAGACAACACTCTTCATCTAAAATGGCAACGTGTATTGAATGGTCTATCTGTTTTGGAAATCTACTTTCACTTTGAAGTTGCATAGATTTTTGATGTAATATATGCGCATTATTTCTGAGTCTTCGTTTAAAATATATAAGTGAATCTTGAAAAATCATTGGACATCAACCCGATGAGTCCTCTTACAGACTAGTTTGTTGCCTATCCTATCTCATCAGGTCCAGTATAAACTTTGATGAATATTTCTCATGGGAGTCCCTAGAAGGTAAGTATATCTTACAAATGTATATTAATTTAATTACGAGAGCTGATTGATATGTTGTGAGCCTCATATTGAAGGATTTGAATTTTGTCGGACATTCTGCATTATTTTTCAACATAATCCCCTTCAGTATCTATACATTTTTTCCAGAGGTGTTTAAGGGCCTCAAGACCACTTTTAAAGAACTCCTTATCATAGATTTATTTACCATGTCTGGGGTTGTAACAGTGACAGGCCTTCCAGGACGGGGGTCATCCTCAAGGTTCCGTCTGCCACGCTTAAATTCCGCCACTCACCATTTCACTGTAATATATGAAGGGGCATCTTTCTTTAGTGTTGCTACCATATTATTATGGATATCCTTAGGTGTTAAACCTTTTATGCAAATATTGGATCACTGCTCTTTCGCCATTTTGCAAAAGCCGCTTGTTTTTGTTTAATTAAGAGCGCTACCTCGTCGATATAAACTGACCAAATTAGACCAGGCCTTGTGTAGTCAGAGAATAGTAGGACTTAAAAAGAACATTCCTGCGTGCTCCCTTCAATACGAGGCTCACAACATATCAATCAGCCTTCGTATATGAAAGTTTGCATTTCCTCGACAGTAGATCGATGATTCCAACATTCTGCTTATCGTCGTTAACCTAGCCGTTACACCTGCTACCTATAGACTAATATAGTATAGCAACGTGGGACGCCGACTCCATAATCATGCATGGCCTTATATCCATAGAACGAACGCAGAGAAACACAATGGTCATGAAAATTTAATGTTTATTCGATAAGTACAATTATCACTAGAAAATCGGCATGGATCTACTCTCCTAGAAGATGCGCGTAATGATTTTATGGGGAACGAATCTGATAAAATTCAAATAGTTCCAACTTTGGCACTCTACTATTGACTTATGATAATAAATTCATCTTATTTGAGATGTTTCTATGAAAAGACGGTATTATAGAATTACATTACCGTATGTGAAAATGTGTGGTCACTTGTGTATATACTGAATTAGAAAAAAATTATCAAAACAAGTAGGTTTCTATTACTAATGTAGATTTAGCACTTATCAAAAATTTGGGCTTTAGTTTGAGAACTTAAATCTTTAATCTGTTCATGACTTGAAAAAAATCAGTGAGCAATAGATCTGTGAAAAGCAATATAACTGTGTATGGGACATCTTCCATCAAAATGTAAGGAACACATGGTGGGATTTCAAACGAGAATATATCCCGTGTTAAGTTTAAATCCAATAGGAAAGTTGACCCATTGTTTTGAGTCTATCATTAAAATAGGGCCACGTCTTACGGCTACCGTGTATGCTACGGTCTTATCGTTCATTGGGAATTTGAGTTTTGAAAGGTAGTTCAGGGAACTTTGTATATGTATTTCATTTTATAATTTTGATTATTCTTACAAAGTAAAATTATCCATGATTATTGCGGAGCTTTCGGCGGGATTCACACCGGAATTGCAGTCCAGGTCCATCCTGAACTTCTCAAGAATCTTAATGCAGCCCACATACCCGTCTTTGCCCTTATTAAAGCCTCCAGAATTTTATGACAATCTACATGTACATCCCTTATAGGGCAAACACACTCACTTCGTGCAAATCCATTTAATGGTACTGCAAAAGAAAGTGATAGCGATTTCTCAATGATAAGTCATTACGATTTCTTTTGGGTGCATCATAGATTACTGGTAAAGAAAGATAACTCGAATTATGTATTACAGTTTGCCAGAGACGTATATTATACGTCTCTGAGTTTGCCATGAGTCGATGTAAAGAAAAAATATGTTAATTCGTTCGGGACTAATTATGTAGGATCATCACACAAAAATTACATGTAATAATTTTACTAGATCTCAACTCAGTCACGTAGGAAGCTAATCTGAAGTGAGGCCTGGACAATTTTTCAGATTTAAGGAATAATTCGACCAAGCCTAGAAAGGTCTAGGTTTGCAAAATACTAAAATTCACTTTCGAAATCTGTTTTAGAACGTTTACTTAAATATCTTTTTGTGACTTTGTCTTTTATGATTATTTGTACATTATTTACAAATTTGGGTGAAGGTTTTTCGGTTGAACACCATAAAATAATAATAATATTAATAATAATAATAATAATAATAATAATAATAATAATAATAATAATAATAATAATAATAATAATTTTTTATTTTACTATAGAGCAGAAAGAACATGTGTACAAGAGTATTTATTTTTTCTCCCCCAATCCCTATGTCCCCTCTCAAACGCAAACCCCTCTATGTCATATACCTCTTTCTTCCTATTCTGTCCGTCCATCTACAACCAGTTACATTGCATGACAGCCGCAGTCAGTCCCTCTAAAAGGCTTTCGCTGAGGACGGGAGCAGAAGGGCACATTTTGCTATTTTCAACTGTAAAGGGGGGGGGGTAATGAAAATCGAGTATATGAGAAATGTTTTGGTATTTCTTATCATAAGTTTGACCCATCAGCGGTGTAGAAAGAAAAAAGAGGAGTTACTGGCTCAGTTATGTAGCAGAAGTCACCATGGAGCTATACAATACATGAATATGAATAATATACGAGCACATATAACACATTACAAAAATATTTGATTGTAGTGCAATTTGACAAAAGCCAAGCAAATGGTGTGGTTAACCGGTTTACGGACCCACCTTCCCATTCACTGTAACAGCAGAACAATCAAAGGACGTACATTTAAAATTTTATAAATAATCCTCCCTGTAAAGAACAAGGGTCAACAGGTATCGCATATTGAGAGGTCATAAAAATATAAACATCATATCATAAACATCATATATCAGTGGTGTAGGAAACAAATAAAAATTCGTGGCCCAAACTTAATTCAAGACCGGAATAATTCGAAGGGTTTACAAATTCCTTGTACGGGTATAAGATTATCTACTTTAGAATTTTATTTGAATTAGAATTAATTTTACCATTTTAATATCAATAATAATAGATCTAATGTTGGGTGAAGGTTTTTCTCAAGGGAAAGGGGGAAAGAAACGATATGGGGGGGGGGTCTCAGCTTTCAAAGGCACTCTTCGTGTAACCAGAGACATAGATACTTTCAAAAGTATTTATGTCTCTGATGTAACACAGTGCCTTTGGCCAGTGGTAGAACTTGACTTTGTACAAGCGGTTCCTCGCAAAGAGCGATAACTCTGGGTTAACAGACAGGTCGATGACATTGCGGAAGCGGAAGAGATTAGAAATAACTTGAGTTGATTATCTTTAACTTCTTGTTCAAGATTAGATGGGTTCGAAACCAAGACCACGAAATGTGCCTTCTGAATTGCTGTCTGATCAAGAGAATGATTATCTATTTGGAATTCTGGGAAAAGGATGTCTTGTAAGTTGTTTGAACCGAATTTCCTCCGTTCTTTCTTTTAAAACAGATTGCGATTTGTTATGCTATATACTGACTCTGTTATCTATTTAAAGAAGAAAAATACAAAACAAACACAAAAATCAGTTCAGAAATATAGTAATATAACAAGTAAATTTTTCATAGTTTTGACTTCTTTCTTTTATTAGAACTGCTTGAAGGATTTTGATCAAACTTGGTGGGATGAAATAGATCTACATGTACTGAGTCATTCTCTACCCAGATTTCTGTACGCTATAGCCACTACACCACTGTCAGCTCTATTTTGCAAGATTATTGTAAAAGTTTTTAAAATCCATGATTAGAATATAAAACTAAATATCCAAGCATATGATGATGTGCTTAACAGATTGGGCACATCCAGGGTTTTTTTTTTCAGTCCTTTAGGAATGGTGCCGGGTCCCATGCAATTGGGAAAAATAGCGCGATTTTGTTACAGTTTGGGAAAGTGTATAAAAAATTACCATACATTAAACATGTACATCAAGATTTTATTAAGGTTAGTTTTTACAATTTGATTTCTCTGGATCTCATAGCTTTGAATTTATCAATAACACAAGTAATTTCTGCATCATTAAGCTTTTTTATGAGATGTTATCAATTCTTGAAGTCGGACTGGTCACATGACCTAATTTGCATCATATTTGTCGGCGGATAACTCTCGGGATTTATCATCGCTCTCTATGAAGAATCCAATATTTTGAAATCTAATTTCTGCAAACTGGGGTCATATAGAATACAAAGAAGGAAAGAGAGTCATTCCTCATGAAATTTCTCAATGAATTTCAAAAGTTTTGAGAGTCGTTTAGCTCTTGTGCTCAAAATATAATTCAACAAAGTTGCATTACGGTCTATGAGTATGATAAACACCGAGTTTATCCCCCAGGTCATCTTTGGAATGTTTTGGGGATTATCTTTATTTAGACTTTAGTGTGATGTCACGCCGACTTTGAGAATCGCAAAGCGAAAGTGAGATGCTAAAACGAACTGGTTATACAAATTACGGAATTAATATAGCACCGCAGCGTGTACTGGACTCGAGTAATAGTGTGCGTGTTATGTTTCCTCGTAAGCACGACGATAGCGTTGGTATATTTCTTTGCTGTTTTTAAAGTTTTTGTACGTTGATTTCATTTTTTTTTTAGAGTATTGGTTTGGGAATTTGGGGTCACTTTTTGGGAAAAAAGATACTATTTGGCATTGGGAATGGGTGCGAATAACAGACCCAAATCGAACGGGAAAAAACCCTGACATCCCTCTAAAGAGAGACATTCCCTGTTTATAGAGACATTTTGCTTGCATTTAAAAAAATGTCTCTCCGAACAGGGATGTTTTTGACCTTAATTCATGAGTTCCCAAGAACTAAAAAATCGAATGTTTTATATTTGACCTGAAACTTAAAATCGCACATCTACAGTACATACTGAACAATGTTTGTAAAAGATGTTGACCTGTAGGAAGTACTATTTTTGAGTTTGATGATGTAAAACTTCTGCAGCTATAAACACAAAAACGGTTGATAGAAATTCCAAACATTCTTTACAAATATTGTTTAGGACATTGTAAAGATGTGTGCTTTTAATTTTCAAATCAAAATTCCAAAATTTTGATTTTTAGTATTAAGGAACTCATGCATTGAGCTGGAAAAAAATCTCTCTTTAGAGAGACAATTTTTTAAATGCTAATGAAATATCTCCCTTTAATAATATCTCTCTTTAGAGGGATGCCCAACCTGCTTAATATAAAGTACATGTATCATTTAAATTCATTGTAAATTATTTAAAATGAATATTTAATTACCTTGAATTTGGAACTGTTTCATGTGTTAGACATTTTAAAACTAGGTTGAAGAATGTTTAATTACCTTGAATTTGGAACTTTTTCGTGTGTTAGACATATGAAACTAGGTTGAAAATAAAGATAAATATGGAATTCTATGTAGATGAGACATACAAAGAATGTGATAGTTTGTTGAAAATAACAGACAAACAATTGACCTTTTTCCAGTTCCGTGCCCCAAGCAGATTTCCTACAAATAATTTATCAAATATAAGTCAAAAATTTTAATTTTCTTCTCACAACTTGCGTGTAAGAAATGATGGTAATGTTTGACGTGTATTCCCTTCAGGATGATTTAAAATATGACTGGCATAATTTAAAACTTGACAATATATTTAAAATGAGTGTGTCATGTTTCAGACTCTAGCCTCAGGCATAGCCCAGCTATACACTGCAGACCCCCCAACTCGACAACGATGGACAAAACGGACAACAGGGGTAGTGTGTTTCATTAAGGACAATTCCAAGAGGTCCTATTATATCAGGGTCTATGACATCAAGGTATTTTGCCATTCTTTTCCTGTGCATGTGCATTTGCATTTGCAAATTGAAATGTAATGACTAAGCGATTGCTTATGGAAATAGTTAGGGTGTGTTGCAGGGCTCACACTGGCTTGAAAAAAAGTGTAGCCACTTTTCTTGAGAAAGATGTAATGCAGGGGCACAATTCTTTCTCAGCTTAAATTACCTATTTACAGCTGTTTAACAAATGCATAACACTTTTCTTTGTTTTTATATATTTGTTGTCACTAATTATTAATTATTATACAATGAGCAGTTAAAAAATTGCTAAATGTGAAAAATGATCAAAATCAAATATAATAAGCACAGTGATGTACATGTACTAGCAGAATGATTCTCTCACAAATAAACAAACATTGGCACTAGTTTTAAAATTAACCGTGGGACACACTCAGTCACTACATAGTACTTTGGAACCATTATTCTTCTATTTTTCACAGAAACCACTGCAGTCTTACCCTTAGACACGGCATTCACGCAGGCTGTTGTAACCCTCTCGCAGTTTCATCACGGTTACAGTATGGCTGTTGCCACCTGAAATATATGAGCCGAAAACATTAGAAAATATGTTCAATTCATTTAATCAGAGACATAGACTACTTTCAAAAAGTAGTCAGTGTCTTTGATTTAATTAATGAGTTATTTAAAGTATACATCAATTCTATGTACAAAAATAAATAGGACTACAAATAGACTAAAGGGATTCACTGCGCTTGCGCAGAGTTATGAAATAATTCATTTTAATAGTCATGTATGCGTAAAATGTGCAGCCATTGGTAAATGAATTTTGGAAGCAAGCTTTGATACATATGTCGCAAAACATAAGGCCTAAAATTGAGTCGTACTTTACCATTCGCTATTGAAATGCCAGCTAGGATTAAATTTAACTGAAGTTGATTTCTAAACAGAGATTTTGACTTTGACTCGGCATTTTTAACTTCAAAACTAAAGAGCAGAAAGTTTGAGATTTACGAGACCAATCGTTGGTCAATTCAAAATTTCGTTTAACTATATTATTAAGTCCTCGGTCGTATATGCCATAAAGAATTATGAAATATTTCATTGTTGTATTCTAATTGGAAATTAAAAATAAATTACAAACAAACAATTAATTGTAGTTTCTCATACACGTAATTAAAAGGGTGTTCTTTTAAACTTAGTCCAATCGAAATAGCATACTTATGATCACGTGTAATCTTTATGAAAACACATTAATTTAATGACATAATAAACGTGTGTACCTACCTTGATACCTTCTCGACAAGGTGTTAATATTGTCTACCAGGGATTAATCCAATCAATCAATTAAGTCATCAACCCCTATTTGACTACAGCACACGGACAAAAGACTTCATGCGCCATTGACCTTTACGTTCAGCCGTAACTTGTATCAATTCAATACAAGAGAAAATTCAAAACACGGAAAAATTGGCTTTCGACAATTCTGAACTTCTTTCGCCAATGGTGAAAATGGTGAAGGGCAGAGCGAGCCCTGATGTTGTGTATATAATATGAATATGCAAGGCAATATATAACTTAATAAAAGTTTTATGAACGCAAAATACTTAAACCCAAATTTAAATATGTATATATATATATTATGGATCTGAATTTCTTTTCTGAATCTCCATCAGAGAATTGGCTACTAATTGAAGTGGAAGTCATTTCTGCCTATTGCCTTTGTCAAATCTGGATTTCATTTCTTGTGCTGCAAGTTGGAAGGTCTGCAGTTTTGCATTGGTCTGAACCAGAACTTTACATGTAGGCTACATGTAGTTCTGACACATTTAAGGAAAGGGGTTTCAAACCCCTTCTCCATCCCACAAAGGCAATTTTTTGTGTTCATTTTACATCAAAACAAGATTTTAAAGTGTTTTGCAGCACTCAACATTTAAGTACAAAAATGTAAGTCATTTAAAAAAAAAATGAAAAAAGAAAATTCCTGATTTTATTATTTTTCACTTATTTTTTTGCCTTTGTCTCAGTGTATTGATTGTAGCAGAGACATATATACACATGTGTATGTCTCTGATTGTAGACATGTGTATGTATGTCTCTGATTGTAGACATGTGTATGTATGTCTTTGATTGTAGACATGTGTATGTATGTCTCTGATTGTAGAGAAGCACCTTGACAGTCTTTTGTCAGTTGTGAAAAACACAATAAGCAACTGAATATATTTATCAGCAGTTTTCAAGCATTCATTTGTTTGTGAATGAGGAAGCTGTGCTCATGTGAGTTATATAAGCCCATTTAGGCATCTTACTTGATTAAATATGGTCCATCAGTATTATATTACATTGTAGTTGTAGTACACTGTTTCATCACTAGTGAATTATATATATATTTTTTTGTAATACAGAAAGGAATCTCAATATGGGAGCAAGAGATTTATAACCAGTTTCGATACAAGACACCAAGAGAGTATTTTCACACATTTGAAGCGGATGTAAGTATGAAACAGTTTGAAGGGAGTTAATGAATACAGTTCAGTTTTAATAAGAGACACAATAAGTAACTTTATGCAGTGGAAGTGATAATGAAATATATACACAGAACCAACATAAGAAAAGTCAGCTAGATGTTGATATAACCTTCCTTGCTTCTTAGATGACATACATGTGTAAATTGAAGTGGTGAAGACATGATGATCTAGAGAAGAAAATTTCCTTAAAGCCCATTGTGACCTTGGCCTTTGAAGTATACATTGTAGCTTTTGTTCAAAGTCATGGCATTCTGTTTCCCAATAAGGAACCTTCTGCAAAGTGTGTATTTTTTTTCTCAACAAAGCATATAGAAACTATGGTCCAGAGAATTTTGTTTGGATAGATGAGAAAAATTTATTATTTTCTCTCATTTTTTTTAGTGGTGTGGGGATGTTATAATAATACTTTTAAACGTAATTAGAGCTTTGATGACCTGGTTGAAGACGGAATAACTGGGACTCATACCAGTCCCTCACCTTTGTCCTACACTGCAATGATTGCCACCTTTGCTTACATAACCAACTAGGAAGTTTGGAAGTAGTTTTAGCTCGCTAGGACAAAAGTCCGGAGAGTGAATGTCATATCCCTAGCGTTGTTGTCGTTAGCATCTTTTGACAACTTTAAGCTGGGCTTTATTTTCTGAACTTGAGAAGGTAAAGTTTTGATATTCCATATATGGGTTCATACAATCTGGAAAACACCTGGAAAATTGAAGGGGCACTGGAAAACACCTGAAAATGAGATTAGGCTTGGTAAATTCTGGATTTTTACTCCCCTACCTGGAAAAATGCTGGAATTTTGAAATATCCTAATACATACATGTACCAAAGCATGGTTTTCAAATTTCAAATTAAAAAGTGACATACTAAATATAGTGAATTTTTTATTTTTTCTGTTAGTTTTCATACAAAGTTAGGCCTGGAAAATTGACCTACAGTCCTGGAAAAGGTCTGGATTTTGAGTTTTATGTTTCTGTATGAACCATGGTTCCTCATGACCAAGGTTTTTAGTTACCGGTAGTAACATGACCTTGGACTTATACAGACTTTTTTAGTTTAAATTATAACTTGGCTATATCTTTTGAACCAGAAAAAACAGCTTTGATATTCCACATAAATATTCCTCATGACCAGAGCTTTTAAGTAATAACATAACTTTTGACCTCGTTACCTTGACTTTTGACTTTGACCTTATTTTTATATGCCCATCATGTATTACTAGTATATATCAGCAATGTTTGTGTGTATGTCCAACCGTAACACTTCATCGGAGGCATAGTTTTAACATATCTTGTTGGATTAACATCATACTTAGTAGA
The DNA here is from genome assembly GCA_035048485.1 of Pteria penguin. Taxonomy (NCBI): domain Eukaryota; kingdom Metazoa; phylum Mollusca; class Bivalvia; order Pterioida; family Pteriidae; genus Pteria; species Pteria penguin. Next base: position 73,984,442 of record CM068581.1, on the reverse strand, counting down.
AATGGTTGTTAGGAGAAGGCAGTGTGTCATTTCCCTGAACCAAGGTCATATCTGCAAGGTCAAGGTCATAGTATATATGTTGGGTAAATCTCTATCTGGGCTGTGTAGATTCAAACAGATCAGAGCTTTCAGTTGGTACCATGACATTTAACCTAATGCCCTTGGACTTTGACATACTTTTCAAAAACTATAAACTGGGCTATATCTTTTGAACCATTAGTGCTAGGGCTATGATATTTCACATGTAAATTCCTCAAGTGCAGAGCTTTAATTCGGTACCATAATTTTTGGCCTATTAAGCTTGGACTAATTTGAACTGATCTGTAATAACTTTAACCTGGGATATATCTTTTACACCAGAAAAGGTTCAGCTTTGATACTTTACATGTAGGGATTCCTCATGACTATAGCTTTGAATTTGTACCATGACTTTTGATCTAGTGTCTTTGACCTTAAACTTCAACCCACTTTTCAAATATTGTAAGCAGTGTTTTACTTTATGAACATTGCCAGCAATCTTTGTTTAAAAACTCTTGTTTATTTATGTTCTTATCTAATATTTTGAGGAATTTTGTAAATTTTAGCATGTCCCTACTGTAAAGGGCATATCATACCTAATTTGTTATATTATACTGTATATTTAGGATGTTCAAGCTGGTTTGAACTTCGCAAGTGAAAATGAAGCTCAATTTTTTAAAGATGTAATAGAACAGAAGCTGCTGGAAAGGCATCAGAGGAGGATAGGTAGGAATCTTCTGTATATTAATTTGATATGCTAATAGTTTACACTTGGTGTAGACTTTGCTACGTTTATATAAGGTTTGTGTGTGGGAAAGGTGAAGAACTTGCAGTACTCCATATTTCCAGACCAAAGCAATCTTGCTATGTGTATATCAAAGATTTTGATATATAAGCAAGAGGGATTTGTTAAATATTTATTGAAATCTCCCAGAAAGCACAATCTTGTTATCTATAGCTTCCCGCTGTCATGTGTGATAAGACTGAAAAATGGTTGAAAGTGATGTTAAACCAGAAGCAATGAAATGCACTCCAGTCTTTTTTTTTTTTTTTTTTTTTTTTTTTTTTTTTATTTATTTTCATACGTATACAAATAGACATAAACACACACATACAAACAATGACAAGGACATAGATATTGATTAATCATATCAACTTATCCCATTATAAATTATGATTAAATCATATACTGATATACTTATACATGCACACTCAAACATATACACGTACATACATACATACACACATGTACACATTTGTGATATTACTATATGCTATTATATATATCCTTACATATATGTATATACACACACCATTGCAGTAACACACACACATACACACATGTAGATATTTGTGATATTACTATTACCAAAAATACAATATCTAAACACACATACAAATTTTACAAATCAAGACATATAGATTCCTGAGTATGACGGTACTACTTTTGTGTTATTATAATTAAGCAATAAGAAAATTAGAAGAATGTTTCAATTAAGATTGTAAGTTTTATATATTTATAAAGACAAAGTATTATGAAAAACTTGCCATATTTCATTAAATTTTGAATATTCACCTTTGATACTGTATCTTAGTTTTTCAGTAGCATAATAATCTTTAAGGTATCTTGTACATTCGTTTAAAGATACTGGTTTGTTCAAAATTCTACATTTGTAGATATATAATTTAACTAAAACAATACAGACGTTAATGGCTTTATACTTGTAGCCATTATAAAGAAACAAAACATTTAAGATAGTAAAGTGGAAATCATTGATGTTATTTTCATTCAACCAGTTTTCAAAGGAATTCCACAAATTTTTTATGACATTACAATAAAAAAATAAATGAGATATGGTTTCTTGTTGTATATTACAAAAAGTGCACATTGGATCGTTTCTTATATTCATTTGCCATAAAAGCTTATTTGTAGCAATTATGCGTTGTACAATTCTATATTGAAACCATATTAATTTGGTATCGATAGTAAATTTAAAAACACATGAATTTATACATTTCCAGTCAATATTTTCTTGTAAAGCATTCTCCCATTTTAATTCATGTTTTTTATGTTCATTGTAGATATAGTTACTGATAAAGAAGTTATAAATAGATCTGGTTCCTTTTTTCTCCAAACACAGAATTTTGATAAAAGATGGTATTTCTGGACCAACAGTTTTACATGGATGGGGGTGATGAAATAATGATGGCCATTTCGCCTTAATTGCATTTTTAATACCTAAAAGCATTGTAAATGGACATTGAAGGTTATAATTTTTTTGGAAATGTTCTAAAGAGTAAAACTTTCCCTCTGAGTCCAAAAAGTCCCCAATGTTAATAATTCCTTTCTCATACCAAGATTTGTAAAAGATTTCAGACCCTCCAACTTTTATATGTGGATTAAACCATATTGGTGTATTTAATATACTAGAGTGGTCTGAAATGTTTTCCAAAATCTTTAATTCAGCTAAATAGCTAATTGCCTCCTTCCAAAATGGGTTTTTCACTTTTTTGATTTTTGATTTTTCATATGCCCCTCCCAGTTTTATAAGTTTTTCCTCTTCAATGTCTACGATGTCCATGAGAAGTTCAATCCACTTACAAGTTTTTGTGTTATTAAACATTTTTCTAAACCATGTTAATTTTAAACTTTTAATAAAAGTTTCTATATGAGGCATTCTGCATCCCCCATCCATGTAATCCTGAATAAGATGTTTTCTTTTGATTCGGTCACGCTTATTATTCCACACAAATTTGAATAAAATACTTTGAATCTTGTTTATTGTAATAATATCCGGACTTGGAAGCGAAGTAAATAAGTGAGTGAGCTTTGGAATTAATATAGTTTTAACAACAGTTATCTTACCTAGAGGAGTTATGTCCCTTTTAGACCAAGATGTAATTTCTTTTTCTATAGTTTTAATTTTATTAGAATAATTATCATTCAAAATATTTTCTACATTGGCATTAAAATTAATACCAAGAATATTAAAGTTTTCTATTGTCCAGTTCAGATTATACTCTGGACATATTGAATTTAAATTACCACTTTTGGAACCAATCCATATTGCTTTAGTTTTTTCAATGTTTGGCTTTAGCCCTGAATATTTGGCAAATTGATATAATAAGTCTAAAGTGCTTTTAAGGCTTTTTTCAGAACCATCTAAGAATATAGTTGTATCATCTGCATATTGAAGTAAACAGTACTCTTTGTTTTTCACTTTAACACCCACAATATTCTCATCATGCCGGATCAGAAGGGCTAATGTTTCGACACAGAGATTAAAGATGTACGGCGAAATGGGATCACCTTGTCTACAGCCTCTCCCAATTTCGAAGAAGCTTGATAAAATTCCATTTTGAATAACACATAATGTGATGTTAGTATTCATTATGTCTATCCATTTAATAAAATCTTGTCCAAATTTGTAAAATTTTAGAACTTTTCTAATATAATTCCAGGAAATGGAGTCAAAAGCTTTTTCAAAATCGATTACTAAAAGCATTCCTGGAATATTCTTTTCTTTTACTGTATGCAGTAGATCGTAAGTGAGACGAGTGTTTTCCCCTATGAATCTACCTGCTAAGAAACCCTTCTGATCCTCATGTATGAGATTTGGCAAAACAGATTTCAACCTATTTCCTATGCAACCAGAAAGAATCTTGTATGTTACATTTAAGAGAGATATAGGTCTCCAGTTCTTCAGAAAATTACGTGGTTTGTTTGCTTTAGGAAGGATAGTTATAATTCCTTGTCTTTGGGATATGGATAATTTATCATTATGAAAGCCAAAATTCAGAGATCTTACTAAAAATTCTCCAATATCCTTCCAAAAGAATTTGAAGAACTCACATGAAAATCCATCAGGTCCCGGGCTTTTGTTATTCTGCATGTTCTTTAGGAATGCAGCTGCCTCAGTTGTTTTAATTGTACCCTCTAGTCTTTCAGCTGTGATATCATTCAGCTTAGGTACATCATCATACTTTAGAATGGTTTCTAAATTAACATTTTCCAGGATGTCATCTCTCGATTTATAAAGACTAAAGTAAAACTTTTCAATTTCTTTAAGGATGGCTTTTTGATCTTGAATTATAGTGCCATCATTATTATCTATGATGTTAATAGTTTTATTTACATAATTTCTTTTTTCTAAGGCACAGAAGTATTTTGATGGTTTTTCGCCTTCTTCAATCCATCTTACTCTAGATCTAAGTAAAATTCCTTTCATTTTTTCTTGTCTGAGATTTTGTAGTTTAATTTTGCATTCCTCAAACTCGGGGCTCTCTGGATCATCATGAAGTTTCTCAAATTCCTTTTCTAATTTTGAAATTTCATTTTCGCTTTGAGTCTTTCTATGAGTTGCATAGGAAATTGTAAAACCTCTTATAGTTAAAAGAAGTTGTTCAAAAAATTGCTGGTCATTTATCCTTAGCGATAGCATACTGTTGTCAATATTAGATATGTTATTAATATTATAAGGGATTGCTGCATATTGCATTTTTACTTCTTTAATGGCAGATTTTACAATATGTATATAATTTGGATCTTTCAGTAAAGAGGTATTGAACTTCCAAAATCCTTTACCTTTCTCAAATTTAGAAAATTTAAGGTGTATATATATAAGAGAATGGTCAGATCGATACCCAGGTCTTATGCAGAATTTTCTAAGGTGTTTAACAGTTCTTCAGATATTAAGAAAAAATCTAATCTTGACTTTTTGATTGGGTTTTTACTAACCCATGTATATTGTTTTTCATGCTCATGAAGAATTCTCCATGGGTCAACTAAATTGTACTTGTCCTTAATCTCAAGGACTTTATTACGTGCTTTGGGGTTTATTATGGAAGTGTGGTTGTAATAGTCTTTTTTTGGATCTTGTACCAAATTAAAATCCCCATTAATAATAATAAAATCATAATTATTTTCTGTAAGGTATGAATCAATTCTGCTATAGAAACCTGGACTATCTTTGTTGGGGCCGTACAAATTTATAAGAGTTAAGTAGAATTTGGAGAATATTTTCAATTCCAAAATTTGAAGATTTCCTTCTGTATCTGTAAAGTTTTTAATATGCTCATACTCAAAGTTGTTATTAAATAGTATGGCAACTCCTCTTGCATTGGTTTTTCCAGGACTCAGGAAAATCTCATATCCCCAACATGATCTGACCATGCTCCTATCTTTATCTGTTAGATGTGTATCTTGTAAACAAACAATAGAGTACTGCTTACTTTTTAAATAGTTAAGAACATCCCTTCGCTTATTGTTTTCTCCTAGCCCTCTACAATTGAGGGATGCTACTTTCAATTCACACATGGATGAGCATAAATTCAAATAAATTATATGATACTTGTAATAAATGCAAGACACACATAGTGCCAAACACTATAGGATATATAATACTATTAACTGACATTATAGTAGATGATATAGAAAGATACTGCTGTTGTCTGAGGAAGGCTTGTGAATTGTAATTACTTGGGCTAATATATTTGAAATTGCAGACATCTTCAAATTTGTAGTAGACCGTGATTTGCATAAATTCTACACATACATGTAAATATAAGGTACACAATGTTACGCATCGAAGCATGACACCAAACACACATACAGAGACAATGTACACAACGAACTGAAAAAGTACATTTTGAACAGAAAACATCGTTCAAATAGGCAAAAAGTGTCTGACCAACGGATATATATTTGTCACTTAGAAAATGCTGCCTCGTTTCTCAACATCGGAAAACTGAAATGTTACACTAGTTTCCGAGCTATTCCGGAGAGAAGTTCCGGATTTTCATATTTACATTTTTATCATTTTCACTTTTTCACATTCTTAATTTTTACATCTATGTTATCAAATAAGTCAAATCGTAATCGCCTACCATCATTTAGCTGTCCATAGACTGATCCATTGAAATACCAAGCGGATTGTATTCCCTCATGCTTTAGTAAACGCGTAATCAACGATGCATTGAGTTTTGTCACGTCGTCTACTAATTTCACGCCACCTGGAGATCGTTTCACATCACCGCGCTTTTTCATAACTTTTGCCTTGCAGTCACTATTTCGTAATTTCATAATAATTGGTCTTGGCATCCCTTTTCTTCCTGGAATTCTGTGTATCGCCACTATATCCGATTCATTTAATTCTACCCCAGCTTTTTGTTTTAGGATATTTTTCACCACATTCGACACATTTTCGCGGGTTTCTTCTTTTACTCCTTGTATTTTGATGTTTGTTTTACGGCTGTATTGTTCATTGTAATTACTTTTGATTAGTGCATCTTTCGATATTTCTTCATTTTGTTCAACACTTTTCTTTAAATCTCTTATATGTTTGCTGTTTTCCGCGTGCTTTTCTCTCATGGTTTCTAATTCCAAATTTAATCCATCAATCTCTTCCTGCATTGTAGAAATTTTATCTTTGAATTGCTGTTCTAATTCTTCACATTTTGCTTTTATTCCTTCTTCCACTGCTTCTGTTATTTCTTTCTTATTTTCTTGTAGCAAAGCCTTTACAATGGATGTTACAACCTTTTCAATGTCCTCTATCTTAACTGTTTTTTGTAATTCTGCTTTCAATTCACTTAAATCACCTCTAATTAATGATAACTCCGACTCTTTGGCATTATCAGGATTCGATGCCTGCACTTTTTCCGTCGACTTGGGCGATGAAGTGTCTGATTTGTTAGCTGATGAAGATTTTCTTGTCGTCAGAGGCATTTTGAAGAATTTATCGAGAGTATTTAAATCTGTCGTCATATGGTATATATTATAGTGATCTTACTTGCCTGCGGTGACACGTACTCTGACCAGTGCTCACACTCGATTCACGTCCCTTTGTTTTTTCCTTTGTTTGTTTCTTTTCCAGAAAAAAGACCTCAAAATCCTCCTTTGATGAACAAATTTTCACGAAAACAGTAAAATCCTAGTTTCAATAATCTATTAGTAATCCAGTGCTATATTACTAGCTTTTGGAAAAGTCGCTAAATAATCCGTATTCGGCCCAAACTCGGGAGCGCTACAAAACACGTCCGACCTCTCCGAGCACCATATTTGCTTTCAAATGCACTCCAGTCTTAACGAAATTCTTTTGAGGGAGATTTCCTCTGTTAATGAATTCATTTTTTTATATTATTTAGGAAAGAAGAAGAGAAACCAGAGTGTACATGGTGGAGGTTCCCAGCAAGCACACCTTGCTCCCCCAGTACCCACAGTCAACATCACAGTCTCTGGTAGGTTTTAACTCATGTTCAGGCACACTATTTCTATAATTGGTACATTATTTTTATATATCTATCTTCAACGAGGCATAATACAGTGATACCTATCTCTACATTATTCATCAGACTGTCTCTCTATCCCTTTCTCTATGATTGTCTGTCTATAATGAAAGTTGCATCAACAAATTTCATGTACATCTTTAGTAGTAACTGCTTATCATAATAGCATTGAAATTTCAGTCTATAAGAGAGACTATAAAAATGTAGACAAGTAGGGGAAGTGGGGGGGGGGGGGAGGATAGACCGACTGAAAGCAGAACATTTATAGTGGGTGTATGTACAAACACTTGTAAATATGAAAAGAATCAGTTTAATCTGTTATATTTGAAGCTGGGATTAAGATCTTAATTAATGGTAGCCCACTAACACAAGTATAGTAATTTTTGTATCAGACTTGTCAAGTTACGCTTGAGCTAGCCTGGTGAATTAGCTTCAGCGGTGGACATCGGATTTTGTTATTAGCTAGAATCAGCATAAGTCCAAAGAACATTATCATTGGAAACGCAACATTAGTCATACATTTTATACAAAAAGCACACCCAAATGCTGGTTTCTGGTGATAAAGGAACATGTACTTTGCATTAATGGATTATAATTTTCACATGCCTCTTCCTTCTTTCTTTGATAAGGTTCCACTTCACCATCTGCTCAACCAGTGAGTCTCGGTAATCGAACTCCCAGTACCTCATCCCTCAACAAGGACAGCAAAGATAAGAAGGGGAAAAAAGACAAGAAAAAGAAACTGACCAAACAAGATATTGGTACCCCTACAGACTTTAGACATGTTAATCACGTAGGCTGGGATCCAGACAAAGGCTTTGAGGTAGGGAGTTGTTAGTGTGTTTCATGGCAATATTGCTATAAGTATCAGTTTGACACAATGGGAAGGACAGGGATAAAGCTTCTTCTTTATAGTCTTTTTACAGTGTGAATATGCTGCAAGTGCAGGCTTGCACTGATTGGCAGAAGAAGAAGATTTTATCACATTAAATTCTTTTGTCAAGGTATTCTTACAACATGTCATGAGCATTGTTGAATCATTGTGAGTAAATCTGCACATGGAAAATACCGTTGTGAATACCGTCTTGGATGAAAGGTTTACATTTGAACTTGGTAATGAAGTAGAATCAAATGTGTTAAAGTGAAAGGAGGGAGAGAATTGTGGTTGAACAAGTTTTACCAGAGTTATAGCTCTTTCTTCTAGAAATTCTCTAAGATTTAGTGTAATGATGCATTTATTTCTGGGAAAGTTTAGATGTAGATTCTAATGTGTAATTATGCATTGAAAGAAAGAAAAGAAAAGTTTTACAAATTTTTGCAAGAGTTACAGCCCTTGCCTTTGGAAATGCAAACACATTTTGATTGCATCTTCGCTAAGCAGGATACACTGATTACAGTTACATGTAAATTTAAATTGAGTGCATTGAGTGACGGTCTCTGAGATTAAGATTTTTTGTTCTCGAAAAGTTTTGTTATTGTTTGAACCTTTCTGTCATATTACTTTCAAATATAGTTCTGTACGAGCTGTTCAAGTTTTTTAAGGGTTGTGAATATATATACGTAATCTGCTTCAGGGCTCACTAATCATTGATTGTTCCAATAGATTGGAATTCTTTTGAGTTAATGTAAAAGTTTTACCTCTGCATCAATAATGTTAATCTCATTAAGAATTGATATAAATGCCTTTGTTCAATAGATGGCAAATTTGGATGAGGATATGAAGTCACTGTTCCAAAAAGTGGGCATAACAGATGATCAGCAAGTAGACAAGGAAACTCTGGACTTCATTTATGACTTTGTGGACAAACATGGTGGAATAGAGCAAGTCAAGAAAGAAATGCAGAGACCACCCCCTCCTCCAGTCCCAGCAGGTATGAAATATGGAGAAATTTGAAAATTTCACAAATATATAGATACATAAAAAGTGAAGGAACACAAACTCTCTATATTGCAAATTTTTGACCTCACGACCTTAATCAAGCAATGTAAGAGATACATAAGCTTATGTATCTTTGAAACATAAATATAGATTTTACATAGTTTTGGATTTGTCATCTCTAAAATTGCTTGATAAAGGTTGTCAGGCCGAAAAATTCGCAATATAGAATGTTTTTGTTCCTGTACTGTTTATGTACTGGACTTCCCTTTGGAGGACTTCTTGGAATCTTTATATAGATAGATGTTGGAATCTGTATATTTAAAGAAAACTGGTTTTTGTATATAGGAGTGATAATTTGTTGGTATGATCATAGATATTTTTTAAAAAGAACAAATCCTTGTTTTAAAATTCATTAAAAAAATTTACATAAAGAAAATGGAAAGATGTTTATTCTTTCAAACCATTTCAGTATCTTCTCTGTGTGATAAAAATTCTTAAATGATCCAAGAAATCTCAGTTTGATTCATAGAAGCATCGTTAAATAACTCTTCATATCACAATTTAGTTTAAAAAAAAACTTGTTACATAAACAATACCATAACCTATATAAAATACAGATAAAAAATTTTTTTTTTCTATTTAAAATGTATTCTATGAAGATAAACATTTTGCTGAAAGTTCTTTTTTAACAGTAAAAAATTAATTATGAATAATTTGTCTTGCTGCCATTTGTTGTCTAAAAGTTCACTTTCTTAATGAAATGTGTATTCTAAAGGGTTTTTAATGTTAGTTTCTCGAGGTAGTATCTGTCATTTACTGAAGAAAGCTGTTGAGTAATTCAGATCAATAGTAAATCTTAATTTCTATTTTAGAACTTTAAAATAGATGAATGATCTTCATTCAGTTCAAGTTAAAGACATACATTTAATAGATATCAACCTCTGTATACTAATAAGTGGATTTAATAACCCAGTCTTAATTGAAGTTATATATTAATGTTATCATGTATTTGTAGCCCAGCCTCCCCCACCACCTCGTTCAGTGCAGAGCAGACCACCTCCTACACCCAACAGACAGCATGGAGGTCCCCCACCACCACCTCCAAACAGACAAATCCATGGGGCTCCTCCCCCTCCCCCAAGCAGGCCTAGAGGGATGGGAGCAGCCCCTCCTGCACCCCCAAGTCAAGGTCCTCCCCCTCCACCACCACAATCTGCTAAGTCAGTATCTGTGAATGCTCCTCCCCCTCCTCCTGCCCCAGCCCCACCCCCACCTCCTCCAGCACCACCTGCAGCACCATCGGCACCAGCACCACCTAGTGATGGAAGGAGTGCTTTACTGAGTGCCATAAGGGATGGTACTTCCCTCAATAAGGTGACTCCCAATGAGAATCGTAAACCTGGAGGGAGCCGAGGAAATCTGCTGGATGCCATCAGAGCTGGGTCGTCACTCAAACATGTAAGTATACAAACTAGCATCCAGGTTTAAGTAGTCTATGTCACTTCTCCATGTGTCCAGGACTCTCAGATTGTACATGTACTATATATTTTTACCTGGTTGACTTAATCCATTTTAATTTACATTCATGCCTTAACAATAAGTCAATATTTTTATATATTTAGTATCAAAGGTTAAAATTTCTTAACACTACAATGGCAAAGTTAAACCTTGGTGTGTGATGAAAATATTGGAGGTCCCACTATTAGACCTACCACTAGTCCAATGCCAAGTGAAACAAAGAAAATGTTTATACTGACAGCAAAATGAAACATTCATCTGTTTGGAGTTGATTTACTAACGTCTTAGTTTTACAAAGTTAACTGATTCAGTACATGTATATTGCACTGTACACAGTTGGGAAACATAAACCTTCATCAGTTGGTCTCTCTCTAATTAACTTTAACTGTGATTGGAAAGTTTAATATATCTTCAACTTTATTTTGGTGTGCATACTCCACTAAATATATATAATTATGTACAATTTATATTTATACATAAACATATTCAACTTACATTCAAGTCAGTAATCTTGACATTGACCTGAATATTTATACGGCTTTTCTTTTTTGGGAGGTTTCCTTTTTGGATGTATGAATGTATTTCTCTGTTGAAAGATACATTTTATATCTATAATAACTATAATAGACGTTTTTCCAATTTTAAAGCATGCTGTAAGATGCCTTATGCCGGACATGCTACTTCTTGCTGGCATTTTCTTAATGGCGTTAATCACTGATGCAAGCATAGTGAAGTCAGAGTAAAATGACGCAAATTATTACGGCAATTTATCGCAGGTCTGACATGGAATGAAGTATAAGATCAGTAGGAAAGCATTCACCATATAATCATTGGTTATATTTTGATATTCTGAGCTGAGGTAGCTTATTAGGTAGCATGTTGAGTTATGAGTTGACATAACTCGTTTAGTAGCACATTGGATTTTTGGCCAAGAGGCCCTGAAATCAAGTCGCCGTGGTAACTCAGCAACTCCTCTCTTTCTGAGAAGACCGTAGAAAATAAGGCCCAGTGTAACAGTAAATGTTTGCATAGTAAAGAAATTTTATTGTTGTGGATGGATGTACTGCATTGGTAGAAATTTCAGTGCAATGTATTGGACAGAGGCTATGATATAATTAAAGAGATAAAATCTTGATGTGACTAAAACAACTACCACTGACATTTAGTACTTCTTCTTTTACCTTTGGAAAATTAATCATCACAAGAGAAATATTTTTCAGTGTTCAGAGTGATATTCTACTGTTCAGAACATGATGTTCTTCAGATGGTCATGTTTTGTTTGCAATCATTTGGAAATAAGAATAGTTTAAGTTATGAAATGCAAGATTTTGTGACAGGGATATTTTGTGACAGGGATAAATTGTGACAGTGATATTTTGTGACAAGGATAAATTGTGACAGGAATATTTTGTGACAGGGATAAATTGTGACATGGATATTTTGCACAGTTTGATATCCTTTAAATGTCATTGTTAATTGAAACATGAGTATTTGTACTGTTTGTTTTCTGATTTGGTGAAAGGTTGATGAACAGGAAGAGCGTCCTAAATCTTCGGTGGAGTCGCAGGGCGGTATAGCTGGAGCCCTAGCCAAAGCCCTACAGGACAGGCAGAAACGAATCCAAGGATCAGGTAGATAAAATCATTAATGCAGATAGGTATCGTAGCTAATTAAAACAAGAAAGATTAAATTTAAAGAAAGGTAAAGCAAAAGTACATGTATGTCATGTCAAGAATGTGAAAGTCATGATAAAGAGATACAGTGTATAGCAGTATAACTATATGTCATTATTGTTGAGAAATGTCAGGTATGGGTGTAAGAAAATAGTTAAGTCAGCAATACCAATCAGATCAAGTAAAATTAGGTTGCTTTAAAGGATGAAATAAATTCTGAAACAATATCAAGTATGGTGAGCGTAAGTAAGCAAGATTACAAATGAGATGTTGGATAATTAACAATAACACTAATGAAATGAATTGTCAGATTTATTACTACATTGAAGTCATAGATACTTGTCACTTATTGGGATTCAAACTTATGACCTATTACATTTGTATTGCAGTGATTAGATTCGTCAGTTACTAGGTATTTCTGTTATGAAATCAACTATTGAAATGATAATGACATTATACCTTTATTAATAGATGATGATGATGAATCTGATGATGATGATGATGAAGATGATGATGAGGAATGGGATGACTGAACATATCTATCTGGACAAACTGAAAATGATGGACTTTTTGTGTTAAGATCTTATATCATTTCCAAAACTAATATATATTTACTGTCTTTCTTTCTTTAAATACATATTTACTTTTATGTGCATTATTCAACAAATATTAAAGCTGGGAATATTATACTTGTTTTTTCTCTTTTTGTGCTTCATTAACCCCCCCCCCCCCCCCCACACACACACACACACACACACAGAACAGGTACAGATACAGAAATTTTATTGAGAGGGGGTCCTTCACAACCAAGTTTTCCAAGAGGGGGATCTGTCTATGTCATGCAGTGTAAATTTACCTGTTTTGCGGCATAAATCTCAGGGTGGGCCTGGGCCCCAAGTCCCAACCTGGATATTGCATCCAAAAATGATGAATGAAGGGTTACTATGTTTGTGAATTCCAACGACTCGCCGGATATTATGGGTGAATACCCTGTTAAATTTTTGAGATCTGAATGAATAAAATAGAAGATGAAATGCGACTACATTAAAATGAAGCTGTAATTATCAGGATTAACTGTATACAATGTAACTAATCAAGATTGGCTACCCACATAACTAGTATAGAAAGCTGTGTTGGTATTTGACTTGTCAAAAATATCTGTTCATGTATATGACACATCAAAAGGAGCTGTTCACATTTTGTCATAACCAAGAATAATTATAGAGCTAAACAGACTTTATTTGTCAATAATAGCTCTTTTTATGTTGTTGACTAATCAAAAGAACTTGTTTCTGCATTAATGTTTAATTGGTCAATAAACTCTGTTTAGGTACATGTATTTGGCAAATAAATAGCTACTCATATATTTCATTTGTCAAGAAGGGCTATTAGTGAACTTGCTTTGTTAAGAATTATAGCTGTCTTAGTATTTGATTTGTCAAGAATAAGTTAACTATACATCAATTTGACTTGTCAAGAGTATCTTCATGAACTTAGTTGTCAAAAATAGTGGTTCTTGACATTTTGACTGATCAAAATAGTAGATCTGAAGAATAGCTGTTAATAAATTTATTAATTTGCCTTGGGAATATCATACATGGTCTTTGTGACTAACAGGCGATAACAAGAGTACTAAACAGTAGGATCAACATTGACCCATACACGTGTAGGGTCCACAAGACACAAAAAGTAGGTGGGCCACTGGATGTTGGTGATTGAGAGCTGATCTTTGCTGTATTGTGGGATATCCAGTTTAAGACTAGCATGTTAAAGGAAGTTAAATCCTCTGGACGAATTTATTTGTGCCATCTTACAGAATATGGTACCGTCCAAATACACCTTTGTTAAATGACTGAACAAAACGCTTAATTAGCCAGTATTTTTCTCTGTAGGGCAAGAGAATTGGTTTGGAAATGGGGCTGAGCCCCTGGATTTCACTACAATAAATACATTACCATAATAAATTTGAGATACTTTACTTGTGATAAGCAATCAACCAGAATACAAAAATGTACGTTACTGACTTCTGTGGTCATGGTATAAGTATGAAGAATCATACAAATTTCCTTTAGGACTTCTGATAAACTTTATTGTTAATAGTTTTATTTTGAAGTTGTTTATCACTATTCATGGAGTTAAAGTATTCTTTTTTATTTTATCTTATTTATTTATTTATCTTTTGAATAAGCCATGTTGTCCTTTGAGAGTTATTACTGACACAGATTCTTTTTTGGATCCTGTGTCGTCTTCTGTCACTAATGACGCCTCTGTGTCTGCTGGTAGGTAAGTTTTGTTTCCTTGAAAGCAAGTTGTACTACTTCTTTGGTAACTTGTATAATAACCCAGCTATATATTTCTTGTTCTGCTGTCTGTCGTTGGTGTTCCAATAGGTAGTTTCACTAAATGATCTCTATCGACCTCCCTGACTTGATATCTAGTATGTCGGTGCAGATATGTATTTCACCACATAGTGATTCTATGTCACAATTTTCTTGTCAAAATCTTTTTGTTGTGATCTCTAGAGATGGTCTTTCCCTTCCACTTTAGGGCCTTACTGTTGAGATGTTTAAGGGTGAGATCTCTAGAGATGGTCTTTCCCTTCCACTTTAGGACCTTACTGTTGAGATGTGTAAGGGTGAGATTTCTAGAGATGGTCTTTCCTTTCCACTTTAGGACCTTACTGTTGAGATATGTAAGGGTGAGATCTCTAGAGATGGTCTTTCCACTTTAGGACCTCACTGTTGAGATGTGTAAGGGTGAGATCTCTAGAGATGGTCTTTCCACTTTAGGACCTCACTGTTGAGATGTGTAAGGGTGAGATCTCTAGAGATGGTCTTTCCCTTCCACTTTAGGACTTTACTGTTGAGATGTGTAAGGGTGAGATCTCTAGAGATGGTCTTTCCTTTCCACTTTAGGACCTTACTGTTGAGATGTGTATGGGTGAGATATCTAGAGATGGTCTTTCCACTTTAGGACCTCACTGTTGAGATGTGTAAGGGTGAGATCTCTAGAGATGGTCTTTCCAATTTAGGACCTCACTGTTGAGATGTGTAAGGGTGAGATCTCGAGAGATGGTCTTTCCACTTTAGGACCTTACTGTTGAGATATGTAAGGGTGAGATCTCTAGAGATGGTCTTTCCCTTCCACTTTAGGACTTTACTGTTGAGATGTGTAAGGGTGAGATCTCTAGAGATGGTCTTTCCCTTCCACTTTAGGACTTTACTGTTGAGATGTGTAAGGGTGAGATCTCTAGAGATGGTCTTTCCTTTCCACTTTAGGACCTTACTGTTGAGATGTGTAAGGGTGAGATCTCTAGAGATGGTCTTTCCACTTTAGGACCTTATTGTTGAGATGTGTAAGGGTGATCCTTTCCCCTCCACTTCAGGACTCTAAGCCATAAAACATTTAGATGTATTTAGTATGTGAATCAATGCATCCTTTATGAAGAAGAAGATTATTGAAGAGGGTACCCTCTTGGGCATACTTTTGTTTATGGTGGTGCCACCTGTCGACAGATCTGAATACAAACACGTACTTTGTAGAGCTCCACTAGTAATACAAATATGTCAGGAAAATGCCATTACATTGTTAAATTTCAAAAATGTTACAATGAACAGATGACGGAGAATCATGCGTTAAGACAATAGCTCACTTGAATCGTTGGCTCAGAAAAAGTCCAAGGGCCATAACTCCTCTAAATGTTTTAGACATCATTCCCCTTCCAATATGCACATCCTCATACAGCATTCTTTCTTTGTACCAAGTTTCATTAAAACCGCAAAGGGTTTTGGAGGAGTTGAGAAGATAAGGTGTTTTGCATAGAAAAATTTAAGAAAGGGTCACAACTCTTGTAATTTTTTGGGACAACATTCCCCTTTTACACATTTGAAAACAGACACCAAATAAATAATGCAGCACCCCATCATTTCCCATACCTGATCTGTTATTAGTGACGTAGACATGCGCGGATCCAGAATTTTTTGTTAGAGGGGGTCCAACCAAAATAGGTAATTTTTTCTCTTAGACGAGGGGGGTCCAACCCCAAAAATGCCCAAATATTACCTTTTTTTGATAAAATTTTCGGATTCCAGGGGGCCCAGACCCCCCTAAACCCCCCCCCCCCCCCTGTATCCGCGCATGGTAGAGTACTGTATAAGATCGTAATGTCATACGATAGCGGAAGGACAACCAGCACAATGAGTTTCCGATAAAGTTACGGTTTGTACTATATGTGATAACAATTTCAAAACTCCGAAATATTTACCATGTCGGCATACATTTTGTGAAACGTGTATCAGCTCCTATATTAAATCTCATTGTGAAGATGGCGGGGATCACGAAGGATTCAAGTGCCCTGTTTGTAGGAAAGATGTCCCAGCCCCGAAAAGATCAGCCAAGCCATCAGAGTGGGCAAAATTTCTTCCTAATAACTACGTAATAGTAAATATTATGAATGACAAGGCTGCACAAAGTAAGGATAAGAAATGCCAACCTTGTTTTCGGAGAAAAAACCGAAAGTGTCGTATCCTGGTGTAAACAATGCGGAGAAGCATTATGCGACGACTGTGTGAAGTAAAAAACGAGTAAGTACCGAAGGGTAAACCATATCTCATAGTCCATGAAATAAAGGGAACAATATCGTGTTTAGTGTCATATTCAGACAAATGCGAACCCCAATAAAATCGAGGTGAAACCAGGTGCCCGGGAGGAGTAAGCGTCCCCTGGTTGCATACAACACCCGTCGCAAAAATCCTGCAACAACCTTTCAAATCGAGGAGGTAAATACATAAATATACACGCATGAACATACAAAGGAGACAGGAACACGAAGTCAAATTTGCCATTCAAGGCAAGAAATGCTGCCTGCTTGGAATTTTGGTGTCGGAAACGCAGGTGAACAAATATTTGTATATACATGTATATACGTATTATGTCAAATCAGTATAGTCAAAAAGTTATGATGGTTATTTTGTATGGTCAGGTCCCAAAATATCGGTTAACATTCTTGCAAGAGGAATCTGAAATTGCAATAGATCCATATAACTTCCTCAATGACAATTTCAAACGTTTCTCAATATATCCTTGTGAAAGTAGTTTCGTGGCAAGAAGCCTCACTCTCAGGACGAAATTTTCGTATTTAGAGCATGCCCTGGCATAGCGTATAAGTTGTGAAATGAAGGCGCCATATGCGGGAGAGGAAGGTATGTTGCTACTCAGAAAAGGGAAGTTGGTAAAAATGAAATTGAAATCGTCATGTTTGTCAAAGAGAGAGAGAGGTTACTAATGAACCATCGTTACTAATTGATAGCAGTATATCGAGCTATGAAGCAGAAGATGCGCTCTCTGCAGTGTCTATTATCTCGAGTTCCTTTGGATAAATGATGTTGAGGTGATCCTCAAATACAAGATTGTTAATCGACAAAACGTCATCGATGTATTTGTATGTAAAGTTGAACCGAGATGCTAATTGTTTATTGCCTTTAGAGAGCAGAGACTGTATGAATTTTGCTTCGTAAGAGTACAAAAATATATCGGCCAGAAGAGGCGCGCAATTAGTACCCATGAATGCCAACAATCTATTGGAACACTTTCCCACCAATATCACAAAAATATCATCTATAAGAAATTCTAACATTTGGATGATCACTTTTTCTGTGTACTTGCTGCTGGAATCAGACTGTTCCTTTACAAAATATGTGTCGTTGTGACCTAATACGAGATATTTATATCTGCGAATTCCCTTTTTGTTTAAGAAGGCGTTTTGAATAATTGATGTTATTATGTTCTTCAGTTTTTGATGAGGAATGGCTGTATAAAGAATCGAAAAGTCAAAAGATTTGATGCTAGTGACATTATTGAAAACAGGAGATTTTAAGTGCTCTAGAAGTTCCTTGGAATTCTTTAGGATCCACATCTGATTGATTCCGCTTCTCGAGTAAGCAGTATTTCTGAAGACCATATTTGATTTCTGTTAGAATTTTGGTGAATAACATGGAAAGCGGCTTGGTGGAACACTTGGAAGATCCAGCTATGAATCGATGTTTGTATGGAGTTTTATGCATCTTTGGAATCCAAAAAAGGTATGGTAGCTCGAGATCAGATTAATTTGTAGTAATACCGAATGAACTGAGAACTGAAACATCACAGAAGGGGAAATACACGCACGATCATGAACTAGAGTCACTGAAAAAAAAAATAAAACCTGAGGACACGACAGTAAGCTTAGCTTTGCCTTATTGTTCAGAACATCCAGGAAAGCAGGTCGAATTTTGTTGTTACGATCACGATTCCCCGGGATACAGCACGTGCACTACCCTAGATCATCGAAAGTGCAAAAAGGTCTACACTCTGGAGAATGCAGCTCAGTCCCTTCTTTTCTCCGGTTTCGAGTCGGAGCTTGAGTCGGAAGTCACTAAGCTTGGTGACAGATTGAGAAAGTGTGTTACAGAACGAGAGATCTGGAAGCCTCAACGTCTACAAAGGCTTGTATCATTTAAGAAATAAATGATCTTCATATTTTACATAATATAAGCGAACCAAGACCCGACTTGCAACTCTTTGCCGGGATTTTCATTTTGACGTTATTGCTTAAATTGTGACGTCACTATCTAGTCCTTTACGTCAAAATGAAAATCCGACAAATGTAACATGTCGGGTCTTGGGCCGCTTATTTCATGTAAAATATGAAGATCGCCTATTCAAGGATTTCGCTTTAATATTAGCAAGAAATTAGACAAATTAGAGCAAAGTCTTCTAAAACAAATTACAGTAAAAACAAAGGAAGAAACCACTAGTCTAGGAAACTTAATAAAGACAAATAAAGAGAACGAAGACTACATAAATAGTCTGCAACAAATGATACAAATAACCAAACACAGCAAATCGAAATCGCACAAATTTCTCAAGTACAAACGAGTTTCTGTCCTGATTGAAGAGTTCAAAGAAATCCAGAAAAATGAACCAACGACAGTTTGTCAGAATAAGCTTTCCTATACAAAGAATTCCGACCTGGAGAGGATTCTGGAAATGTCTGGATTAGGAATTATGTAGTGGTGAGATAGTGTAGTGTAATTCATCTGCTTAAAACCACGAGACTCGGACTCCGATATCCTCGTATCAAGATCTTTTTCTCAAGGTCCGTGACTGTTTACCATGGTACAAGAGTTTCCACCATTTTAAATATGACAGCCGTACCTTGGCAGACATGGTGTCATGGTGCCAAGTTTAGACTTTAGAACGATGCAGTGTTTATACATATATACCATTATTTACGTTTAAAAAAATTTAACAGATTATTCTGCAGTTCACTCTAGGTAAAGTGGCACATCTAGATCTTGTAAAACCATTTAAACAAAACAGACTATTACTAAATACTGTGCGTTTTCAGAATTAGAATTTCTTCTGGCTTCTATTCGTATGTCATAATACTGTACATGTAACACTGTATGTCATAATACTGTACATGTAACACTGTATGTCATAATACTATACATGTAACACTGTATGTCATAATGCTATACATGTAACACTGTATGTCATAATACTATATATGTAACACTGTATGTCATAATACTATACATGTAACACTGTTTGTCATAATACTGTACATGTAACACTGTATGTCATAATACTGTACATGTAACAATTTATGTCATAATACTATACATGTAACACTGTTTATCATAATACTATACATGTAACACTGTATGTCATAATACTGTACATGTAACACTGTATGTCATAATACTGTACATGTAACACTGTATGTCATAATACTATACATGTAACACTGTATGTCATAATACTGTACATGTAACACTGTATGCCATAATACTATACATGTAACACTGTATGTCATAATACTATACATGTAACACTGTATGTCATAATACTATACATGTAACACTGTATGTCATAATACTGTACAT